>CM049589.1:17734059-18184059 GCA_027123335.1 Amphiprion clarkii
GTGAAATGGTGGCTGTAGATCATGCTGTGAGACACTGAGAGGTGATTTAAGGGGCCAGCATGCTTTAAACAAAGTACTGGTTGGACAACTGAGCGACAGAGCGCAGGAGGGCTGCATCAATCATTTTTGTAGCTTTCCAAAGATTACAATCAGACAAGCATGCTCTCCTAATGCAGATGGATCCAGAAAACACACTGTGAAAATAGTTTTTTTGGAGCATAGTTTAAAGGATGCTATAAACTGTGAAATTCAGGAATGTAGACAGTTATGAAAGAAGCACTGCATAGTCTTTAGTTGGTAATTCAAAATGGTGATAAGAGATTGCATTGGACCAATATTCGCAGGATATTTTAGGAATATGGTTCATCATAGATGTATACGGACAGGTTAGAAGACTGTTACCTGACCCAAAAAATGACAAAGTGTCAATAGAGCAAGATATGATGACTTTTAGGTTTACATTACGAGCAACAAAGTTACAAAATGGCCGACACTCGCCAGCAGCAATGTCACGGAGTCGCTGCTTAAGTGTTGCTCAATCACTTGTCGCTGTCGTTGGTGTCGCAGGGTAGAGTCAAATAGAACAGGAAACTGGTTAACGGGAAGAATAGAATTTTCTCCCATTTTTCAAACAGAACTGAACAGAGGATGATGTGTAGAAAGAGAGAAAGTGGAAATGGCGAAAAAATAACATGACTCGATGCTTCACCATGCCACGCCAACGTGAGGCATCAGTTTGTAACTTCACATGGAAGGCTTCCGTTGAAAATGACTGAGCCAGTTGCTTTTTCGACAGTTGTCTGAACACGCTGCTAATAGTGTGTAACTAGCTTTCTAGTCAACCATGACGGCAGTTTCCTCTGGTTGCAGGGAAAGTTGGGGGAGCACATGGAGGCAACAAGAGGCTCAGGCCCTGAATTGAAGACATGGGAAGAAGGACTGGCTCTGTTTTCAAGGTATGACAAGGCTGTTATGAACCAGGGAGGGAGCATGCTTAGCTTTGTCCATGGGACTCAACTTTTCCTTGTAGTTCTGTTCTTTGATGACAGTTTACATCTCATGCATTTAAGTGAAACTATCAAAACATTCCATCAAGGAAATTTTTCTACTTCTGGTGATAAAGTCTCTACCACTGGAACATAGTGGTGTTGGTCAAATCTCTGGATATAGTCCAAAGTCTGGAATCCATCCATCCATTCCATCCATTATCTATACACCGCTTAATCCTCACTAGGGTCGCGGGGGGGGCTGGAGCCTATCCCAGCTGACTCGGGCGAAGGCAGGGGACACCCCAGACAGGTCGCCAGTCTGTCGCAGGGCTACATACAAGGATACACAATCACTCTCACATTCACACCTACGGGCAATTTAGAATAATCAATCAACCTCAGCATATTTTTGGACTGTGGGAGGAAGCCGGAGTACCCGGAGAAAACCCACGCATGCACAGGGAGAACATGCAAACTCCATGCAGAAAGATCCCAGGTCCGAGCTGGGATGTGAACCAGGGATCTTCTCGCTGCAAGGTGAAAGTGCTAACCACTACACCACTGTGCAGCCCTCCAAAGTCTGGAATAATTTCCAAATTCTAAGACATTCTTAAGATTACGCCCAAAAGGCTGGTCTGATCTACAAGTTAAAAAAAATTACCTGAAAACTTAAAGTGAGGTCTTTGCCATGTTACAACTGCTAATGAGCTAAACCTCCCAATATTTAAGTTTTACTTAATTTAATATTTAAGTTTTGAATCCCCCAAAATGGCATTATTGACAGCCCTACAAAATATGGATTGAAATGATGCAGAATGCACTGCCTGACTCAATACTGTGCACTCTGACAGCTGCTAACCCAGTGTGATGTGCAATTAACCTTCAAGACTGAGGTTATAATGTAGTGCATAGCAGCCTTTAAACCAGATGTTCGGACTAATGTATTGCTGAGCATAATTACTGCATAGAGTAGAACTATTCTGCCTCTCTCGTAACAGTTTGTGGTACAATGTTTCAATTAAAGAGTGAATGAAAAATTCTAAAAGAGTGACTTAGTTTGGACTAAAAGCAGGATTACGATTAGGGCTATAAAGATTAATAAATGAGTTACTCTGTGCCAAAAGTAGAGACTCACAATAAGCTCAGGCTGCTGTCTGTTATGTTGATACAGAGAACAGGCTCACAGAGAGTTCCCTAAAATTTCCCAGCCGTTGCTCGACTCTCTAATTGCATGAGGGTACTCTATATTTACGCCCCTCCCTCTCTTCCCAGTTTGTCTTCTTCCTGGTGCAGTGAGCTATATTTAGTCCCCCCTCAGCACAGACGGTGCCCGCCAGCCGGCCAAGCCGCGACGGCCTAAAGCAGAGCAGAGCAGCTCCCTCATTCAGCCATGCAGCTCGAAAAACAGCAACAAAAAACAAGCCGTCCAAGCAAAGCATCCAGAGGAGCCAGGCTGGACACGCACCGATGCTTTGCCATGGATACAGACACACTGAAACCAGCCACACACAGCAATGTGGAGGAAGACGCTATAATTATATGGATGACATTCACTTAATAACGACCTTTCTCCCTCGCAGACTCAGGAAAAAAAAACTGTCCACTGCCTCAACCTAATGCACTGATTCACATACATCCTCTTATTTACACCTGAAATGCTTCCTTTCCTGCTCACACCAGTCAGATATTGCCTTCTCATGTCCACCCAGCTACCTCATTCATTGGCCTTAACCTTACTTTGTGTTTTGCATATTGATCTCATTCATTTCCTCGCATCGCTTCTCCATCAGTTGGCAAATCGATGCAATAATGACCACGGTAGTGTGAGAGTGTATGCGTCTTTCTCGTCGCCTGTCTCTCCCAGACTGTTTAAATCAAGGGGTTACACAAGACTATCTGCATGTGCAGTCCGTGGATCTCCAATAACTGTTCCCTGGCTGCTTGTGTACGTGTGTGTGTGTATATGTTTGTAATTAGGAGGGTCTGGGTCTGTGTGATGTCTTAATCGAGGGCTGTCTAAAATTGAAAGCCACCCTGTTCTCCGGTCGTAAATCGAGTGTGTCAGTCTGTCATTTTCATGCCGCCCAGACTCCCACAAGGCACGGGGCTGTTCTAAGCAACATTATGTGAGTCACTGAGTCCACCAGTCAGTCAGTTTGGGTTAAATCATGTTTTACTTAGAAGGGAATTGGGCAGACCCACACTAGAGGTATTAGATTCCATCATGTGCTTACAATAAATGAAATAGATGAAAACAGTGCACAACAAATAAAAAGAAAAAACACCTGTAATGTTGGATATCACGCCACGCCCCACGGTGAAGAACTTCAGAGGGGAAACGATTAATGAGAATCACTAGAAATCCCCGAGGAGTTTATCACTGGATCTTCTTTCACAAGCCTCTCCAGTGGCAGAAGATGTGTCTCTCCTCGGATATGCCAATTTGTGCTTTCAAGCAAAAGATGGTTCCAACCTGCAGCGATGTCTTTGTGCACAAATTTCTTTAACTCCAACAGCAGCCAACAGCGACCCTTTGACCTCCACATTATGGGAAACAAAGAATTTTCTTCTGGAGATCATTAAGGAATTAAGGACGAGAAAGTCTCCACAAACTTTTTCCACAATGGCAGCAACTTCTTTTGCCAGTGACTTTAGCTCCGCAATCCTCCAGTACTGTTATTAAACTTGATTCCATTAAATCGTCTATCCTGCAAGCAGGCAAGAGGGTAAGAGGTACAACAGTGCAACATGAACTGGGATCCAGCATCAAGACAGCTGCGGAAACACGGGCCGAACACTGGCAGGCTGAACAGGCACGATAGCTCCGGTGTCACCTCATTTAATTTCTTCCAGTGACGCCAGAAAGTCTGTCAGTAATGAAGATATAATGTTTGCACTCTGACCAGTTTCTGATTTCACAGTACTTATTTGTTAGTCATGAATCTGGCACATGTGTGCATGACAATTCGGTTGAAGTGATACTCCACCCAATATCTATCTGAGTATCAAACATTTGCCTCTGTGGGCTTCAAAGGTGCTCGTAACAAGTATGAAAATTGCTTCTTCATGAAGGGCGTCAGCTGCACTCCGCTTGGTTACACAATGGTAACAATGGCCTCCAATCGCGACCCAGTTTCATGACCCTTGCATTGTTTGGACATAGAGCTCATCATTTTGGAAATGTCATATTTCTGCCAGAACTATTAAATACATAGTTTCCATTTGAATAATTTAAGTGTACGTGTTAATCTCCATGTAAAACACCCTCAGCCAGTAGTCTTCCAGGGTTTGGAACACATAAAATCCAAATCAGTAATGGGACAAAGGGAGGCTAAAGCTCAGCGTATGCAAAATGAACTAGGTCGCATGATGTGAAAATGCCTTAAGGCAAAAGTGCTAAAGAGTGTTATATACAGCCACAGTTTAAGGGTCAAAGCGAGACATTTGTTCCTCTAAACTGAACACAGGCACCTAGCACAGCCTTTCTAAAGCCACCTTTCAAGCATACAGGGAACATATGATAGACTATGGGTGGAGTATTTACACTGGATATCAGGGCTGCAAATAAGAATTATTCACATTGGTGATTAATCTGCCGAAAATGCTTTGTTTTGACCGCAACATTACCAACAATATTGAGTTTATGGTCATATGAGTAAAGAAACCAGTAAAGAATCAGAAAATTTCAACTGTGCTTTACTCAAAGTGATGAATTGATTATCACAATAGTTGGTGATTAATTGCTGTAGCTATATTGGATACTGAATAACAGAAAGTATTGAACCTCTGGAATCCCAAAGATAATACAAGTATAACAGGTCTGAGGACAGTTCTAAAAAATCAAACACACAGTCAACTGCATTTAACATGCCTCGTTAAAGTGAACGCACAACTGCTTTGGATCTTGTCTTGAAACCCTCCATCATAATTTAGGGACACATTTAGAATATTTTAGTCCTCTCTATTTGTAAGTGGGATTACAAAAAAACTACTGGGTGCGGATCTTTATTTAAAATGGCAAGATAATGGGCATTAGCCTTGGTGGAGGACAGCCCTTAGAGTGCCGTTCTAGTTACTTTAGAAAGTAACTGCAGCAGTAAAACTGTATTATACAATTAATTTTACAAATGCATGATATTTTGCAGTGGTCCGGCGGTTAGCACTGTCGCCTTGCTAGAAGATCCCTGCTTCGCATCCCTTCCTGGGCCTGGAATCTTTCTGTGTGGAGTTTGAATTTGTGGGCTTTCTCCGGGTACTCCGGCTTTCGCCCACAGTCCAAAAACATGTTGAGGTTAATTGATCATTCCTTTTTAAAAGTTTTTTTTTGGCCTTCTGTTGGCTGACAGGTTACTAGTGCGGCAGACATTAAAGTAGGGAGTAGAATGGAAGGAAGACCTGCAGCCAAGGGCCATGAATCAAACCCAGGCTGCGGCATCGTGGACTATAGCCCCTGTTCACGGGTCCGTTAATTGATAATCCTAAATTGTCTGTAAGTCTGAATGTGAGTGTGGTTGTTTGTCTCTACATGTAGCCCTGTGATGGACTGGTGATCTGTCCAGGGTGGCCCCTGCCTTCCCACTAAAACAGCTGGGATAGACTCAAGTCCCCTGTGACCCTAATGAGGATTAAGTGGTTTATAGATAATGGATGGATGGATTCATGATATTTTGCAATCAATCCATGGTTCACACGAGTGCTTAAAGGTGGGGATCCAGAAAGGTCAACTAGAGTCCATTACCCTGTTACCAAACACTGCCACAGATAATCCAAAGAAGGTCCTGCTGTCGCGCCCCTGTGACCCATAAACAGAGGCTATAGTCCCCAACGCAACGGTCATGGGTTCGAGTCTGACCCATGGCCATTTTTCAGCATTTCCCAACTCTTCTCCCCAAGTTTCCTGTCTCCGTCTCCACTGTGCACTGTACTAAAGGCAAAAAACATTTTTAAAAAATTACTTTAAAAAGGCCCTGCTGTTACGCCATCATTGCTTGACTAACAAGTGATTGTGAGGGATTGCAGGACATGAACATAACTACTGTGGGGCTTTATAAAAAATGGAGGTGATGACCACATCACTAGAGGAAGCTTTTTAAAAAAAATCATTTTAAACATCCCCATGTTAAGCTGTAAATTTCCATACATTACGCAATGCAGCCGGCAGCAGAAGGCAGATTGTGTGGTGTTGAAAGACAAACAGTGTGCGCATCTATTACCCTTTCACACCCACTCCATTCCCTCTTTAAACTCTGCCGCTGTCAATCACGCTTGCAGCGGCTACAACAGCGATGCAGAAAGCTATTTAACCATGTGTATGAGCATGTGTGTGTGTGTAACCTGTATGTACACACCATGATGTACGCGGGAGTTGCAAGGCTTACATGGTATATAACACAGATGGACTGAGGATTCCCACACGTGCAAAACATAGTCAAGATGCTATGACAAGGTGGAAGCCTCAAAAGAGATATAACTTGTGAAAGGCTTTTTACATGACATATTAAAAGTTTGAAATGTCATTATAGGTTGTAATTTGCCAGTATTGTGTCATATTTTTATGAGTGTGTAAAGAGGCAAGTAAAAAAACAAAAATACCAAAAAAATACAAAAAACAAGAGGCTGTGATAGCTTTCATTATGCAGCAACACAGTGGGAAAGCTTGAGTGGGTGTGTTAGAGAGAAGCTGGAAGCAGGAAGAGCAGCACTGCAAAGTTGGGGGAAAAAGGGTGAAGGGCAGCACATTTGCGGGAAAACCACATCCACTGCCCCATATGCAGCCTCACATTCAAGGATTTTTAGATCATCTATGAACAATACTGAAGCGACCAACTCTTTGTTCTGTCAAATATGACAGCATTCACCTACGAGACTGTCAACAGGTTGTGAACGGTGGGAGATTAGGACTTCTGCACCCCTAAAAATATAAAAGAGGGGCTTCTAGAGAACTATATGAACCTCACAGTGGTTTTTATAATTCGATTTAATTAATTACTCTGGCAAGAAACGCAGCGGAGTTATGTGACGATCGGCGTACGTTTGTCTGTCTGTTTTTCTGTCTGTTAGCAACATTAATCAAAAACGGACAAACGAATTTAAATGAAATTTCCAGTGAAGGTCAGAAATGACATAAGGACCAAATGATTAGATTTTGTCAGTGATGCGGCTTATAGTCTGGATCCACGGATTTGTTAAAGATTTCTGCAATATTGCGAGATAGTGGCACGGTGTCACTGTAACTATGACAACAAGTGAACACTACATCAGCTGCCTGCTGATGATCACATGATTGTGATCCTACTACAAATCGACCGTTGCGGACTTACCTGTCGGAAATGATACAAGGAACATTGATTAAATTATGGGGGTGTTTCTGAGTTCCATCAGTTCCTGCTGCCTGCTACATATTTTGGTCACGCGATTCGGTATCCGCACATGACGTAACACATGCATAACACACGCCTGTGCTCAGCGCAAGGTCACGTTGTTTGTGGATACATCAATATTTAATGGCCACATTCTATGTTGCTGTGATTTCTGATCATCAATAGCTAATAAATAAACAAACGCTACTTTTCTGATAATCCCATATGAGGGAATGAACAGCCTTGGCGGAGTACTGCACTCCCTGAGAGCTTTTCTAGTAAGTAAAGCAGTTAGACTACACAGTGGTTTGAGCTTCTGTAATTTAAAGATGTGCCATATTTCTTTGTTTTAAATTATTACAGATGAAATGTCTTTGGGTTTGGGGCTGTTATTCAGACAGAACAAAACACCCGGAGAAGACATCACATTGAACTCTGGGAAACTGTGATGGGATATTTTAGTACAGGTAATTGATAAATACTCAGGAAACTAATCAATCAATGATAAAATAACCACCAGCTACAGTCACACTTTATATATCAATGCATGTATATTAATCAGACTGTGTTGCAGCAAGATCCTGAGTCACTGCCTGCACTAGTTGCAATTTAACCTTTGACCACATTTCCAAATATAAAGAGCAATAGTTTTCAAGTGCCAATAATTTCTCAAATAAATCCATGCTGCTTGTAGCACAGTGATTTCACTGTAGATCCAGAAGTCAACAGAATAGGGGATATACATTCATTTTGGAGCAAGCTACTTAAGAAACATTGATGTAAACATTGAAGCCGGTTTAAGCAGAAACTTCATTAAGTGGTTGTAAACATCCTTGTGTAACAAAAACTGGCTACTGTACTGAAATCTGACATGGGACATCGTGTCCCTGGACAGGACACACACAGCTAAAGCCAATACGAATAACGGGTTTTGGGGAATGTTATCTCATTCATTCTCAGTCTCTGCCTAACACACACACACATGCGGCTTTGCTGTTTGCTGATTCAGACCAGCGATTTCTCTGCGTTGTGTCGTTCCACCCGTTTTGCCACTTTCTGCGAATGCTGACGGCCCTGCGGAACATTCCCACACAAACACACACATGGAGGTGGTGTCTCGAGTAAAGTGATATATGGAGTGATAGCATAAGCAGGTGGCGTCCTTGCTTCTGAGTAAAGCTTTTCCCAGAATGCCGGTGGCCAGCTTGCTCCGGCTCTCTGACGAAGAAGGACAAATGAAATGAAACACAAGAAGCTGTTCTGCCATATTTAAGAAAGGCAGCTGAGTGGCCGAACTGCTGTTGAAACATTTGTTTCTTTTCTTGCTTCACAGTGTGAAAAACAACATATTCAGCTGAAGGATAATTGCATATATTACTGTCTGGATTATTTTGAGACACGTTTAAACTTGATGGTAAATCTTTAGTTTAAACGAGAGAAGTCTTGAAATTCCTAGATTTAAGTACTTTCTCAACCCAAAGATTTAAAGATTTGGTCACCATCAACAACAATCCATCCCTGAAAAGTCCCTAAATGCTACATAAAGTTGACGATATGGCTAAAATTACAATCATGATGCTAGAATGTTTTTCAATTTTAATCACAATATGGCAAGTGTGCAAAATTGTTATTGATCAGTTGATGTTCAAAGTACTGAAAAAAGTTCCACTGGTTGCAACATGTTCACACATGTAAAACACAAACCTTGAAGCTGCACTGATCAATAGTTTTTATCAGTGGATGAATTTGAGGGGTTGTTAGTAAAGGAGTCATTCCAGAATTGGAGGACATTTTACATCCCACCCATCAAATTTCAAATGATCCATGTACAAAATACTAAAACATGCAGTTGTTGTGTAAATGTATTTGTCCTGAGACCAAATCCAAAAATACTAAGAGAAAAGAATGTTTGAAAATATTTTTTTAAAATACCAAATAAGTCTGGAGTTCCCCCTAAAATGCTATTTTTTTCTGGTCCCACTCCCCTGATGACCAAATTGAATCTCAAATAAAACAGTTAAAATGAAATTTAAATCTCCCTTTTTTGAGTTGTTTTTTGCATTTATGTCTCTTGTAATTGTGGAAACATTTTTTCTTGTCAACATAATATTTTAGATAATTATTATGCATGGACGTGTGTCCCACAACAACCCTGTTAGCATAACCTTTTTAGCTGGTAGAAGAAGAAAACTGTGAATCACATGAAACGCTGGAATTAACATCAAACAGTTTTCCAAAAGAATGGGTAGAGCAAAGTTATGTCCTCTTATGTGTTTTTCAGATTTTCAGAACATTGTCAGCCTTCATTGAATGTCTCACTCTACCTGATATTCTCAGGATAAGACAAATTTTTTTTGACTTTTCTCCATCAGTAAGTTTGTCCTCTTGGTCAGCAGTAACAGCTAGCTAAATATCTAGCTTCTACTCCTGAGAAAAAGCTAACATTAGCATGGATTAGCAACCCCGTTACTGTGATTAGAGTAGGGTTAGCAAACAACAAATAAAACATGGAATAGAAATGGTACCATTCATGTGTAAGCTGAGCCAATCAAGCCTTTTATAGTTTATTATCTATTATTGATGAATATGGAGCAGAAAACTGTAAAAGAGAAGGGTAATTTTTCAAAAATTTTGAAGCCCAAAATGTCTTCAACTTCTGGAATGACCCAAAGATTAAAATGTTTAAAAGCCTGCTGGAAAATGACCCTACTTCTGACTTGATTTTTGCCCCAATAAACATTTACCTAATAAGTTTCTGCTCTGAATTGCTAGTTTCAAGCAGCATGATGTTCATTTTGCAAATTATGGTCCCATTTAGAGTAAAACAGATGATTAAGCACGGTGTGTTTTTGGCCATTGCTACTGTTCCATCTTTAATGTTCTGTATATTGTTTAAAGAAACTTTTGCTCAAATTTAAACAACAGCTCAACTGCTGGCCTTGATCATCCGATGACGACGAGAAAAAAATTTCATGACACTTCCTGAAAGCGTCCTTCTTCTACTGTGATGTGACTTTAAATAATGTGTTCCTCACTTACCTGCTAAACTGAAATAACTCTGCCGTTTGTCTGGGACTGTTTGGTTGGGGCAGAGAACAACGCTCAAACCTTTGGATCATTAAAACGACAAGGTGGGGGTGAACAATGTGGAATCTGCACTGCGTTTGGAAATCCTGCCCCGTGTGTTTAGAAAGTGATGCCAATCCGTGTCTCACAGTGCCACTGTGTGTGCGTTCACGTGACAGCTCCTGGCCTCTGCTCCAGTCTGATGATGAATTGTGTAATTATTAATAGAGACGCCCTTGCCCCTGCGCACCGCAACAGCTCCAGTTGGTTTTAAGTTTCTACATGTTGCTTTATTGAGGGTGGTGCATTGGGGAACAGGGTGGAGTGTGACTGTATATGTGTATGTGTGTTCACACTGAAAAGCATGATTGACTGTGCAGGCATGCACGTATGAGCGTAGGTGTGGGTGACTGCCTCTGTGTGTGTGTGTGTGTGTGTGTGTGTGTGTGTGTGTGTGTGTGTGTGTGTGTGTGTGTGTGTGTGTGTGTGTGTGTGTGTGTGTGTGTGAGTGTGTGTGTGTCTGCCTGTGGGTTGGCAGTAGGTTTGGACAGCATGAACAGCAAATATTTGTCTATGAACCCCCTGGAGGCTCCGCTAGTGACACCTCTCGCCTTCTCCTCGTTGCCACAGGAGGAAAAAATTTCCTAAAAGAATTCACCCCATCTACTCTCCATCTCCATTTTGGATTTGGCCTCCTCGCCCCACTTAATCTCTCCTCTTCTCAAAGTTTTGCACATTTAGTATGCCTTGCACTTACACAAGACAGGGTCAGTGTGTTAGTTTGCGTGTTTTGGAGTGCTTCTGCGCTGGGCTACTTACACAAATCAACTTCGTTGCTGTTTAACAATAATTACATCTACAGCATATTGTGTAGTTTACAGCAAGAGTCATTTTCTGCCATATTTGAACACTGCAGAAAAACAATAATAGGGCTTGTGCGCTCCTGAACCATAATGAATGTAAACACCCTAAAATTAAACCTGAAATCCCCACACAAGCTTCATAGTCATTTAACTTCAGATCCAATGTGCAGGTTTATAGAGCCAAAAGGGGAAAAAAGGTCAAATACAACTATAGCATTCAAACGCAGTGTGTTCTCACACCAGCCTTGTTTGCAAAATGCCTAGCTGTATTGTAAAGTATATGTGATTTACAGTAAAAGGCTAAAACATGCAAAACCACTGCTATGGTCCTCTAAGGAGTCAGTTATGTGTGGATGGTTGAAAATACAAGAAAAACATGTCAGAAAAAAGAACAGCAGTTTCATTGACTTAAATGGCGACTTGGACGTAAGTGTCAGATGACACAATAACAGGACACGCTGGTCGTGTGTGTAATGTATGAGTCAATAGACCACAAGCCATTGGGAAATGAGTATGTGTCGCTGTGTGTGTCGCTGTGTGTGTCGGTGTGTGTGTGTAGTAGAGCTGGGCAGCAAGGCAACTGTGGTGGCTGGCTTGGGTCAGGGCTGTAGGAGCGCATTACTACAGCCTCTAACTGGACAAGAAACGCACACACAGAGCAGGAGAATGAAGACACATCATAAAAACAACATGGACTCTGTCTGAAAGCGCTGCCTATACAATATATAGTACACTGCATTTACTGTCGGCCATTTTATTTAAGCGTCTAAAATTATCCACCACACAAAGCCCTCAAAAATTCTACTGTAGGAAGAAAAAGTGGTTTTCATCGCATGTATGCTACTTTCTGATTGACAATCAGCGACAGTTATGATTTACAGCAATATTTACTCTGCCAAGGAACGCAGCGGAGTTATGTGATGATCGGCGTTGGTGTGTTTGTCTGTCTGTCTGTCTGTTTGCAACATTACTCAAAAAAGGACACAGATTTGAATGAAATTTTCAGGGAAGGTCAGAAATGACACAAGGACCAAGTGATTCGATTTTGGCAGTGATGCAGCTTATAGTCTGGATCCACGGATTTGTTAAAAATTTCTGTATCATTGCGAGATAGCAGCACAGTGTCACTGTAACTATGACAACAAGTGAGCGCTACATGAGCTGCCTGCTGACAATCATATGATTGCGATCCTACTATAAATTCACCATTGCGGACGTATCAGGACTCATCCGTCGGAAATGAGACAAGGAACAATTGATTAAATTATGGGGGTGTTTCCACTTCCCATCAATGCCCGCCGCCCACAAAATATTTAGGTCACGCAATTCGGTATCCATATGTAACGTACACATGCATAACACATGCCTGTGCTCAGCGCAAGGTCATTTTGTTTGTGGGTACGTCTGTATTAAATGGACACATTCTATGGTGCCGTGTTTTCTGATCATCAATGACTAATAAATAAATGCTGCCTTTCTCAACAAAAAAAAAGCTGCATTTCTGACAATGCCATGTGGGAGAATGAACAGCCTTGGTGGAGTACTGCGCTCTCTGAGTGCTTTTCTTGTTTTAACTGTAACCATATTCTCTCTGTCACACATGCATAAAGAGAGATCGCTATGGACGTGATGTCCCCGTGTCATGTAAATGAGCTTCATGATGCATGGTTCATAACAAGCTCTGAGTGTGTGTCTATGAGTTGTTTTGGACAGGAGGCGATGATTCATATTCAGATTGTGATGAACTCCAAAAAGCCTTCAGCTCTTCCATCATCAGCTAACAGCGGAAAGCAACACGACGTCACCACCTCATGCGGAAACAGCGAGCAGACAAGTCCTGATGACGAGCGTCCTTACATGCGAACAAACACAATCAACGAGCCATACACAACGTAGCACACGTGGAAAGAAAAACTCATGTCACGTTTCATTCAGCTCTCCTGGGTGACAACTGGTCATGAATACAAACAATTTCATTAATGGCAAATGAAATTCAGCAGGAGCATAAACAGTAAACAGAGTGTGCATTCACATATAGAGCATGTGCTGCCTCTCAATCATTCCTCCTCCCATCACTTTGCTCCTGACCATCCATCTCTTCCGTGTGCTATTTGTACTTGTTTGTTCTTGACCAGGTATGACTAATGAGTAAACAGGAGAGTTAAAGCGCATCTCATTTCCTGTCCAATGCCATGATTTGAGGTGTTCGGTGCTCTAGTTAGGTGCTGTGACGCCTGCAGCGGAGAGAAGAACATTGTGTTAACGGCTGTGGAGAGGCGTGGGGAGTGGATTGTAATTGGAGATTCAAGAGACGGTCTCTGAGTGGTCGACCGAAAGAGAACATCAAGTTTCCTTGAAACATAAAAAGACACAAACATTTAGGAGACACAATGTGCTCATGTAGACGACGTAGGCAGACACACAAACACAGGCAGCAGCACATACATGGCTTCATTCTTTACACCGGAAACACATGCACATTTAAATGTGTAGAGAGATGTGAGCATACAAGTGGACATGTACAAATAGAAACCTTCAGAGTCCAACCGACACGAGGCCTGCCCGTGCCGGATGGGTGTGGTTCCCACACCAATTAAAACTGGCACACGAAATAATGCATGGCTCATGCTGCTCAAGTGGCAAACACGATGATTAGAGCCGCTGAATTCAGACAACTTTGGATGTTTGCTGCCAACTCCTAGAAGAAAGAAGCCTTAATGATAATTAAATACAAACAGAGACAAAGGCTTATTATGCTTTATACATTCTCCTAATTGGTATATCGAACTCATCCTCATCACAGGTTCATCTGCACTACCTGACACTGTTCCTGTTTGAATGCCTGCTCCCAGCACTCAGTGGAAGCAGTTCTGAAGACCAGCACACACATCCATCACATCCATCCACGTCTCGTCTCGCCCGTTGTTATACAAGTTACAATTTACGAGCTGTGATTCTGGGGAGACACGGAGATTTGATTTATGCCTATAATTGACTGGTTTTAATGCATCTATAAAAAAAGGTGATAAAAAAAGCAAGAAAACAATTAGTTTTGTTGTCAACTGAATGTTCACTAACTTGTCCAATCACTGCCTAGCAACAGTGACAAGCCACAGCAGGCCTGTCGAGCTTAAGATTTCTCTGCACACCACAAAATCGTAGATGGGTCTGTAATAGGAGCAATGCTTGGGCTTTTGTAGACTGTGGAATCTTTCAGCCAAAGATTGGAATAAACTTATGCTTGTCCTTGTTTTGAGTTAGCTGTCTGTCAGCTTGATCAGCTAGAGATGTTTTAGCATTAGCTTACCCAGGGTTTCCACCAGTACATACACTACAGTTCAAAAGCTTGGGGTCACAAGAAAAAACATTTTTTTCAATGAAGACAACATTAAATGAATCAGAAATACAGTCTAGATATTGTTAATGTGGTAAATGACTATTCTACTTGGAAATGGCTGATTTTTAATGGAATATCTACATAGGGGTACAGAGGAACATTTCCAGCAACCATCACTCATGTGTTCTAATGCTACATTGTGTTAGCTAATTGTGTTGAGAGGCTAATTGATGATTAGAAAACCCTTGTGAAATTCTGATAGCACATGAATGAAAGTGTGAGTCTTCATGGAAAACATGAAATCGTCTGGGTGACTCCAAACTTTATACTGGTATACTGTAATTGGCGCTATATAAATAAAATTGAATTGAACTGAAATTGAATTGAAGATGTTTCATGATCTACAGTTAGATTTGGGAGGCTCAGTCAGAAACAGATATAACAGATGAAAAGCTTACCAGCAGTGTCTGATGGTTAAAACATTAATGCCCTAAGAGAATGGTAGGTCATGTAATCTGTACTGTCGCTGTTCAAAGAGAGATGCTCAACAATTGACGCTTCAGTGGTTGAAAAGTTAACGCTACCTAGCAATCTAAGCTAGACACATTCCTTGTGACATTTAAGCCCCTCTCAGACACTCGTTTCCATCATACTGACAGCTCCGGAACATGTCGGCTTCATGTCTCAATAAGCCCCCCCGTCACTTTTCTGTAACAGTTACAACAGTTTGCTCTACAATCTCACATCGATCACAAAGTGAAGTGTCCATAAAAACAGCTCTTACAAATGGCACTAACCAAAAATTAAGGCCTTTTTTGTGTGTTTGTTGAGAAAACATTAACAGGAGCCAAAGTTTGTTGCTTCAAGCTGTTTGTAAGAGTCTTTCCACTGAGTGTTTTTAAGAACTGTATCCCCAAAAAACAGCACAATAACTTTATTACTTACTTATTGCCAACACAAAAAACCCATCAGTCCAGGGCAGGATCTAACATTGAGCCGCACTGTGTGCTTCTCTTCACTGCAGAAAGGTGAACTATCACACAACGTTGCAGGTTATAAGCTGCAGTCAAATCATCTGCAACAACACAGCCTTTCTCAGGTTAAGTCGTGAGCTCCATCACAGATGTCAGGATACTTTTATTTTACTGCTGTTTTGTAGTGTTGTCCACCAAATAAAACACAGGCCAAAACAGAATTAACAAGAAAAGCACTCAGAAAGAGCAGTACTCCGCCAAGGCTGCTCAGTCGTTGTATCATTTCAGACGGATGAAATCTTGAAAGCTACTCTACAACACAGAAAATGTCCATTTAATATAAATGTACCCACAAACAAAATGACATTGCACTGAGCACAGGCGTGTGTTAAGCATGTGTATGTTATGTACAGATACCAAATCGCGTGACCTAAATATGTAGCAAGCATCGGGAATTGATGGGACTTGGAAACACCCCCACAATTTAATCAATTGTCCCATGTATCATTTCCAATGGATAAGTCCTGATACGTCTGCAACGGTGAATTTATAGTAGGATCACAATCATGTGATCATCAGCAGGCAGCTCGTGTAGTGTTCACTTGTTGTCATAGTTACAGTGACGCCGTGCCGCTGTCTCGTAATGATACAGAAATCTTCAACAAATCCGTGGATCCAGACTATAAGCCGCATCACTGCCATAATCTAATCACTTGGTCCTTGTGTCATTTCTGACCTTCCCTGAAAATTTCACCAAAATTCGTTAATCCGTTTTTGAGTAATGTTGCTAACAGACAAACAGACAGACAAACGGATGCCGATCGTGACATAACTGCACCGTTCCTTGGCAGAATAATAACATAAAATTTAAAATTGTAATATTCTAACTTTCAAATGCATTTTCTTCATATATCACTTACGAAGAAATATATCACTTAAACTTTTAACAAATAAGGGATGCATGTGAATTAATTAACTACTGATGGGTTAATGGTTAAGCATCACAAGACAGAACCTGAGTCCAAATGAGAGAAATTAACTTAACTCCAGCCGGAAAACCCATGTGACTGACTGCCTCTACAGCCAGCGCACACATGCACACACAAACACAAACACAAACACAAACACACACACACACACACACACACACACACACACACACACACACACACACACACACACACACACACACACACACACACACACACACACACACACACACACACACACACACACAGACCCTGTTCCCCACAGTAATTTGGGCAATTTAATTTAAAAAAACCCTGCAAAGCACAGGAAACTGTTAGTTCTACCACTGAGGCCTGGTTATGGCGCTGATGTCGAGGTGACGTAGAGGTGAGGCAGCACTCTAAAGGTTAACGACCGTTCTCGAGCCAATAATGGCTGCAATGAGCAAACATCTCTGCTCCCTCATTCGTTCTGCTCTGATGAGTTACATAAGGGAGGTCGAGGTACCATTTGTTCCTTCTCACAGTTAGCCAACAGAAAATGGAAATGATTTAGGTTCAGGAAGGTGTTTATATGAGTGTCTGCATGTTGAGTTTCATTCATTTATATGTGTAGATGGACTGCAGTGTGATCAGTGGACGAAGTGTGTGTGTGCGCAAAGTGAACATTCACACAGTGAGTAAATCTAAAACTCACTGTTCACGTGTCACGGTTGGAAAATGCAAGTTGCATTGGTTGGTTCTCTGAGATTACATCAGATTTTTGATTCTTAGTCTTTTCTGATCACATTCATCTGAGCTACAGAGTACGTTGACCCAGGCCGATGTGACAGGATTAGGTAACTGAAGTGTAGGCTGTGTGTGTTTAGCCTATAGTTTTCCTCCAGGCAGTCAGAGTTGAGCAATCCATATGAAGTTGAAACATGGCCCAACTGGTCCTGTGATCCTCAGTTCTCTGTTTCTAATTTGAAACATCCAGTTTCCAAACTCAGCTTCTGCTTTGCAGAAGGCTTTTCAGCCTCCATGTGGCAGTCACAGGGAGCTAAAACCACAAATAAAAACTGGCATTTTCACCTCTTAACCTATAGTTAAGCAGAAAAATAAACAGAAGAAAAATCTGCATGTTGGTTTCAGGTTATCGCTGTTGTAAACTAAAATCTATCAACTACTCTGACCCTGACACATTATTACAAACAACTGAAAGCACACTGCTTCTGCTTTTATTTTAAATAAGTCAGCAGTTTTAAGACCAGAGTCTTTTTCCTTTGGTCACCTTTCCTATTGGTTATAACACATTTTTGCGCTCATTTTAACAAATTCTGGGACTCTAACACGTAACCTGTTACAGCTATTTTTCAAAATGTTATATATGTATAATTTTGACTTGACCACAAATTGTGGTGGTACTGTTTAGATCTGTGTGTTATATTTGAACAGACAGAGTGAGGTTTTTTGAGGTGTGTCTTGGTAAACACTTACATCTTGATGTTTTCGTTGGTGCATAGAGATAATTTATCTCCTACAATGCTGTGCTTGGAAGGTTAATTGAGGAAAAGCAGAGTAAACGTATTCATATCATAACAGCTCTTACTTTACACCACCAAGTTTATAACAACCACAAAACACAATAAAAATGGATTTTCATCCTGTGGGACTTTAAAAGACAATGATCACACAACCATCCTAGCAGTCGTGTTCTCAGGGCTTAGGGCCAATCCGTGTTCACACGTTCCCATGAGCTCACAAGTTCCGTTTGAACAGAGGCTAATTCTCAATGTTGATATTCCAATCAACATCAAGGAGGAACATACAGATTTGGACAAACCAGTGATCTGATCGAGAAAAATGGTGGTTTGGCTGCTGGACTGAAGTGAGGTTAGACCTTTACGGAGGAAGAGTTTGACATTTGTTGGCCTGGATATGTACCACTGTAAGACTTCTGTCGACAGATCCTGGAAGTTTAGCAGACTATAAGCTGACGTAGGGTTCGCTTGTTGTCATAGTTACAGTGACGCTGTGCCGCTATCGTGCAAAGATACAGAAATCTTTAACAAATCCATGGATCCAGACTATAAGCCGCATCACTGCCAAAATCTAATCACTTGGTCCTTGTGTCATTTCTGACCTTCCCTGAAAATTTAATCCAAATCTGTTAGTCCATTTTTGAGTAATGTTGCTAACAGACAGACAAACCAATGACGATTGTCACATAATTCCGCCCCATTCCTTGGCAGAGTAATAATGTGTCATAATTTAGCAGATGAAATATTCAGTTGTCCATATACATTTGGTAATATACTTTATGTACTGTACCAAAATTTGAAGGTAAGTTGAAACACGCTAATATTTGATATGAGGACATGGCCCTGTAAAACTTTCTTTAAAAAAAAAACAAAAAAAAACACAGTATCTAATTGTCACTTTATGTGTAGTCTGGGACACTGTAAGCATCAGAAAAAAATTCAGCTCAAGAATAGATTATTTTTT
The DNA here is from genome assembly GCA_027123335.1 of Amphiprion clarkii. Lineage (NCBI taxonomy): Eukaryota > Metazoa > Chordata > Actinopteri > Pomacentridae > Amphiprion > Amphiprion clarkii. The sequence goes on from CM049589.1 coordinate 17,753,103, forward strand.
ATTAAATGGAAGCAATATTCTTTACAATTGCAGATATTTGCTGCTAAAAACAACTGGTAACCTAGTTGTGAGGGCATGTAACTGATTATAAAGGAACTAGATAAGTTATTAGTCCATTTTTGAGCAATTTTGCTAAAAGAAAGACCGATAGATGAACTGGTGCCGATCATCACATAACTCCACTGCATTTCTTGGCGGAGTAATAACATAGCATTGCAAAAATTAAGCAGTACTTTGAAGCATCATTGAGAGTGTAATAACCGTCCAGACAAATTAATTAAATAATCAGGCAGAATTTGATCACCTTTCTTTTCCAGAATGGTTGCAAGCAGTTACTCAAAAACTGTAACCTCGTCAAAAACGGCTCAATTGGACCCAAGTCAAACAGTCTAGTCAGAGCAAAGCTTTACTGGCAAAGCCTGAGTGAGTGGGGAAAAAGGATTTCATGGCGACTCCACTGAGAATAACTTGACCCCCCCTGCTTGAGTCTTAACTGGATTCTCACCGTGTTGTCACCATCAGCACTTCACCTGACCCCGGGATCAACTTTAACCTCCTCTCATCCTCTGCACCGCCTCCCCCTGAGCCATCCGGCCTCAACACAGCTAAAGTCGCAACACACACCCGCAAATATGCACCGAAACCACACACAACCGCGTAAATAAACAGCATTATAGCCAGACAGAGGTACACACACATACATGGCCTCCATTTGAAAAGTGGCTCGTTAGTAGACGTTAATCAGCTTAGCGCTCTCCAACGCCCACCGGCTCTAAGCTCTTTACAGACAAAACCAGTTAGAGAAGTAGCAGCTGATCGATGCCGCGGCCCCGAATCCATCGAGACACACAGTCGGACACACACAGATCATGGTGGAGACGTGGAGAGAAACACCGTGGTGGTGCGGACATCAACACAATCACCTGTGACAGACGAGAGATGTGTGTTTGTAGAGGCGGGAAAGGAAATTGACGTACCAGAAGGAGACGGACAGAGAAAACAAAAGAGACCAGGAAACAAATTCAGAGTGAGAGGAACGCAGAAAATGGCACACAAATAAAGCATAAAGGAAAGCTTGAACGCTTTGCTGGGAGAGTGTATAAGGAGGGAGGGAGACAAATAAGAAAGAGTGTGTGAAAAGAGGGAAGCACTCCCTCCTTCCTCCTCCTCCTCGTGTTGCACTCAGTAACCTCGGGTCGGTTGGTGGGTGGCTGCTCCGTTTCTTTTTAGGCAGCGCCCGACGCTACTCCGAGCCCAGCATACATCCCATACCACAATCAGCACTCTGTAGCCAGGATCACGCTTGTACAGGGAGCTGGCATGCTGTCAAGCAAACACACACGCACACACAGAGGTATGCGCATACAGAGACAGAAACACACACACAGAAGATGCCAACATAACTTTAAACAACTGAGGGAGGAAGATCAGGAGATCAGAAAGCAGTGATGACTGCCTTTAATAGTTTTCCAAAAAAAAGAAACAGGTAACATACAAGGAATCTGACTTGTTTTAGTGCAGCGGTGTCAAACCCATCTTAGTTCAGGATCCACATTCAGCCCAGTTTGATCTTAAGTGGGCCAGACCAGTAAAATCACAATATAAAAACCTATAATAACAACAACAACTCCAAATGCTTCCCTTTGTTTTAGTGCATAAAGTACATTCTGACACATTTAATGAACTATCTTTTTGCAAAACATTATGAACAAACTGAAATTTCTTAAGAAAAATAAGTGCAATTTCAACAATATTATGCTTCAGTTTATGATTTACATATCACAACTTACAGATCAGTGTGTCTACAAAAGGCACAAAATATTCAGTCACAGGTATCTGGAACTGAATAATATAGAATTTAACTATGATCAAAACAGATCTCGAAATTATTTTAAATTTACAATAATTTACACGTCTGTGTAGTAATCCTGAGCACCACACCATACAAACTAAAGTGGGAACTATTAAGGAAGAAGGTTAACTTATCCCCCTGCCTTGTATATGTATCAAATTTATACATAAAAAATACACAAAAGTTGTGGCAGTAGAGTGGACAAATTTAAAGTAGCAGTTACTTTAAATGAATAATTGCAGTTAATGTTGTCTCTGTAATTTTTCCACTTTGCAAAGTCATCCCGCGGTCCGGATTGGAACCTCTGGTGGGGCGGTTTTGGCCTGCAAGCAAATACTGCAAGTCAGTAGGCAGATACTTGACAGCTTGAAGTCACCTGCTTAAAAAAAAGAAAATCAAACAAACTGTTTGGCCAGGATTTATTAAACCAGACCTGCTCTGCAAGTTATCAGAAATCTTTCCTCAGATCTCGGCAAACTAAATCATGTACTGTATTCCCATCTGACGGATGGCCTCGGTCCCACGGTGACTCTACAAGAGGTGCTTTCATTCATTCGTTCAAACACTTTTGCACACAAACGCCGCTCACACGCCCAAGTGAAAACTTGACATGATTGTGAGAAAGAACAAGAAAGAGTCTGGGGGTGAAAATAAAAGGAGAGAGCAAACAAAAAAGTCCACTGGGAGAGAGAAAGAGAGAGAGAAAAGACAGGAAGAGGAAGAGAAGAAAGAGGTTTTGGAGAGCAGAGGAGGGAGGAATGGCGGGGCAGAGGGGCTTTGTTCAAAACAGAATGAGCAAAACAGCATTGACAAAAGAGAAAGGAGGTGTGTGCGTGCGTGCGTGCGTGCGTGCGTGCGTGCGTGCGTGCGTGCGTGCGTGCGTGCGTGCGTGCGTGCGTGCGCGTGTGTGTGTTGAGGACCACAGCCAGGTCAGTGAAGGTTACTTTGGCCATTAGTTGAGAAGCTTCTGGCTGATCCCTGCTTCCTGAAAGGTGATTGGCTCAGATGATTTGTTTTGAGCTTTTCCCATTAAGAGCCAGGCAGCCCTAAGACCTGTGTGTGTGTGTGTGTGTGTGTGTGTGTGTGTGTGTGTGTGTGTGTGTGTGTGTGTGTGTGTGTGTGTGTGTGTGTGTGTGTGTGTGTGTGTGTGTAAGAGCAATTTAGCTGTGCATTTTTCACACATGTGTGTAAACCAAACAACCCAAGACATTTGAATGTAACTCAAGAGCTCTGAAGTAAAAAGCAAAAATGTGCAGGTGTGGCAATCAAACGCTCTTCTGTCAAGTCCAATGACAAGTTCAATGGCGACAGTCCTGAAGGCACACTCTCACACACACACACACTTCGTCTGTCCAGCGGCGCCTCTTTGACTGACCGAGCTGCCAATACAATTCACTCCCCTGCCTCGATGTTCTTGTACGTGTGTGTGCCAAATGCATATGAATAAGGCACTAGTCAGTCAAAACATGACTAGAGTACTGAGCCATTAGTCGAGGTTTTACTACCTAATTACCATTCGCTCGGCCGGGCAGCTCACCAGCAACACACACACGAAACAAAAGGGCAGCAACTGAGGTCGTGTCAAGGAGCCCTTGAGCAAGTCATTTAACCCCCAGCTGGGCCATTCCGTGGTTGAAACTAAGGGATTCATTGCTGAAAAAGACCCTCTATGAATAAATAAAAAAAAATTTAAAAATACATCAAAAAGTTTCTTCAGTTTTGAACACATTTCATTAAGTTGAAGGAGAGAAAATCTTATTCGTTTCAAGATTACAGTTAAAGACAATTTTGCAAATCAATCTTTTTTTCTCAATCTTTCAGTCTAGTTGGTAAGAAATCTGATGGAGGATGTTTCCAAAAGCAGTTCTGTCTTATTGGTACTGCTTATTGAGTACTCTTAGTGGTTCCTTTCTGTCATTTTCTAAGTAAGAGCAGAATTATCATAGCTCTATTGTCTTACTTTTTAACATTTCCTCTCTTTCACACTTCATTTTTCAACTGAATGCCGGACATTTTCTTAAGAAAACAGAGCATGTCTTCTACCACACTCAGCAGCAACATTTGCTTAGACAGGGTGAACATAAAGAAGTGCAATTTGCCTGCAGCCTCTAAATCAGTGAGTCGCCCCGCTGCTTTGAGCCCTCTGGAAACGACAGATCAGATGATACTCTGACAGTTCCAGTTTGAATTTATGAACACAGTTAAAGCTACACAACCTGCTGGCTGGTGGCTAATTTTAGTCATTAACCCATGCTTACATAATTAGGTAACTCCACGTGAGGGCTATAGGCGACTAGCATACATAACATACCTGGGCTAATGAGACACGAGCATTTCTCCACCTGTATGTGATGAACTCTTGATGGATGTTCAGACAGATTGATCATTTTTCTGCGCTTGTAGCAAGAACCATTTTCGGCATCGACTCTAGAAATGTAGCTACACTTTTGAACAGTTTAATGTTGGGTTTTTGTACCCAACTGATACGGCATCTTATACTGATATGGTATCTTATCAGTATAAGGTATCTGCTCTGTAAGATATGCTATCTTTTAGAGCAGGGTTGTCAAACATAAGGCCGAAACCGGCCCACCAGAGGGCCCAATCTGGCCCACAGGACGGCTTTGCAAAGTGTAACAATTACAGAGGTGAAAATTAATATTTACTGTGAAAATATTTAAAGACACTAAACATTGTGCAACATAACATTAGTCAGCAACTTCGGTATGACAGTTTGGTTTGGTTGAGCCCTATTGTTGATACACTGTCACAATTTTTACGCATTTTTTCTGTATAAATTTTCTACATTTACAAGGCAGGGGGATAACTGAATCTTCTTCCTTAATAGTTCCCATTTAGTTTGTGTCAGTTCAGGTGGTCAGGATTACTACACAGATGTGAAAATGAATGTAAACTTAAAATAATTTCTAGATCTTGCCAAGTTGTAAAATACTAGATTGTTCAGTTCCAGATACCTACCTACCTACCTAAATGTTTTGTGCCTTTGTAGATAAACTGTGATCTGTAAGTTGTGACACACAAATGATAAACTGAGACATAATATTGTTAAAATTGAATTTATTTTTCTTAAGAAATTTCAGGTTGTTCATAATGTTTGGTAAAAAGATAGTTCAGTCACCTGACGCACTGTTCACTTGTTGTCATAGTTACAGTGATGCTGTGCTGCTATCTCGCAATGATACAGAAATCTTTAACAAATCCGTGGATCCAGACTTTAAGCTGCATCACTGCCAAAATCTAATCACTTGGTCCTTGTGTCATTTCTGACCTTCCTGGAAAATTTCATCCGAATCCATTAATCTGTTTTGGAGTAATGTTGCGAACAGACAGACGGACAGACACAAACGTACGGCGATCATCACATGACTCTGCCACGTTCCTTGGCGGAGTAATTCTACAGTTCACGTAGTTTTTCTTAGGGTGAAAAAAGTCAACATTCTCTGATTCCTGCTTCTTAAATCTGAATATGTCCTGTTTTTTGTTTTTTTTAACTCCTCTACAGTAGTAATATCTTTGGTTTGTGATTAAAACAAGACTTGAGGACGTCATTTTGGGCTTTAGGAAATACTGATCAAAATTTTTCATTTACTGACAAAAAACCAATTCAGAAAATAATCAACAATTAAAAGAATAATCTGTTGCAGCTCTAGTACCTTTCAGGTCACCACATTCCTTCTGATTTTCTGTTTCCATTCCAATGACTTTATGAGCACCTTGTTCTCAAATGCTACCTTAATTAATCAACCGATACATCCTGAACATACAAGTGCGTCTATGTTAGTGTGAATCCAGCACATGAAAAAGCCTGGATCAATTGATAAGATGGGTACATATGTGAGCATGTAAGTGATACACGTGAAGTGCAGCAAAGGATGAATGTTACACTAGGACCCTGAAACTAGATATGACCCCGACTGGGCGTGTGGAACTACTGGAATTACGCACACGTACACTTTCGCAAACACACCTTGTTCTATCAGCTAATCTATCCCTCTTGAGCTTCATGTGATGAGCCCAAGAATGAAGCCACTCCGGTTTGTTGGTCTCACCTTGACCTCGTGAATATACTGTCAAAGTCGCAGTCGTTTATAACGCACACGCGTCTTTTTTTTTTTTTGCCTCTATCAGCAAGATCACGCTGAGCAGTTGCCAGGCATGTGAGATGAGCATCGTCACCTGGTCAAGGTCTCGGGAAAAGGAAGACTAATGTGTCAGTACACAGAGAGTGAAAAAGAGACAAGCAATGAATGAAATTTCTTCTTTGTCATCGCAAAAAAAAAACGCAAACATGCCTCTATTTGAGCGTTTTTTATTGTATTCTGATTTTTTTTCATCTTATGCTACCTTGATTCCCAACTGTGTGCTTAGAAACGTAATTTTCGAAAGAGAAACTTTTTTTTCAGTGAAGATAACATTAAACGAATCAGAAACACAGTGTATGTTGGAGGACTCTGTGACCAAGCACAGACCGTGTGGTGAGGTCATCCGTGTGCGCTGCGGCAGCAATATTGTCTCATTACAGCCCTTTACCTCCATCCAATTAGGCGAATCCGAGGGATGGGAGAGTAATCCGAGTTGATTGCAAACACACACACACAAACAGCTTCGTTGCGGATGATCAAGCTGTCGCACACACCGCTGCGCACAAAGCAGAATTCAGCGCAAACATGGTAAAGGCCACCAACAGTCAGCGGTGCTGCTTCAACAACACGTCTCTGCAAGTACAGAGGAGCTGTCAACTTGGCCGTAAGCGGTCACAGGTTGCAGCGGAGGGTTTGACGTGGGGAAATAAGGGACCACATGCATGATTTGGGATGATTAGGGTTATTCTCTAAGGTTGGAGGTGTGATTGGCTATTATATGGGTATGCATAGTCTCCTGGAGTAGATACAACACGAGCAAAGATCTAGTCAGGAGAAAATAACCTGGATAAGATCCATAAAACAAGTTGATAATAGGACCGTGGTGTCTACACCCTCACTCATTACACCCAATTTGTACATATCTTGTTGTGCCAACTTAGTGGAATGAACGAGGAGGCTGCATTTTTTCACACACTGCTAATATCAATCTTAACACTGCCCTGGGCTAGTTTTAGACTTCTTCTAATCCCAGTGATCTGCTACAAGTGGTAAAATACTAAAGGAACTGTTAAAATACAATAAAATTTAAGGTGTTGCTTCACTAAAAAGTAGTTACTGACATCTGCCCTCACAGGGAAGAGTTGTTAGGACTTGCCAGAGTGTGTGTGTGTGTGTGTGTGTGTGTGTGTGTGTGTGTGTGTGTGTGTGTGTGTGTGTGTGTGTGTGTGTGTGTGTGTGTGTGTGTGTTGTTTCAGATGTTGCCTGAGGTCCACTCTGCCACGGACTAATCTTCCATTGAGTGCAGTGTGAGGCAGAAGAGGAAATGGGAGGATTTGGTTCTGCACAATGAATAGAGACTAAATCTCTGCTGTGTGTGTTGGATTTTGTGCATCTGTGTCTCTCTCTCTCTCTGCACACTTGTTGAACTGTCATACACCCTTCTCTTACCTCCACTCAGCTATATTACAAATGACTGTGAATTGTATTGTAACTACTGCTGCCGAAATGTTTGCGGATGGCGTATATACGTGTATAGCATTTACCGTCACTCCTATATATTTGCTTTTGTAGTATTCTTACTGCTACACTACACTCATTACCACGCACTGAAGCTGGAAACACTGGCAATCACTATGGATCACAATGGATGAGATGCTTTTCTGGCATTTTTCTGAAGCAAAGAGTGGAAAGGGGGATTGATGTTGACAAGATAGGACGAAAAAAGAGACATGGAGATGGAATAAGTGCTACTGACGATTAATTGGAGGGAGAGCAAAGAGAGGAGGTGAGGGAGAAAATGACCAGCATCTTTCTTTTCTTTTTTACACTGCTGTTCAAAAGTTTGTGGTCACCCAGACAATTTCATGCTTTCCATGAAAACTAACACTTTTATTCATGTGCTAACATAATTGTACAAGGGTTTTCTAATCATCAATGAGCCTTTCAACACCATTAGCTAACACAATGTAGCATTAGAACACAGGAGTGATGGTTGCTGGAAATATTCCTCTGTACCCCTATGTAAATATTCCATTAAAAATCAGCCCTTTCCAGCTAGAATAGTTATTTACCATATTAGCAATGTCTTCAAACAATTATCTTCATTTAAAAAAAAAAAAACGGCCTTTCTTTCAAAAATAAGGACCTTTTTAAGTGACCCTAAACTTTTGAACGGTAGTGTACGCGTGTGGTAGGACGGACACACAGCCATACACAACCTTCAACACTCCTCCTAAACCCAAACAGAAGGGAGTTGTTGCTAAGTGTGGTGTGAATTCGGTGACTCCCTGAACAGACCACCCAAACAAAGCAGGCCGGACTTCAGAGAAGGACACATCCTTGCCTTTAACAAAAACAAACTGCACCCCCCCCCCAAAAAAAAGATCCTTGGTGGCTATGCTGTGTGGTATAATCCAAAGAAATCCAAATAAATGAGTTAATATCAAATAAACACTGAAGTATGTCTTTGTTTACTTAGGCTTCAGAGGAGATGGATTCAGGCCTCTCTGCTGTACTTTTCTGAATCTTCCTGTGGGGCCCATACAGTTGTGTAATGCTGTAATTACGCTCGTGGAGGAAAGTTGGGTTTGCAATGTGGAGAAATTCAAGCTAATTTCCATCTTAATATGGATTATGCAATCATAAAATGCAGGATTGCACCTCCCACCTAGTCCTGTTTTTCATATCCATACAGTCGATTACACAACAGTGAATACAAAAAGAAGAAAATCTCTGAGGCTAATTAGCCCTTAAAATCTGATATTATGAAATTGCTGTTACTAAATGCATTGAGATGGATCCCTCTTGATTTCAAACAGGCCACACTAAATAAACACATGCTACTTTAATGGAAAATAAGGCTGCAGATAATAACGAATTAGCATTCGAAGTCCTCAAACCAGCCTAATTACCTGCTAAGAAATGCAGGAGCTTAAAACATCACATATCAACCTCGGATTTAGCCTCCACATGTTTAGACGCACTGTTTTGGCTCTACATCTGTGTGCACTTAGACTCTGCATAAAAATGAGTGGAGCTGTGTGTTACTGTGCTGAGATCCTAACTGTGCAGAGCAGGCGGGAGCTCGGTCTGCCTCCAGCACAAAGCAAAAATCACAACAGATAAACAGATAAAAGTGAATACACACACACCAAACTTAGCCTCACCCACTTTGGGGGTCATGTCCCATCCACGTGGTTGTGTTTTACATAACACTAGTGCTGTCAGTCTAACCTAGTGCTGGCTTGGATTACACACCCAGCAAGATAAGCCTGTCTAACGCAGGAAAACTGTGCTGTTTTTAATGTATGTGCAGAACAGAACAGTGCTCAGCTCATTATAACACTCGATCTCCTCAGTGATGACCTTTTATTGGGTGTAATAACAGTCTACTCGCCAACTGAACTTGCTGAGACATGAACATGCAGCAAAAAAAAAGTCAGAGCAAGAAATGTGAGCAGTTGGATGACAGTGCAAATCCCCCCGCCCCCTCGAGTGATTGGTTCATAAGAGAACATGACCACCAAGATGCATTTGTAATCTCCACATTAGAAAAATTCAGAATGTATGAATATACAAGTTTAGGCAGCAATAGTACACTTTGCAAAGTGGGGCTGTAATTTGCTCTGAAGTAGTTGTGATGTCACAAATGTATCTAAATTTGAGTCTTAAGGCGAGCACAGAGAAGCATTCCTCCTTCAGCTTATGAATGCGGAAAACAGTGGAATAGCTGCACCTACGCGGCGGAATTATGTAACGATCGGAGTTGGTTTGTCTGTCTGTCTGTCTGTTAGCGACATTACTCAAAAATGGACTAACAGATTTGGATGAAATTTTCATGGAAGGTCAGAAATAACACAAGGACCAAGTGATTAAATTTTGGCTGTGATGCGGCTTATAGTCTAGATCCACGCATTTGTTAACGATTTTTGTATCATTGCGAGATAGCGGACAGCGTCATTGTAACTATGACAACAAGTGAACACTACGTCAGCTACCTGCTGACGATCACACGATTGTGATCCTACTACAAATCGATCGCTGTGGACCACGAATTGTTTAAAGATTTCATTCAGAAAAAATATTAATGGAAAAATTATTACCCAAATTGTTTGTTCAGTCTTACCTTCAAATGAAGGAATCTATAGAACGTGACCTTGTTGCAATTTGTCTGCTCGTCTGACTGCTCGTGCAGGTCTCAGGTGAGTATAGTTTTATCTCAACCGAAAGAAATTATCACGAAAGCACATCCAAAGTCTCCTTTAATTTCATTTTTGCATTCTCAGTGCCTAATGTCGATAACTGCCAATACCCTTCAGAAAGACAGCATCTTTCATTTCCAACATTCTCAGAAGAACAGGTAAGAGAGGAACGGGAGTGAATTTCACATCTCTTCTAACGGTCTACAGTGAACACGATTCAGTTACTAGAAGCACTCGGCTGTGTGAGTCTACTCCTGGTCACTTCACTGACTTTAACTATGTTTGCTTCTTCCAGGCACTCATGACCTGAGACTCTGAGGAACAGGCGAAGTGCCAAACAGCTGCAAACTGCACCAAGAGATCCAGCAATGTTACCAATAAAAACTACATGCCACTAGAACTCAGATTTGTTTCAATTGCATGCAGATTTTTCTGGTTGCTACACTGATGGCAGAAGGGAGTTACACTAGATATTTGTTTTAGGGGCATTAATAATTCATATATCCTAGCAGGAGTCTTGTATCAATGAGCTGGATTATCTTAATTTGGCCAGGTAATTAATACTGTTTATTCAGTCAGAGGTGGGCTTTATATTAATAACTTTACATTTTACTGTGTATTCAGGCTAAATTCTATACAAAAGATACATGGATCTTCCCATGAGAAACTTTATCCTAATGGAGGGAAGTGGTGTGCCCAGGGAAGGAATTTTGCAGGTTATTTTGAGACTGGCATAAAGATTCCCCTCCAGATGGTAAAAAATACAACAATTGTCTAATGAGGGACAACTGGATGGCAACGATAACAAAATTCTCTCACATGGTTTTTGTGGAAGATTGTGTAGCAAAGGCTGATTTACTTTAAGTTGACATTCACCCCAAAAATCATCTCCACTTCATAAACTACACATTTCACTGTGTTCAGCTTGAGGCCATGGCGCTGCAAAAAGGCACTTCATAGTTGTTGTCGTTAATTTGATTTTTCTTCTAAAAGATACAATTTGGAGTGAAAGAGCTCACCCGGCTTTTCCTAATTATCTAAATCATGAAGTTATTTTTACACACTACACATTACATAACCGCTGTCCAATAGGAATGTTTCTGGCACACGTCCCACTACTGCTGTTCAATTTTAGCCTTTGGCCCTCACTGCCAAAAAAGCGCACCCCTGAGACATACACTCAGTCTTTTCCTATACAAGTTGGTGCCTGTTAGTGGAAAAAACACCCTGTAATTACAGTAGATCTGAACTCCTAAAACACACACACACACAGGATCCACGCAGACAAGATAATTAATCGTTTCTAACCTGCATTTTTGTGTGTAAATAGATTGGTCGTTATGTACCATCTCAGTATGTTCACTTTTCAGTTTTGTTTTTGTCTGTCTCTTTCTCTGATTGTTACAGCAAAAAGGTCTCAGCTCAAGACAGAAATCAGTTTCTGAATATTTCTGCAAGCATCTGCAAGGATGGACTGAAACACAATGTAAAAGGGGAGGAGGACGAAAGGCATAAAGACAAAAGAGTTTTTCATGAAAAATGTTGAACAATAGTATGTGTAGAACAGAAGGGAGGGAAGGAATTTAAAAAATCCATCAGTCTAGATGTCAGACGAGGACAAACACCGTTAAGAATGAATGAGGACAAGCAGTCAAATAGGAAAACAAAGATACAAAGACAGAGATACAGAGGGAAATAAGAAAACAATCACGAAAACCAGATAGAAAAGACTCAAATTATAGACTGCAAGAAAAAAAAGAATTTCAGGAGCGTCCACGAGTCCTCGGGCTTGGCCCTGCTGAGGCCCGCCAGCCCACCGCGGCAAAAACACTCGAACAAAAGGATCATTTATTGGAGGAAGAAAGAGGGGGAGGCCGAATGGAGGGATGAAAGGAGGGGGAACACTGTACAGAGGCATTTGAGAGCTGTGTGAGTGAAACACTGGCCCCATCTCAACATTCACAGCCAATGTGTAACATTCTCCCCCACGCTGCCCTCCCGACGTTCTCAGCGGCCAGAACCCATATGGTCCCACTGTGGTAGCCTGCTAGCATTTCTATTTAAAATCCACCCAAAACACCCCCTGCTTCCACCAACATGGCCTCCATTTCCCAATAAAACCACCACAGCGACGTATGGATGCAGGCTGATGGTGCATTTCCATCTGTAGAATCTATGAAAACCAACTGTTGAGCTCAGCCGTGCAGCAACTCACCGCAAGATCCCATGATGAATTTCTGCTAATGCCTTAGATTCTTCATTAAATCCAACTGTGGAGCCGGGCTATGAAATGTTTACCACAAAAACCCTAGAGGTGTAAGTCTAGCCAGCCTACAGTGCAAATCATGTGGAAGCTAGCAGGGCTGCATAAACAACAAGAGCCCTACTGTGGAAGCTTAAGCAAGACTACTGAGTGTTTCCCTGATGCATATAAATCCACATCTCCATTTAAATGCTACTCTATCTGCTCAAACTGCAGGCGTCTGCTTCTTAACAGGCCAATTTAGTGCAGACAGTGGTTCAAAGAGAATGTTTTTTCTGTGAGGAAACATCTCACAGTGAGTCAGTTGAGCCATTGTTTAGCTGTGGGGGTCCTCCACAGTTAGAAAAATGCTCCACACAGTAGGAAAAAATGTAAATACAGTGAAAATTCATAATCTGGCCCCAGCTTTTAGCACAGCAGTCACTGCACAACCGTAAATACAGACAGATAAAACCATCTTTAATTACAGCAGGAACCCTACACACGGAGTGCATGACACTACAGGAAAAAATGCTCATCATTTTAAACAACCTAACAGGCTGAAATAAACGCTCAGAACTTTCAGCTTGAATTAAGTAATCAGAGCAAGCAATACTTTCATAATCAAATCTATAAACTTAGCAATCAAACTGGACTGCTTACAAAGGGTCCTTACAACCTTCAAAAGGTTGTAAGGTTCTAGAAACTCATGAAATAACTAAATCTGAAATGTGATTTATGACACAGCTTTTATCCTCCAAAGCTTTTCTTCTAGATGATTTTCTTTTGGACAGGTCAACGAAAAGCAGGGTCAAAGTTCAACTTTAGTGAATTTGGAGTAAAACGCTTCAGTGGTAAGTCTGAATGGATGCCTTTGCAAAGATTAGCTCTGCAGTGAGATGTCTGTGACAGCACTCCTCTTTTAAAAACAATGGCTCAACCAGAGCAGAATGAATCTGACGCTTGTCATATACATGCAACAAACGGTAACGAATCAGCACCCAAACACTGAAACAAAAAACTGAATTGAGGTGATTTTGTAGCACTGAGAATGCTTACACAACATTCAAGAAGCTTCAAGAAGATCAATAGCCATTTCCAGAATATCGATATTCATTGATATTCCAATAGGTTGTCTGGCCTTTAACACATTACATAATGACATTGTGTAATAAGTGTACGTGAACCAAGACGCAGAATAGAAAATCAATTTAAGGATCGTCTGAGTAACCGATTTGGATCTCATACTGTGACAGTCATACAAATCAAACGTCTGCAATTTAATCTGGCGCCAGGTAAAGTTTGATTATAAGCATGGATGGAAAGGGTCGCTGTGCTCCATTGGAGTTCCTTGAAAAACATATTCTTCTCAGCACAGGTAATGTAGGAAGAAAAGGGGAGGGAACAAAAATTGAAAGACAACAGTGATGAAGAGACTGCAGACTGTTTATGTGAAGAGAACTAAAGATTTGATGGTAAATACAAACAAATGTGTTTTCAAAGGAAATAAGTAGACCTTACCTGTTCCTTCCTTATTTCCATTTTGATGTGTCCGCAACTCCTCTGATTTGTAGAAGTCGATGCTGGCGTACGTGTTGAGGCTAGAGCTGTTGTTGCTGCTGACGGCTGCAGCCACTCCCACTCCCCCGACCCCAGAACCTGCACCCAGTACAGAAAAGAGGCGAGATGGCGCCTGACTTCCAGAGGGTCCATCCAGACCCAGATGAGGGCTCTCTTTGTTGGCCAAGTCCAAGTCTATGTAGTTAAGGCCTTGTTCTGTGGATGAGGTCTGAGTGTTTGTGGGAACCAACTGCTGTCCAGGGAGGGGAAACTGGGTGGGAGGATCAGTCACAGCACCGTTCCCCCACAGCATACTATCAAACCCTAGCCGGCGAGCCACAGCTTGGGTGTGTTCTGGAAAGAGGGAGGCAGTTGAAGACGAAGTAGAGGTAGAGGTGGGGAGGGAAGGTGAGGCAAGGAAGGTTTCTGAGCAGTGCCGTCTGCGTCCTTGTGGGTCTGCCCGGATAACTTTAGCCCCCTGGTCTGGATTGGGTCCCGACTTGGCTAGGGGGAAGTCTAGACCCCGTGACAGCACTGGAACAGAAGGATCAGTACTGATGGGAGACGGGACTTTGGGGGAAACACTAGATGTTGAACGAGAGACAGTGTTGCTATTCAAGCTAAAGGCCATCTCAGTGTAGTCACCACAGGATGTAGGGGACTCTGACTCTGTCACGGATGGAACGTTCTCTCTGCTTTTCCTAAGTGAGGCTTCAGCCACTTCAGCCTCCTCTTCATGAGGGCCAGTAGCACCCTCATTAGATGCTTTAGGGGCATGGGCAAGAGTTGGAGGTGTGGGAGGGGTGTGGAAAGAAGGGAAAACTAGTGGGGTAAGAGACAGGGGTGAGGGGGAGGGTGAAGGGCCCAGGTCCATGTTGACATATTCAGAGGCAGCCGGGGGAGTGATGGGGGCTGAGGGACTACGGGAGAGGGGTATGAAGTTACCTAAGCAAGAGATTGGCCTGTGCTGAGGATGCTGGCTGCTTGAGCCATGAGGCAATGATAGGCCATGCCTAAGACCCCTGCCACGTCCTCCTCCAACCCCAGTCTGGCTGCACTTCTCCCCCTTAAACTCTATGCTTACATATTCCCCAGGGCTCTTAGGTTCTGGAGGCAGAGGGTTCTCACGGACCCTAGGAAGGGTATTAGCCTTGGATACATCAACAAACAGGCTCACTGGTCTGGTTCTAGTATGGCTACCCTGCTTGGATAACCCACCAGATCCCCGTCTCTGCTGGAGCTTACCGGAGCTTACATCTTTGGACTGAGTTCCACCAGTCATGTTACACAGTGTCTGAGAAGTCCGGTCCTCACTCTCCCCGAGGCTCTCACTGCTGGCTGAGCTGGAAGAATATGAGGAAGAGGAGAGTGACAGGTGGCGTCCAACCATAGAATTACCTGCTGCTGGTTGCTCCTGACGCCCTCCAATGGTTCTACCTCCACCCACTCCCCTGCTACAACTCCCATTGGGTCTTCTGCCTCGTCCAGGCCCATCATCAAAGTGTCCGGCTGAGGGGTTATGTTTGTATGACCGGGGAAGGGAGTAGTAAGAATACACCATCTTGGGTGCTTGTTGTTGGGAATTGGTCTCCAAATGGCAGGTATTCTCAGATGGTGGGGGGCTGTCATTTACAGAACGAGCACTAATTGGAGACATGTTCATATAGTCACTGCCTGCTCTGCTGTCTGCACTGCCACTGCCCACCCAAGCCCCTCCAGAAAGACCTCCACGCTGGTCCGGGGAGCAGCTGCTATTGGGAGACATTATCATATAGCCATCAGAAGCTGGCGGAGGTCGGATCTGCTGTGGAGGAGACACGCTGTTGTTAGGAGTCATGGCCATGTAATCATCAGCAGCTTTGGAATCGGAGTCAGGGACAGAGACGGTCATTGACTGGGAAAGGGATACTGGAGGCTGAGTGACTCCAGGCAGCATGGACATGTATCCATTGTCCACACCTAGATCTACATTACCACCTGCTCCTCCACCGCCTTCAGCTTTGAACTCCACTGCCACATCCAAATACCCTCCTCCTGCCCCTGCTGACCCAGCACCCATGCCAGATTCCCTGTGTGTAGAAGAGCACGTGGACGTAAAAGACTCTCGGCTGGTGCTCCTCGACATGATGGCATAATCTGCAGAATCTTCATCCGCTGGCTCCTCAGCTCTGCGTTGACGTGGTGCCAGCCTTTCCAAAGCCATAGGAGGTAATGAAGCCCGCTTACTCAACAGCCTCCGTTCAGCTTCACATTCACGGCTGGAAGAGCGACGGAGCACTCTCCTGGTCTGTGGTTGGGAGCTAGAGGCTGGTGTTCCTGGTGCAGGTAAGGAGCTGGACGTCAAGCTCCCTTGATTACTGTTGCCACCACCACTACGCTGACCCATTAGGATATAGTTGGCTCCATCGTCACCAAGGGACTGGCTGCCGGTGCTACCAACAGAGCTTCCAGGGAGGCTTGGGGAGGGCAGGAGCGTGTGATCCCCAGGACTAGAACCATACTCGTCTGATGAGCCATAGTCACTGGGTGAGCCTGAGACAGAGGCACGGTGAGAGGGCAACCGACTATAGGCACCAGACCCAGGACCAGCACCAGCAGATGTTACACCTCCAAACTCAGAGCCATGCCCAGAGCTAGAGGAGAGACTTGGGGCTGGAGAGGGCGCTGGGGTGGAAATGGAGCGCATCAACCCAAGAGGAGTTTTAGTAGCTGTGTTGGGTGCTGAACGGGCGGACTTCGATCTGAGGATTGGGGTGGTGGAACAAGAGCCATTGGTGGAGGGGCTGGAGTTCATGCTATGTAGCAGTGTGGTCCCTGCTATCCCATCCTCACCTTTCCCCCCATCACTAGCGGTGCGAGACCTTGGAAAGCTATGCCGGGGGGTGGGAGAAGCATTCGCATTGCTGACTGCTGCTCCACTATTAGCTCCTGCAGGAGGCTCAGTTCTGGGGCGGCGGGTGAAGCCAACCTGACTGGGAGGAGGGTTTGGGTGGTGGCGGCGTGAGGGAACACTAATGGGGTTGGAAGCAGTAGCACCGCCTCCAGGGCCAGAGTTTGACTGAGACTTGCTGCGCTGGCGGAACTCCTCACTTAGTGCTTTCATGGCCTCTAGTAAGGTTTCATGCATGTTCTGGGCCACCACTGAATCATCCACCTAGAACACAACACAACAAACTTTCAAAACATTGAAATCAAACCTAAACTGTGGAGCATTGCAGATTTGTTGAAACGAACTCTATGTGACAAATCACAATAAATGAGCCTAGACGTCTATAATATATCAGAGGCAGAGCCACTAGCTACTCACAATGATGACCATCACATAATAGAATTATGGTACTTTTCTGAGACAAAAGAAAAATTTCTTGCTTCTGATCTGTGAACACCACATTGACCTAAAACCCTAAAATTGGTGAGCATTTCAACTGAATATTTTTGGACAATTAAATTTACGATAGTCATGTAAAAATTTGTCTTTTTCTTTTATTTAGAATGTTAAATCCGTCTGGAATTATTTGCTGCATTTGCTAAACCTGAGGCCATAATGCAGGGTTAAATAAACCCTAACTTGGGTGGTTATTTCACTCTGTGGGTTATTGGCTTTTTGTGTATATGTGACACTGAAGGGTGAAAGAAACTGTCAAGATAAACGGGAGGCAGATAACAGGCTCACCTGCATCCAGAACTCGCCCGGGCCTGTCACGGCAGAGCGTCCCACCTCGACAAAAAAGAAGTTTTCTGAATGGCCACAGCGTCTCACGTTCATGAGCTGCAGCACCACAGCAGCAGCATCAGAGTTGAGCTTCACAAAGTTAACTGTCTTGTCAGTCAGGCAAAGGCGGTAGATGCCAACCAAGTTTTTTGCCTGACCTAGGCCTTTGGGCCACACTTTCACCTGCCACACCTCTTTGAAAGCAGGTCCAGGATTAGGCACTCCATAGTCCCCCGCAGCCCCACTTTCAGTGGGATTCTTACCTTCAGAGACAGAACAGAGACAGAAGAAGATTAAAAGGTTGCGGGGGGGTTGTGACTCGATAGAAAAAACAGAGGTATTTAAAATGTTACAGAGGAAAATCTACAAAGAACATTAAAAAGTACAACTGCTGCAACAATGCATGGACATGATCTTCAGGCATCTGTGAACAAAGGAAATAGTCGGTGAAACCGTGACTATTTACCGGTTATTGGAGGGCAAGGTACCTTTATTTTGTAACTGTGATAATACTGAGTTTTTCATTGATTTTTACACAAGATCTGAGTTCAAAAGGAGCATGCACCAGCTTGTGGGACTGGCTCACTGTACCTGAAGGCCCCATACCTGGGGTCTCATTCGTCAACTACTTCCAGGCATCCTGACACATGCAAAGGCACACATACCACTTTGGAAAAATTAAACTGTTGACAACTGAAGCGCAACACAAGAATGATGACTACGAAAGAAAAGGAAAAAAAACAACAGTTGTGGAAAAACCTAGATCAACCACCTTGGAAAGTGCTAAACAATTGAATCTCCTCCAAAACCAAAGCAAACAGTGCCAGCTGATGGGCAGAACCCCGAGGGCACATGCTCAAAAAGCTCCTCAAAAGCCATTTTCTGGAGTTCAACTGAGGAGTAATCTGACTCTGTAAACTAATAAAGTGTAGTGTCTTCAAGCAACAGTACAGGCAGTTCATTCACCCTTTGTGTTAAGTGTGCTGTATTCTGACAGTAAGGAATTACTGAGGTAATGAAACACAGGAGAAAGGTCTTGGTGAAATATGATCCTAGACTAGTAAGGGACAAACAAAGGAAGGGGACTAATGTAACTACTTAAAGGAGAAAAGAGTAGGGTGTAGGGGGAATGATTAGCATACACAGAGTATAATATTACTAAATGCATTTTTATTTGTGCATAATAACCTGAAAATAACAATAATTGCTTTTTACAATTTACCTCAGATTGACCCTTTCATATCTACAAAGGGTGTGGACTGTAGGTCCTTTTACATGCTTGGCAGATGAAGGTGAGGCAAGTTAGATGTAATCTCCAACATTGTTGCTATTGTAGAAGTCACTAAATCCTACACCTTTTAATATATGTTTTAATATACACTATTAAACAGATCACATTTAATGCTCAAATCTATCAATTAGGGCAAAAGTTGGGTGAATTGTTGCCTTATATTAAAGAATGCTAAAACTTGTTGGTCCTAGTATCTTCACTACCATTCAAAAGTTTGGGGTCACCCAGACAATTTCAACTTTTCCATGAAAGCTCACACTTTTATTCATGTGCTAACATAATTGCACAAGGGGTTTCTAATGATCAATTAGCCTTTCAACACCATTAGCTAACACAATGTAGCATTAGAACACAGGAGCGATGGTTACTGGAAATGTTCCTCTGTACCCCCATTGCAGATATTCCATTAAAAATCAGCCGTTTCCAGCTAGAATAGTCATTTACCACATTAACAATGTCTAGACTGGACTGCTGATTGATTTAATGTTATCTTAATTGAAAAAAAAAACTTTTCTTTCAGAAATAAGGACATTTCTAAGTGACTTTTGAATGGTAGTGTCTGATTGGTGTTTTAAGTCAAAATACACCGCGTTCCAAATTATTATGCAAATTATATTTTTCTCTGATTTTCCTAAATTGCCGATGCAAATGACAGTCAGCATAATTTTCAAGTCATCAGCTGTTAAGGTTTAATTCAAATGTTATTGAACAAACCTCCCAATGAAAACAGTATTTTTTTCAGAAATAAAAAAACTTAAAATGCACTGTTCCAAATTATTATGCACAACAGAGTTTCAAGACATTGTCTAGGTTGCAAAGAACTGAAAACAGTCATTTGTTGAATTTGCAGCATTAGGAGGTCATATTTACTGAAATCAAAAGCTATTTCAATCAAAAACATCTCAACAGGTCAAGATACATTTTAACATAAGACCCCTTATTTGATAGCAGCTTCACAATTCTTGCATCCATTGAACTTGTGAGTTTTTGGAGAGTTTCTGCTTGAACCAGCCTTGTTGGGACATGGTGGCCATCTACCAACCATCCACTACTCCATCCATCTGGACCATCCAGGGTTGCACGGCACTCATCAGTGAACAAGACTGTTTGAAAATTAGTCTTCATGTATTTCTGGGCCCACTGCAGCCGTTTCTGCTTGTGAGCATTGGTTAGGGGTGGCCGAATAGAAGGTTTATGCATAACTGCAACCTCTGGAGGATCCTACACCTTGATGTTCGCGGGACTCCAGAGGCACCAGCAGCTTCAAATACTTATTTGCTGCTTTGTAATGGCATTTTAGCAGCTGCTCTCTTAATCTGATGTATTTGGCAGAAACCTTCCTCATTGTGCCTTTATCTGCACAAACCCGTGTGTGCTCTGAATCAGCAACAAATCTCTTAATAGTACGATGATCACGCTTAAGTTTTTTTGAAATATCTAAGGTTTTCATACCTTGTCCAAGGCATTCAACTATTTCACGCTTTTCAGCAGCAGAGAGATCCTTTTTCTTTCCCATACTGCTTGAAAATGGTGGTCTGCTTAATAATGTGGAACATCCTTCTTCAGTAGTTTTTCCTTTAATTGGGCTCACCTGGCCAACTAATTATCACAGGTGTCTGAGATTGATTTCAGTGATCCAAAGAGCCCTGAGACACAATACCATCCATGACTTTAATTGAAAAACAAAAAATTTAATCTTTATGACACTTAAATACAAGGTTGGCATGTAAGGTTGACAGCTCTGAAGCAACAAATATGCCTGTTATCTCATTAAAGTTCCTAACTTCTAGCATGCGGTGGAACTCATTGTGAGCAGCTAGTGACAATGCTTCGGCTCTATTACAGATTTACCTCGAGCCTCATTATTTCCACCCACAAAAGGCCTCACATCTGTTGAGTATAAAGGATTTCAAGGATTTTGTGATACATGTTTAGGGTGGGTTCTAATTCTTCTTCAAGCAATCCTCCAAAAGAGTACATTTAAACATGGCTTCAATCCTCCCATGTACAACGGTTCTTATTTTTCCTGTCATATTGCCAGGATGGATATGTCTAAACATGATAAGTATCTATAACACAGAATCAATCAACTCCATGACAAGACTGAAGAAACAAGATGTCGACAAAACGGCTCACCTGGTTGCTTCATGGAACAGGATGTTCTTTGTGCATTAATGAATGGACTGGAACACCTGTCTCATTAGGACGTGTGACACACTGAAACACTGACAGGAAAAATGATTTTTTTGACAGCTAACTGAATGAAAAGTGCTACTCTCACAAAGTCTGTGTTGCATTCTACTTTCAGCTGTGATTGTGGCCCAATCATGATGGAGCCTGACCGCGGCATTACAAATATATTCTTGTATTTCTGCATGCTTTTGTTCTTCCTTTCCCATGCTCCTGCTGCAGATCCTACAATGACAACCATATGTAGATAAGCCTCAGCATGCAGCGGACGCCATATTAAGAGAGCTTCCGTTATGACAAACATTTCCCCAGATCCTCATCCGAAAACATTTTTACTTGTGATTGCAAAACAGGGAGAAGTCTTATGTGCCTCCCTGTCTTCTACCAGTATGCTTCCCCAAAACTGAAGGAACGCTCACAACTTGAAAGAGACCTAGAATAGATGTTTTGTTGAAAGCCAGCGAGGCTGCGGCTTCGTGGCTGTGTGTGTGGAGGCCCTCCCCCTACATTAGATGACTCACTCAAGACCATGCATGGCTGTCATGTATTACTTTTCTCTGTGTGCGAGGACCTCGTTGCAAGAAGCCCTGTTTGCTTCCTCGATTTAGATTTACAACAGGAAGCGAAGGTTTGGGACTTTTCAGAGGGGACCAAGGAAAATAAGGGACTGCAGGAGATTGCAATGAGATATCAGAGAGCCATTAAGTAGGGAATAAAAGGCCTTTTAACAGAATCTTAAAGCAGGGAAAATGGAGAGGTTTATTTTAGGATTACTTGGGTTAAAAGCATCTGATTACAGGCTTATTTAAAAATTAATTTTTTAGCCCACTGCTTGTTGAGATTGACTTGGATTGCAGTGCAGCATGTTCCTCAAAGCGTATCCTTTCCTTCTCAAGAGCCCATTTAATGTGTCTTGAGGAGAGCACAAGTGTGTTGTTTGTTGTGAGTACAGTGCACCCTTGATCTCAGGGCCACTCTGGCTCGGCACACTCAAAATCAGCGAAAACATTTAAGAGGCTTTGCTGGAATCCTACATAGGTGCAGACTGATTTGACCCTATCAAACATCACAGATTTTTACTCATGGTTGCCTAAAGCTGGGCTTGATTGTACACAAAACAGCATCAAATAAAAATAGCCCCTTGCTTCCGCTGGGGAATCCTTAAAGCAGCGCAGTGCTCACCGGAGATGGCTGTTGAGAATCAGTACATGTTTTTTTCATTTCGCATCGGGAGGTTGTCAGGCGGTCAGCTTCCGTGCAGCACAACGCCACCCCTATCCAACATAATGAGCCCACAGAAAAACATGCGCACAGAATGGCCCTCAGCCAGAGATCAATCTAAGCGCCAACGCCGGATGCACATGAAAGCAAAACATACCTGGAGGTAATGAAGCATCTGCTTAAAGCTTGCTGGCTGAATAAGGGCAATGCGTGCAGGAAAATATTCAGCCAACCTTGATACAACCTTGGAGGGAGCGTGGTCCATCCCAGGTCCAAGAGTTCACACAAGGTGAACGCATTTATCTCAGGGTTTTGGCAAATCTGAAAACAACTTACACTGGCTTATTCACGCAAAAAGTTGTTTACTTCACTTTCGCCATGGCCACACATGAAACTTGCTGTCTGACATGTGGCTTGAGCATTGCAACCTACACGGGTAACACTGGTGTCCATTCACGGTGATTTATTTGCTATGCTTGAGCTGCCTCCCTTAACATCACAGGCTGTATATAAAGAGGCCACAATGTAACCTAATTTTCTCAACTGCAATTTTAAATATGAGATGAGTTACTGGTGCTGAAGGGGGAGATGGGGGTGGTGGGGTCTCCCATGCTTTTCAACTGCCATTATGCCGTAAGGGAGATGGTTGTGATTTTATATAGGGGACCATGCTTACCCCCGAGGCTGCCAGATCCCTGCTGGGATATTGACAGCTCCCCTGTCAGTGACAAGCTGATTATTGTCATGATTATCACACACATTCTAAGAAAGTAGGTCTTAGGCAATTCTGATTCCCACTGGCACAATTCCAGCTAAGTTTTAAAATTTCTCTGAACCCCAAAACCTGCCAAAAGGTTTGAAAGGCATCAGAAAACTTGACGCAATCGAAGCTTTAACAAAAATCTAAATCACTTTCCTTAACATCCATCCATCCATCATCTAAACACCGCTTAATCCCGATTAGGGACGCGGGGGGCTGGAGTCTAACCCAACTGACTTAGGGTGAAGGCAGGGGACACCCTGGACAGGTCACCAGTCTATCGAAGGCCCCTTTTCGACCAAGGTGGTTCCAGTGCTAGTTCGGAGCCAGTGCCTGACTTAGCACCAGTACTTTGTGTTTCCACCAACTAAGCACCAGCTCCAGGCTCCAAAACTGGTGCTTTTCAGGCACCAACTCTTTGCTGGGCCAGAGTTGAGAACTGAGTATGTCATGGGCTGGGGGCGGGGTTACAATGACCGACGATCAACGGTGAAAACACAGAACCACCATTTTTAAAACAACTTAGCCAGCAGTAATAGTGTTCAGTGTTAGTGTTTTGAAAAATGGTAAATATGGATGCCAAATCCAAGCAGCAGTGGTCTGAGGAGGAGAGCCAGTGTTTCCTTTCACTGTGGTCTTCATATGAAATTCAGTCGAACTTAGAGGGAGCCTCTCGGATCAAGACGGTGTTTGAAAAGATCTAGCGGAAGATGGCTGCGGCCAGGTACGAGTGGAGCCTCGGCTAACTTCTCAATAAACTTAAAAAGCTCAAAAATGACTACACGGACCAGAAAAGGGAGCTGGGATGCAGCAGTGATCGGCCAAAAAAGAGCCCCCCATTTTGACTTGCTGCATTCTGTGATCCCAACCGGGGCCCTGAATGCCACAGCCATGCTGGAGTTGATGCACAACGAGTCCGCCGTTCAGACCATCGATCCTGATCCTGGTAAGTTTTATTTCTCAACCACCCTGCTACGAGATCTGAACAAACTAAGCACCAGCATCAAACTAGCACCGAACTAGCACCTGGTTCTTTTTGGTCGTAAAGGGGTAACAGGGCTACACACAGAGACAAACAATCACACTCTCACTCTCAATTTAGAATCACCAATGAACCTCAGCATGTTTTTGGACTGTGGG
The DNA here is from genome assembly GCA_027123335.1 of Amphiprion clarkii. Lineage (NCBI taxonomy): Eukaryota > Metazoa > Chordata > Actinopteri > Pomacentridae > Amphiprion > Amphiprion clarkii. Next base: position 17,777,376 of record CM049589.1, read on the forward strand.
AGGAAGCTGGAGAGAACCCACACATGCACAGGAAGAACATGCAAACTCCATGCAGAAAAATCCTGGGAAGGCGAAGTGCTAACCACCAAGCCACTGTGCAGTCCACTTCACTTAACATGTCTGATTTTAAATTTGGCAGGAATGAACGGTTTGCATGAACAAGAATCTGTAAAAGATAAAATTATGTAGTCTTTAGAAAAGGTGTGAAGCCGTTAGACTCGACTGTGACCAACAGTCACGTCTCAAAAATGTAGGGACTTTTGACCTAAACTGCTTACACAAAGCAGCTAGAACACAAGCATTGAACAAATTTAAAATGCAAGCAGTAAAATATCTATAGCACATGGAGTAGCCATTGTTGTCTATAGAGGTGCAGGACTTTAGATTGCAGTAAAAAAGTATCCCACAATTAGCAAAGATGTGACATGAAGAAAAAGTCCCAAAAAATTGCTTCGGTTGAGAGGGTTAAGTAAAAATCAAGGAACAACCTTCAAGTAATGTGATTCCATGAAAACTATTTGCAGGAGAGGAAAGTTAAATGACTCAATTTTATTGCAGGACTTCTTCTTAGTTAGCTAATGCAGCCTGTAAATCAGGGAAAACTACTCTGGTGATGAATGGCTGGCTCTCACTGGGTTCTGTTTCAAGTTTCTGACCTCACTGCCCTTAACACGCTGAGCTGCGCCATAACACTGCAAAACAGTGCAAAGACACTTCTGAGGGTCAAATCCCATTTTCTACCCTCTATTTCTGCCACTGTGCCCCCAAATACCCCTAGCTTACTAGTGCAGACAGATAGGAGACAGCTGTGTGCTTTTTATCCTTGCACATATTTGAGAGAGAAGCGAGCCACCCAGCAGTGAAAACAGTTGGTCTAATCTCTGGCTGCCATGTGGACCCGTTTCACTCTTTTTCAACTCCTCTACTTCCTAACTCTTCATCCATCTCTACCATCTGTAATCCCCCTATCTGGGCCCACACTCGGGGACACAGTGCTTCCCCAACACCAGCATCTGCCGGAGGCTAATTTCACATATGGTTTGTGTTAGCCAGAAGCACACACAAACACAAGTTTGCACTCACACACATACACACACACACATGAAATGATTGGTGACGCATTCAAGGTTTGTCCCCTGACAAGATACACACACAAAAAAACCAAACAAAAAAAAAATTTGTGAAAATCAGCTGAAGTTCTCCAAAAACCAGCTCCCCAAACTCGGAGCCATCTTGGCCACGGCCGGTTAGTCTGGTTCAGTTACTAAACATTCTTGGAAACTCTTTAGAACAAACAGTGTAGCTGTGTTTAGGACCATTTTTAGTCCAAACTGAGCTTTTAACAAAATAATATATTTTAGAAAATGTGGGTTTTTTGTTTGAAATTTGCCAAAGCGGATAAATTGTATTTTGATATAAATAAATCTAAATTGAAATCCCAGTTACACACACTTTATATTTATTTTATTCACCGTTTACTTAACCAGGTTAGTCCCACTGAGAACAGAGATCTTCTTTACAAGGGAGACCTGGTCAAGAGGGCAGCAGCATAGTCACATTAAAAACAGTAAAGAACAGATAAAATTAACATTAAAACTTGCTCAAATATAACACTTGCACACAGACAAGGTAGACTGTAATGATTTCAGCAAAGCCTTAAACTCATTCAGTGTGACAACAGCTTGAAGTTGAAGTTTAGATTGTAATTTAGTACAAGCATTTAGATGATGAAAACCTAAAGACTTTGGGGACGACAAATTGCAGAGTATCCATAGATTGGAGATTGTGACTTCCAACAATACCCAGAATGGTTCTGTAAATAAACACATACCAATGACTGAGACGTCAGACACTTCAACATGTCCATTTATTTTGAAAATAGAGCTCACAATGGTGAGTAAGGGGACCAACATTTGATAAAGAATCTCAATTCCCCATGGTACACACTATCCAGCATGCTACAAGAATTAGCTGAAGCCTTCATAGACAACACATCTCCATAGTCTATAACAGGCAAAAAGGTTGTTTCTACCAATTTCTGTTTCACACAAAAAGAAAGCAAGACTTGTTTCTGTAGTAAAATCCTAATATGAGTTTCAATTTTTTTTTTTTACAATATAATGAATGTGCTCCTTAAAGGACGAATGGTCGTCAATTAAAAATCCTAGATATTTAAAAGCAGATACCAACTCATTTTGTTCACCATTTCTTGTTAAAATTTTTCCAGACAGCGCTGATAACGCAAATTACAAGTTGTAAATACTGAAAGGGCTCAGCAGGAGTGGGTGCTGCTCAGTATATGACAGTGTCATTAGCGTAGAAATGAAAAGTTGAGTTTGGAATATTCTGTATTAGATTATTGATATAAATAGTGAATAATAATGGGCCCAGCACAGATTAATATAATTCTATAATGGCAGCAGTAGCTGACAGTTATGAAATAAGACCAAACAAAGGTATGAAAATTGGATGTTAAGTGGACGAGTTTGGAAAAACTCCATTGGAATCAGAAGTGAGGCACAAGAAACTTACTCCAGCTAGTATTTGGAGCCTCACTGTCCAGCATCAACTCATAAAACAAGACATTGCAGAAGCACCAGCACTTTATATCTTACAAGCACTACTATTGTGGCATTGTTGAACAGCAACATTTAAAGAATAACATCCTCATCTTGCATGTACAGCTTACAGTTTTAATCCTCTAGTTAATTCTTTTGTTACTTGAGCCCTTGGGCTACATGTCTGAAGCATCCAGACACACCTAGATAGTTTTATTATCTGTCCTATCACATCGCATTACAACCAGGAAGTCCTGAAAAATATCACAGTTAGTTGATTGTATCGTGCAGGACGGGATTTATATTTTATATAATAAGAGGCAGTGACCAAGACCCCAGATGTTTAAGTAAGAAAAAAAAATATACCAAAAACAAGCATGAAAGACAGAATAAAGTAGGTGGAGATTAAGGGAATAAAAAGGAAAACGCACAAATTGTTGTCAAATGAAGTAACACAGACTCTGAACCAAGAGATTATTGTTTATGGCAATGACACTATAATAGCCATTCTGAGCCAGGAAAACTCAGATTTTTTTAAGCATTTGGACTTAAATATTTTATGAGAGTACATATATTTTTAGCATATGTAGCTATATGCTATTAATCAACCTGATATTAATACCTTTTTATCGGTGATATTTGCGAGAGGTGTGCATGCTGAGAGGAATTCCTTTGATGGGATTTCACTCCCAAAAGCAATGCATAAGGGCTCCTTAATATTGGCGAACAGAAGAACAGTGTTAAATTTGCATAGATTGCCATCTCTAATCTCGGCCTCTATGCTGGTGTTATAATACACCTTATATATATTATATTGCATCCCCCAGAGAAACAGCCTGCAGATAATGAGGTGGGTTTTTCCACTCATTTCTGTCCTTGTTTCTAATGCATCCACTGTAAGACTGATAAATACCATCTCATGAACTTCCTGCCCTCCACTTCGACAGTGGTAATGGGCTGGTATCAACCAACAGCGATCAATGCGGACTGCTATGAAAGGTTACTATGCATTTAAAAGCCCCATGGCTCCATCGTGCTCAACATATTGGCACCCATTGACCAGATGGATTATGTTGCTCCTGGCCTTGCTTTACTGTCAATCAAACCAGAGCACTTAATTGACGGGGCAGCTTCACCGCTGAGCCGACCCCAGTGCTCAGCAGCAGAGTGCTCAGGGCCATTTCTAACTCACAATTTTTTCACTGTAAACCCAATGCAATGAGCAGCTGCATCACAACACGCCAGAGCTGGCCATGCTGAAACCTGGCAGGCCAGCTTGTTGTGTTAAATCAAATTACAGGGTGTTAATGTGCACAAACTCTTTATGCAGAGTAGTACCCAGTGGCAGCTAAATGCTCTTCAGCCTGGATTGAAGCTCTAATAGAGCTCTAGTCGAGCTCCACTCCAGCTGTCGATTAGCAGAAAACGCAGACATGGTGGCACTTGAAAAAGTTTCAACAGTAACCACCCATCTCTGACTTCGTTAGCAGCGATACCAGCGGCTGACCCTCGAGACAATAATTACTGCCTAATTAGGGAGATGAGCAGTGCTTAAGCATGGCTTAACATTTAATCGGCCAGCTCAGCGAACCAACGGTGAGATCCAGATCTCATGGGCCAGAGCAGCCAAACAACACTCCAGGATAGAAACACTTTAGAGCAGGGGTGAACTCATTTTAGTTCAGGGGCCACATTCAGCCCAATTTGATCTCAAGTGGGCCAGACCAGTAAAATCTTAACGTAATAACCTATAAATGATAACTCCAAATGTTTCCCTTTGTTTTAATGCAAAAAAGTACATTCTGAAAATGTTCACATTTAAGGAACTATCATTTTACAAAACATCATGAACAAACTGAAATTTCTTAAGTAAGTTCAATTTCAAAAACATTATGCCTCAGTTTATCATTTACACATTACAACCTTCCAGATCACAGTGTGTCTATAAAGGAACAAGACATTTAGTCTCAGGTAAGTCAGACTTGGGAAAAAAAAAAAGAAAGACAAAACACAACAAAACATTACAAAAACAAGACACAAAGCAACAAAAAAACAGACAGAAAACACAAGCGAGACAAAAAAATTACACAAAATGAGACTAAAAACAACAAATAAAGTGAAACACAAAATGTCAAAAATAAGACAAAAAGCACAAGTGAGACAAAAATGAAACAAAGAATGACAAAAATGAGACAAATGGCAAGTCAGACAAAAACATAACAAAAAAACAACAAAAACAAGACAAAATATGACAAAAGGCACAAACTAAATTATTTTAAATTTACAGTTTTTCAAATTTACAATTTTTAGTTAATGTCTTTGGAATCTTTACACTTTACAAAGTCGTCCCGTGGGCCAGATTGGACCCTCTGGCGGGCCACTGTTGGCCCGTGGGCCTCAGGTTTGCCACCCCTGCTTTAGAATCAGAGAGAGTCTGACAGAGATCGTCTAGCTCAGATGTACATCACAAAACACATTTTACTCTAACATGCACTTTCTCATAAAGCATTTGGTACGGTTCACTGAGAAACACTGGCTGCAGCTACAAGTGGCGCAACTATATTTGATCTATGGGCCTCTATGGGTGTCAAAAATGACATGACGATAATCCACAGGCCTAATCAAGAGCAGGTTTAGGGTGAAACTGGTCTGTGGATCAGAAAGAATAACCATATGATTATATTTGGAAACAGATGTTGCTCTGTTTAAAATGTATTTTTTTTGTTGGAGCTTTGAACACGGAAAACTAAATTCCACAGAGATTTAGTGTACTCCAGCGATGTCAACAAACCTCAGAAGATCAAAACAAAACCATGTAAATGGATGGACAGCTCTTGGTTAGAAGAAATCAACATTATTTTTATTATTGCATGATTTAAATTGAATTATAGTTTATTACCCCGCCAAGGAGCGCGGTGGAGTTATGTGACGATTTGTGTTGGTTTGTCCGGTTGTTTGTCTGTCTGTCTGTCTGTTAGCAACATTACTCAAAAACAGACTAATGGATTTGGATGAAATTTTCCGGGAAGGTCAGAAATGATACAAGGACCAAGTGATTAAATTTTGGCAGTGATGCGGCTTATAGTCTGGATCCACGGATTTATTAAAGATTTCTGTATCATTGCCGGGTAGCAGCATCGTGTCCACTGTAACTATGACAACAAGTGAACACTATGTTAGCTGCCCGTTGACGATCACATGATTGTGATCCTACTACAAACCGCTGCGAATTTATTGGGACTTATCCGTTGGAAATGATACAAGGAACAATTGACTAAATTGTGGAGGTGTTTCAGAGTCCCATCAATTCCCGCTGCCCACAAAATATTTAGGTCACGCGATTCGGTTTCGTGCATAACGTACACAGGTATAACGCACGCCTGTGCTCAGTGCAAGGTCATTTTGTCTGTGGGTACATCTATATTAAATGGCCACATTCTACGTTGCTGTGATTTCTGATCGTCAATAACTAATAATTAACAAATACTGCATTTCTAGAAAAAAAAAAAGCTGCATTTCTGACAATGCCATATGGGGGAAATGAGCAGCATTGGCGGAGTACTGAACTCTCTAAGTGCTTTTCTAGTTCATTTTCCTCTGAAAATGGCAAAAAAAAGTGTTTAAAAATTGCCATTATATTATATATGGCAGAAAAAAAGCAACAAATTCTCCCAATTCAGAATTGGACTGAGCAAAAGTTGGATATTTTTGCCAGTAGTTAAGACTGGTGTCCTCTCATGTTCAAATTACTTTGAACATGAGTGCAGAATGCTAAACTAAAACAATTCATCATTAACTATGTATTCCAGTGCTTATATTGGCATTGCATATCCGCTATGAGCAACCCTGCCCTATAAATCAGAATCTGTCATTCAAAAACCCAAAACGATCAGCCGCTAGTAGCAGGGAAGTCAGTTTTCGCATTAAATCAGTGCCTGTGCTGCTGTCAGCCTCTATCTTCTTTTAGCTGTGTATGTTTTGGCATGTTTGTGAATGTGTGGGTGTATCTGTAGGTAGTGTTTCTCTCTTATTTAATGCTACTGGCTCCAAAGTTTAACTCTATCGCATTGTTTTATTGAAGTCAACACCAACTCCTGAGGTGCTGCCCGAGCTGCGGGAACGATTTCCTGGCAAACAGCGACTGCAGGACCGCGCTGCTGCCCGTCTCGTGGAGGTTAAACCTTTACACACTTGACTGCCTCCTAATAGACGAGCAAATAGCTGCCCTCAAGCCTGATACTGTACTCGCTGCCTGAAAGGGTCTTACTGGATTCAGCTGAATAAATAACTGAGATCCCGTCCTGCACGGCAGCTGGCTCATGTTTAATTACCACCGGCTCGAGGGGAGCCCGTGTGATACCGGATGGATTCTAGGCCACTTTAGGTGATGTTCCCAGGCCTAAAGCACAGTGTAATATGACAACATAGACCTCCATAGTATTTACTGTGCATCCACCACATACTGCACTACTACTGTATTGACGAAAAGCAATCCAAACTTCAACCCAGAACTTTGGTTCTACCTCCAGCTGAGGTGTACAGCAGAGAACTTCACCCATGCAGCAAAGCTTTAATCCTTCTATTATCCTTAGGGTCAATTTGAACCCATTCAATGATTTATGTCACTAAATAAATGACTGACATCATTTTATTTCTTCATATCTAATGATTTTTCCTAATTTAATGAGGACAAATCATTTTCTGGAGGTTTAATTTGCTGGAGTCAAATTGAGCCCATGGATACAAGATGTTAGTAAATTTCAAGGCAATAGGAGGGTTAAAGAGGCAATATGAGCAGCTGTGCAGGTATCAAATTGAGGGAGTGGTCTTCTGGAAACTATGCGAGACAGACAGTGCAGCATCTCCTGGCTCTGCGCCGTTCAGCTTCACCCTGTTTGCTGTCGACAGGCTGTGAATTCTTCTGTCTGCCCACTGGGACAAATGGAGGGGGCAGATACTTTCCTGTACTGGCAGTAGTAGAGTGTGAGTGGATGAGGCAGGAGAGCAGTGAGGTATGAGGACTTCAATCGACACTCAGACACCGAAGACTTGAAACTGTAGGAGCTGCACATACCGTTCAAAAGTTTGGGGTCCCTTAGAAATGTCCTTATTTTTGAAAGAAAAGCACTTTTTTCAATGAAGATAGCATTAAATGAATTAGAAATACAGTCTAGACATTGATAATGTGGTAAATGACTATTCTAGCTTGAGCTTTTAATGGAATATCTCCATAGGGGTACAGAGGAACATTTCCAGCAACCATCACTCCTGTGTTCTAATGCTACATTGTTTTGGCCAATGGTGTTGAAAGGCTAACTGATGATTAGAAAACCCTTGTGCAGTTATGTTAGCACATGAATAAAAGTGTGAGTTCTCATGGAAAACATGAAATTGTCTAAGTGATCCCAAACTTCTGAACAGCAGTGTACATGCATTCAAAACTTTGTTGTTTCGCTTGATCCTGATTTGTCGCCCAGTCCGATTTACACTGCAGATATTGAAGCCAATAGAACCCAGATTTGAAAATGTATTAGTCAGTTGGTATTATTTACAGAGAACATGCAATCAGTAGCAATAATTTCACTTTGAGTTGGCCAAAATTAAAATGATTTCCACGTATCTATCATGGGATGTGTCAGACCTAAATGCACTTCTTGACTATCAAGCTTAAATGAATGAAGTCTAAACTTTAGCAGCTCTAATGTGTTGCTGTTACGTTAGTATTAAGCAGCTGCATTGGCAAAATGTAGAAACTCAAGCTTTCTACCAGCATTTCTCCTTGCATCGTGTGTGGTAACAGCGCTTTTTACCATAACAAATTTTTAGATTCTTTGTAGTTCTCCATAATAACAACCTGCTCTTCTTCACTGAAGTCGGCAGCAGATAATCAGCCAATTGTGAATTAGAAAAGTGCCATGATTTGTTAAACATCCCCTTTTTTGGGATCAGGGCCTGATTAAGAAAGGCCAACAAAGAAAGTTTTTAACCATGGTTGTAATACCCATTATCCTTCACTGGGATTTGTAGGTTTTTAGAGAAAGTCTTGAGAATACACTCTCTGACCCTTAGACTAAAGCTAATGGTAGTATTAGACACATTAGCCGCACAAGGCTATCACTTTGTTATGGTGATATGCAATCAAAAATAAGTAATCCACTACATCTTTAGTTCTTCAGATGCTGGGAGCATATAGAGCAGGGGTGTCAAACTCATTTTAGTTCAAGGGCCACATTCAGCCCAATTTGATCTCAAGTGGGCCGGAGCAGGAAAATCACAGCATAACAGAGAAGCAAAATGACAAAAAATTAGACAAACGACATGAAATGAAACAAAAAAGCAAAAAAATGGACAAAAAAATCACACAAATGAGACAAAAATGACAAAAAAATAAATGAAACGACAAAAACATGAGACAAACATCTAAAAAAAAAGACAAAAAACAACAAAAGCAAGAAAAAATATTACAAAAATAATGCACAAAATGACAAAATCGAGAAATAAAATGACAAAAAAGAGACAAATGACACAAAACAAAAAAGAGAAAAAATTTCACTACAAACTTACAAAGTGACAAAAAAGTGAACAAAAACAAGACAAAAAAATTACACAAATGACACAAACGAGACAAAAATGACAAAAAAAAACAAAACGACAAAAACGACACACGAAACAACAAATAAGGCAAAACACAAAATGAAAAAAAACAAAAAACACAAGGGAGACAAAAGGGAGACAAAATGACAAAAACAAGAAACAAAACGACAAAAACATGAGACAAACAACAAAAGTGAGACTAAAAAGAACAATGAGCGATCTAGTATTGTACTTTATGATCAAGACAACTTGTCATGGTCTAGAAATTATTTAAAATTTATAGTTTTACTAATTTACAATCTGCAGTTAATGTCTTCTCTGCAATTTTTACACTTCATAGTCGTCCTGCAGGCCGGAATGAACTCTCTAGTGCAGACCTGGGCATCCTACGGCCCGCGGGCCACATCCGGCCCGCCGGATGACCCTGACTGGCCCGTATGAGGTCACTGGAAAATATTAAAAGTCAATGCAAATATATATCATCGCAATACATGCAAGCAATATGCCTACAAAATCGCCAAAAACAGTTAGCCATTCTCTGATGGAGAGTTTGTAAAAGAATGTCTGGTGGACTATGAAGCGCTTATATGCCCGGAGAAGAAAGGAACGTTCGCTAATGTGACCCTTAGGAGGCGAACCGTAACGAGGCGGGTGGAGAGTATCGCCGAAAATCTGGAGCTTCAGCTGCACAACAAAGTGGACGATTTTGACGTTTTCTCCTCGGCACTGGACGAAGGCAGTGATGTCCTTGACACAGCCCAGTTACTCATCTTTGTAGGTGGACTAACAAAAAACCTTTGAGATGACGGAGGAGCTGGCAGCTGTGCAGCCAATGAAAGGAACCACGACGGTGAGTGATTTGTTCACTGAGGTAAATACATGCATGAACTAGCTGCGACTAAAATGGGAGAATTTAGTTGGTGTTACAACTGATGGCTGTCCAAATTTGACAGGGAAAAATGTTGGACTTTTGAAACGGATGCAAGATAAAGTGACTGATATTTTTGCATTGTATTATACATCAGGAGGTGCTGTGTAAGTTAGTGCTAAAAATCAACCACGTGACTGATGTAACTAAAGTAGTGAACTTCATCAGGGCAAGAGCACTGAATTACAGACAGTTTGTTGTCTTTTTTGGAGATGAGAGTGAACATGGTGACCTTGGTTACCAGACAGCTGTCAGATGGCTCAGCCTGGACAAGGTGCTTAAACGAGTTTGGGATCTGAGAGCAGAGATTCAAGAACTGGCGATTGTACATCATTGTATTGTTTCATTTACTGTTTTTATTGAGATATATTGAACATTGCTGTAAGTGTAGTGGGGAGCTGTTGTCTTTCTTTATGCTTCACAGTCATCTTAATGTAGATTTAGAAAAACTGACAACACCTCATAGCGTTCATGATGAACAAAAACTGACATGATAAGGCAAGTTTCAAATCTCTGCCAGCTGATGGTCACATTGTTGTGGAATAAATTCTGAGTGATGGCTTACTTACTGTGGGCTGCACAGTGGCGTAGTGGTTAGCACTTTCGCCTTGCAGCGAGAAGATCCCTGGTTCGCGTCCCGGCTTTCCCGGGATCTTTCTGCATGGAGTTGGCATGTTCTCCCTGTGCATGTGTGGGTTTTCTCCGGGTACTCCGGCTTCCTCCCACAGTCCAAAAATATGCTGAGGTTAACTGATTATTCTAAATTGCCCGTAGGTGTGAATGTGAGAGTGCTTGTTTGTCTGTATATGTAGCCCTGCGACAGACTGGCGACCTGTCTAGGGTGTCCCCTGCCTTCGCCCGAGTCAGCTAGGATAGGCTCCAGCCCCCCCCGCGACCCTAGTGAGGATTAGTAGTAAAGTAATTAAAGCACTTGGAAAATCAGTTTCACATTTTAAGTATGTCTTTATGATAGTAAATATCTACAACTCAATAGGCAGCAATCATAGTTTGAATGAAAAAACAAAATCTTTTGTTAAATAGTTGTGTTCTGTGTTCCACATTTTCATTATATCATTGTATTGTTTCATTTATTGTTTTTATTTAGATATATATTGAGCAGAGCTTTTAAGTGTACTGGTCCGGCCCTTAACAACCGTCAAAGTTTCTCATGTGGCCCCGTATGAAAATTAATTGCCCACCCCTGCTCTAGTGGGCTGCTTTTGGCCCGCATGTTTGACACCCCTGATATAGAGACTTGTGTGTTCTCTCTTACAGCCTACAGCAGGACATTTGGTGTTCTTCACTTGTGTTGAAACGGTGTTGAAAGGCTCATTGATGATTAGAACACCCTTGTGCAATTATGTTAGCACATGAATAAAAGTGCGAGTTTTCATGGAAAACATGAAATAGCAAGGAATCCTATCGGCGTTGTGTGTGTCTTTGGCCATTTTCACACATACAACTGACTGTGAATCTGCATCTCCCCCTCTCTTGCAAAACCGTCCCTGCACGGGCCCGTGATCGTGCATCCATGTGCGTGTGGCCTCATTTTTCGACGAGCATAAGCCATGTACGGGCTGCAGCGCATACCACAAAAAAATGCCTGCCAGCGTTGGGGTTTACACAGCAGCCAGCCGCAGCCCTTTGTCACTGTCAGCGAGGGTGATCTACACAAGAAACCCAACACTTGGAACAACAAAGGAAGGAGACAAGAAGCCCTCAGTGCAGTGCAGTGCCGCGCCGCACACCGGACCTGTAATTTCAAAGACAACTCATGGCTGCGACGGCATAATGATGCTGGAGTCGGCTCGTTGTCTCGTTTCCTTGGAAGGCCAGGAACACTCACCTGCTGAGCCCCAGCCTATAAAACAGGGATTTCTGTGCATTTGACCTTTGCACACAATCAGGTGACGTGGATTTGTAGTTTGGGGGTGTTTTTGGTTTGTATAAAAAGTGTGGTCAGGTTCTTAGTATCACCCAGACTTGGATCCCCACTCCATCTGTTCACGAACACTTGTCAGATACTTGGGAGGAGTGGGCTGGAACACTCCTCAACACCCAGAGGAGAGGGGGGATTCTCCTGAAACTAATTATTGGAGTTGATTAATCAGCCAAATCTGTCTTTCACTTGACCTTCTGGCATACATACATTACACTTCAAAAGATAATTTCATGTTTTCAGTGAAAACTCACACTTTCATTCATGTGCTAACATAACTGCACGAGGGTTTTCTAATCAGCAATTAGCTTTTCAACACCATTAGCTAACACAATGTAACATTAACATTTTTGTCTCATTTGTGTCATTTTTGTCAGTTTTTGTCTTGTTTCTGTTCAATTTTTTGTGTCTTTGAAAGTTTTTAATGAAATTTTTTCTCTTTTTTGTTTTGTTTTGTGTCACTTGTCTCATTTTTTGGTCATTTTATTTCTCGATTTTGTCGTTTTATGGTTTGTTTTTGTAAGATTTTACCTTTTTTTGCTGTTTTTGTCTTTGTTTAGTTGTTTGGCTCATGTTTTTGTCGTTTTGTTTCTTTTTCTGTCATTTTTGTCTCGATTGTGTGATTTTTGTCTTTTTTTGTCCATTTTTTTGCGTTTTTGTTTCATTTCATGTCGTTTGTCTCATTTTTTTGTCATTTTGTTTCTCTATTATGCTGTGATTTTCCTGCTACGGCCCATTTGAGATCAAATTAGGCTGAATGTGGACCCTGAACTAAAATGAGTTTGACACCCCTGCTCTAGACTGTATTTCTGATTCATTTAATGTTATCTTCATTGAAAAAAAATGCTTTTCTTTCAAAAATAAGGACATTTGTAGGTGACCCTAAACTATTGAACGGCAGTGCAACATTTCAAGTGGGGCCTGTTATCTCTTCTCAGGTGCTTTTTTTCCCTTCGCCACTAATCAGCTGCTTTATGTAACACAGCAGCAGGTCATGTGTAAGAAGCACCTTGAACTCGTATCTTCGTTTGCCAGGATTGCGTCATGCATCCCTTGTGGCCTGTCTGGCCTCTCGTATCGAGATGTAGGACGGCTGAACAGGTGATCTGGAGTTGCTGTGCTAAAAGCTATTACTCTGACAGCTGTGTTTACACAGGCGGCTGATACACACACACACACCGTTTGAGAAAATAATCTATGTGGGTGATTTTTCGGGGGAGCTTCAAGCCATTTGCACAGTTAGGCAACAAAATCCACTGCAGGAGAAATGTGACACACTGAGCCAGGGGTGTCTAACGGCCCGCGGAAGGACTTTGCAAAGTGTCACAATTGCAAAGGTGAAAATGAATATTTACTGTGAAAATATTTAAAGACATTGAACATTGTGCAATATGATATGAATCAGCCGCTTCAGTATGACAGGGTTTGGTTTGGTTGAACCCTATTGTTGATGCACTGCCACAACTTTTATGCATTTTTATGTATACATTTTCTACATTTACAAGGTAGGGGGAAACTTAACCTTCTTCCTTAATAGTTCCCACTTTAGTTTGTGTGGCACGGTGGTCAGGATTACTACACAGATGTGGAAATGAATGGGAATTTAAAATCATTTCTCCATCTTGACAAGTCGTTTTGATCATATAGTAAAATACTATATTGCTCATTGTTCTTTTGTCATGTGTCTCGTTTTTGGAATATTTTGTCTTGTCTTGGCTGCCTTTTGTCGCTTTTTTTCTCGTTTTGTGTTTCCTTTTTGTCTCGCTTGCGCTTTTTGTCTTATTTCTGTCTTTTTGTGTTTTGTTTTAGTTTTGTTTTTCATCTCATTTTTTGTCTTTATTGCTTTGTGTCTCGCTTTTGTTATATTTTGTCTTGTTTTCATAGTTTATTTGTCTGACTTGTCATTTGTCTCATATTTTTGTCATTCTGTTTCTCCTTTTTGTCATTTTGCGTTTCCTTTTTGTCTCGCTTGTGTTTTTTGTCTTATTTTTGTAATGTTTTGTTTTTTGTGAGATTTTTGTCGTTTTGCTTCGTGTTTTTGTCATTTTGTGTTTCGCTTTATTCGTTGTTTTTGGTCTCATTTTTGTTGTTTTGGGTCGTTTTTTTGTCTTGTGTCAGTCTATTTTTTGTCGCTTTGTGTCTCATTTTTGTAATATTTAATCTTTTTTTGTCTGGCTTTTGCCATTTTGTTTCTCAATTTTGTCGATTTGCATTTCCTTTTTGTCTCGCTTGTGTTTTTTGTCTTATTTTTGTCATTTTGTGTTTCACTTTATTCATTATTTTTGGTCTTGTTTTTGTTGTTTTGGGTCGTTTTTGTGTTGTTTTTCTATTTTTTTGGTCACTTTGTATCTCGTTTTTGTAACATTTTGTTGCTTTTTGATTGACTTTTGTCGTTTTGATCATAAAGTAAAATACTATAATTTTCAGTTCCAGATACCTGTGACTAAATGTTTTGTGCCTTTGCAGACACTCTGCAATCTGTAAGGTGTAACGTGTAAATAATAAACTGAGGCATAATATTGTTAAAATGTCACTTATTTTTTAAAAGAAGTTTCACGTTTGTTGATAATATTCTGTAAAAAGATCGTTCATTAAATGTGATTATTGTCAGAATGTATTTTTTTTGCATTAAATCAAAGGGGAAAATTTGAAGTTGTGGTTACTTATCGGTTCTTGTATTGCGATTTTACTGCTCCACTTGAGATCAAATTGGGCTGAATGTGGCCTCTGAACTAAAATGATTCTGACACCCCTGCCCTAAGCTGTCAGCACATCATTTACCAATCAGGAAATACAGATTAAAACGTAATGAACGGATCACAGCGGTCAGGAGCTGCTTCTCTGACTGCTTTTGGTTGATTTTCTTTTCTGCTCTTTTGATGTAATATCGCAGTGTCAGCAGAAAGCAAAAAAAAGCTTAAAAGGCAAAGTAAACAAGAGGCCAGATGTGTGTTTGAGTACAGTTGACTTGGGACAGGGAGCACACAGCTGAGGCCCACGGAGACAAACTTAACAAGTCTGGAGGGGGACAACTGGGAGCAAATATCGAGTGTGACACCAGCGTGATAAGAAGCGGCAGAGAGGATCAGCCCCACTGTGCAGCTCAGAGGCGGATGTTTACGCAAACTCCAGTCAAGAGGCCATTTGTAAACAGCTCGAACCTGCTTTTTAAAGTGTCAAAAATGAACACAACACTGCCTAAAATCCAAAACACCTGAGAGGCAGGTAGGCACCCACGCTGCAAAAACAAACCGGCCTATGTAAACTCTTCTTGGCAGGCGGTAATGGTTTTTAAATAATCCCCGCATGTTCTCCAAAAACACTGGAATGAAACATGTCCTGATCTGCAGTGCGCTTCTGCACACACTGCCACGTTTCTCCTCTCCATGCAGTGTGGTGTGCACGAGTGTATGCATGCGTGCTTGCGTGTATGTGTGACTATTTTTTTTTTTGGCTTACTTTTGCACTGCAGGTCCACCATGGCCTGGTACCACTCGTCCTGGTCCGCCTCGTTCTCCGCGGCGACGGCGAAACTCTCGGCCCGGGTGTACAGCACGATCATGTGCTTGTTCTTGGAGTCGGCCCGCTTGTTGATGTTGAAGCACGTCTCCAGCGCCACCACTTTCTTCGGCACGGGGGCCTTGCCGCGGAATTTCTTCTCGCTCTCGTAGTACTCCAGCCGGGCCGGACCGCGCTCCGAGGCGGCGCGGAGCACGAAGTAGCGCCGGTGCATGGACTTCTGCTTGCGGAGGTAGCCGCTCCGCCGCACGTCCTCGGAGCCGTACTGCTCGCTCACCTGGCTCTCCATGAGGGCTCCTGCGTGTCCCAACTAAAAGAAACACTCGTGCTTAATCTCTCTTGTTGTATGTGTGCAAGTTTAGAGAGGAGGTTCAAACATCCCCCGGCTCCGCTCCCCTCCCTGTCTCCCCCATCAACGCAGGCATGTGAGAGGAGGAGGAGGTCGGCGCTGCTCCTCACAGCCCCGGAGGTTAAAAATTAAAAAAAAAAAAAAAAAAAAATTTAAAAAAAAGCTGAACGAGGGTTTGCTGATAACTGCAAGTATCGCTAGTTTTCTTCTTCTTCTCTAGCTTGTTTTGCCTCTCTTTTGCACAAGTTGTCCACGCGCACACTGACGAGCGCATGCGGCGCAGCTCCCCCTACTCTCCACCACTACTACTACTACTACTAGTAGTGCGAGTGTTTCCGAGCGATTTAATCCAATTTACTGCACATCTCAGAGCCCGTCCTGCCGCATATGTCTGCGTGTCTGTCTGTCCGTCCGTCCCCCCCACCCCTGCCCCGCTCGGCTCTGTTCTCGTGGCGTACCGTGGAGTGGAGCGGGCTGCCGTGGAGCACCGCCACTGTCACTCACCGCTGTACTAGTACGCTGGAACACGGTGCGTTCAAGGACATCACCCAAAAAGCTGCGAAAACACACTCTTCAACCAGCGTTTTTTTTTCTTCTTCCACCCCTCACATTTCAGCTCTCTCTGGTTCGATTTGATGATAAACACGGATAGAACGTATAGGAGACTGCAGCAGCCAATAAAACACACAAAAAAAGATACATCATGAAAATATTAACCGGGTCATTCCAGAATTGGAGCACATTTTACATCCCACCCAACAAATTTTAACTAAACCATGTACAAAATACTAAAACATACAGTGGTTGTGTAAATGTACTTGTCCTGAGACCAAATCTTAAAGCAATAGGAGAAAAGAATGTTTAAAAATATTTTAAAAAATACCAAACAAGTCTGGAGTTGCCCCTAAAATGCCATTTTTCTCTTGTCCCACCCCCCTGATGACCAAACTGAATCTCAAAAGAGTTAAAAAAAAAATAATTAAATTTAAATCTCCTTTTTTTGTTTTTTTTTCCATTGATCTACCTTGTAATTGTGGTGACATTTTTTTAATCAACATAATATTGTAAACAAGAAAAGCACTCAGAGAGCAGAATTCCTCCAAGGCTGCTCAGTCCTTGTATCATTTCTGGCGAATAAGTCCCGATAAGTCCACAGCTGTCGATTTGTAGTAGGATCACAATCATGTGATCATCAGCAGATAGCTGACATGTAGTGTTCATTTGTTGTCATGGTTACAGTGACGCTTTGCCGCTATCTCGCAATGATACAGAAATCTTCAATAAATCCGTGGATCCAGACTATAAGCCGCATCACTGCCAAAATCTAATCACTTGGTCCGTGTGTCATTTCTGACCTTCCCTGAAAATTTCATCCTAATCCGTTAGTCCATTTTTGAGTAATGTTGCTAACAGACAGACAGACAGAGCCGATCGTCACATAACTCCGCCGCGTTCCTTGGTGGAGTAATAAATAAACAAAACATACAGCTTTAAAGACATGAATTATTATAATCACAATATATCTATTTGTTTATTGAGCTTCTCAGCTGTTGACAGATTCTCAACCACTGAGTGAATCCAGATGTTTTAACCATCCTGTTATGTTGCGGGTCCAACTGACCTATTTTAAAGTTAAAAAAAAAATGCCAAAAATAAATAAATAAACGAAAATGTTGAAAGTATTTTTTTAGTATGAAACTTCTGCTTGGCTTAATAACTGTAATCAACATATAACATGAAAATGGTTCATTTCACATGTTTACAACCCCACCCTGAACAGAAGAGATGTTTTGTGATAACATATTAACTCCATAAAAAGAAAAAAAAATCAAAATGTAAAATAAAATTTAAACAAAAAAAGTCACGTAAAACTATTGCATTATATATGTACATTATTCCAGTGTGTGTATATATATATATATATATATATATATTTTTTTTTTTTTTAAATAAAGTTTTACCATGCATCTTTTATGAAAACCAAGTGAATTATCCTCATTGAACCATGATGTGTGAGAGGTAAACAACTCCACTGCACTAAAAATTGATTGAAATAGTTCATAATGGGCATAAGCAATGTTAATTGGGATTTTTTTGGTTTATTCCATTTTTGGATGAGTAACGTGCCCCAGAAACATTACTGCTGTTCCTGAGAAACGAACATAACAGAAGGGTTAAAGGACAGCGATCCGATTAGGTGACCAGCAGACATTCCTTCCACTGGTGACTGTAGAGGGTCACCTTAAAATGCAGCTTTGTTCAAACGACACAATATCACAGAAGAGAAAGACCAGGAGG
Source organism: Amphiprion clarkii (assembly GCA_027123335.1). NCBI lineage: Eukaryota > Metazoa > Chordata > Actinopteri > Pomacentridae > Amphiprion > Amphiprion clarkii. The sequence continues at coordinate 17,795,561 of CM049589.1, forward strand.
ACTGTGGGTCTGCTGGATGTTTCCATGTCAGTTATAGTCATAGCTGATGTCCTGTATTGGAACAACTAGTACTTATTCCCCTGTGTTGACATGAATGGATAGAATATCATATGATAGGCTACATTTAAAGTTTTTCAGTAGCTAAAATTAATGAATACATGCTTAAAATGTGTCATTAAATATTGTATTAATGCTCAGTATTAGTCAGTTACATTAACCGTAATGCTAAACACAATGAAAAAAAGCTCTAATAGGTAACAGTTCAAAATTAGTGAAGTAGTTCAATGTCATAAATACATGCTAAAACATGCAGGTTTTTTGTTAAATGCTGGTTCAAATACAAAGTTTAATTGTAGATAAAAATATTCAGTAGTCTTTCGTCAAATTAGGTTATATTATGCTTTGGGTTCCCTTTCCTTTAGTGTGTTATATATGTGTGTAAAACCTCGAGAAACTTACAAATAATCCACTACAAAGTGATGGAATCGCTCTTTTGAAGTCCAGGCTTTTCTTCCATTACTTCTGTCCATCACCTTATAACATTTGCACAACGCCTGTCAAGCTCCTGCCTCGAACCACCGGGCAAAAAAGGGATGTACAAAGTGCTTGACAGATGAGTAACATTAAACAACTGTGAATACTGAAGATTTTCTTAACCCTTACATGCATAATTGAGTCAAAAATGACCCAGTGAGGTTGTTTTCTTGCAACATCTTTGTCATGAAAAGTTTTTATCATTTCATCTTCCAGCTATTCCTCAAAAAACATGATTGTTATATCATTCCATTTCAATTTTTTCAATTTCTACTTTTTTGACATTAAAAAAAAATGTAATATTTGTATTACTACCCCAAGCTCTTTATCAGTGATAATATAATACAAGAGGTGATGCACACTTGGAGGCACAGAGAGCAGCAACAGCTGGAGGAAAAATGTCTACAAAATGGATGTTGACATTCTTCTAATGCTGCTCTGTCTAATATGCTTCTTTTTCAATTATCGATATCTATCAAATCTGTTGTAAAGTGAAAAATAATCATATTTCAAACATGAAATCATTCTTGTGTGGACAAAAATATAATGCAAACAATAATACAAATGATTATTCTTGACCAAAAATATAAAAATGGCATAAAAACACATTGATTGTCATCATTTTTGACCCACTTATGGAAGAGTGTAGGGTCCAATCACTCATTAACAGTTAGTTATGACACTGAAAAATAAATTCTTTAAAGTTCTTATCACCTCATGTGTCTACAACTAAATCCCCTCTACCTTTTACTTCCTTTTTCTTTTCCTTCTTTGCTATTTTGTAAAGCCGTCAGAGTTGGAAAACTGGACTGAACATTTGTGCTTGTATACTTTACACCTGCAGTTCATTGTCTTAGTACTCTGTGCAAGAAAAAGCATAGAAGAGGTCACTTAGAAATGACCTTATTTTTGAAAGAAAAGCTTTTTTTCAATGAAGATGACATTGAATGAATCTGAAATACAGTCGAGACATTGTTGATGTGGTAAATGACTATTCTAGCTGGAAACAACTCATTTTTAATGGAATATCTCCATAGGGGTACAGAGGAACATTTCCAGCAACCATCACTCCTGTGTTCTAATGCTACATTGTGTTAGCTAATGGTGTTGAAAGGCTAATTGATGATTAGAAAACCCTTGTGCAATTATGTTAACACATGAATGAACGTGTGAATTTTCACGGAAAGCATGAAAATGTCTGGGTGACCCCAAACTTTTGAATGGTCGTGTATATGTGATCTAAAGTACTGCAATGTAAACAAAGCGGCTTTACCATTTCATTACTTTAGTTTCTTTATTCTTCATTTTAAGTGATTTTCTGTTACCTGTTTCTTTTTCTTTGCCTTTGCTGCTGGTATAACCATCCATCCATCCATTATCTATACACCGCTTAATCCTCACTAGGGTCGCGGGGGGTGCTGGAGCCTATCCCAGCTGACTCGGGCGACGGCAGGGGACACCCTAGACAGGTCGCCAGTCTGTCGCAGGGCCACACACAAAGACAAACTAGCACTCACACACTCACACCTACGGGCAATTTAGAATAGTCAATTAACCTCAGCATATTTTTTGGACTGTGGGAGGAAGCCGGAGTACCCGGAGAAAACCCACGCATGCACAGGGAGAACATGCAAACTCCATGCAGAAAGATCCCAGGTCCGAGCTGGGACGTGAACCAGGGACCTTCTCGCTGCAAGGCGAAAGTGCTAACCACTACGCCACTGTGCAGCCGCTGGTATAACCATTTAGCATATTTTTCTATAGCATATTAGGGTTATCTGAGGTGGTCTCGACCAATTTGCAGAATTTCCCACGACCCCTGAACGCAGCAACACTTCCAGTCTGTCTGTGGAGTAAAAATATTTGGTGCTTCCAAGACTCCATCCTGCCCTATTTATCGCAGAAGAAAATCCCCCACTGCCTTCTACTGAAATGTGAACACATTTTTTTCGCAGCAATTCAGCAGAATGAGCATTTATTCCTCAAAAATGTTGATCAATCCTGCAGAAGGTTGCATTAAAACTGCAGAAATCAAGCGTCACTGTAACCTCTTCAATGATTTGGATATACTTTGATTTCCATGCAGATTATTGGCTTCTATTTTCTGGATAGATTAAGCTGCTACATTTGGATAGGTAAGTGATTTGCAGACATAATATTTCTTGAGCTCGGTGTCTGGCTGCTTCACTGAATCTAACCAAAAACCACTTTTAACAGATTAATAAAGGGCATGTTGTAGATTCAGACTTTCTCTGAATATAAAATTCCAGTAAATATTTTAAAGGCTGCTATTCCAGTCATTCTAGTGGCTCTCAGGGGCTTCTATCTTTGTGCTGTGTTCTTATGCAGTATGTATGTTGTTATGCAATATGCATCCAAAAGTAACCTTGTGCAGGAGGTCAGACAAAGCTGAACACCACACGCCCCCTGCTGCTTCAAAAAGTCACTGCAGCCTCTATAAACAAGCTCGTTTCATTTTTGGGGGCTTCAATTTTTGTTGTGAGATTAATTACACACATTAACCCTCCTGTTGTCTTCATTTACAGGCACCAAAAAATATTGTTTCCTTGTCTGAAAAAAATCCAAAAATTCTACAAAAAATTCCCCAAATTTCTGAAAATTTGCAAAACCTTCAGGAAGAAAATTCCAATAATTCCTTAAAAATTTCCATTGAAAGTTTTATTTTAAAAAACAAAAAAAAACAAAAAAACAAACAAAAAACAAATTTGGCAAGAAAATTCTTGTAAATATTTTCAAAAAAATTATTAAAAATCTTCCAAAAATATCCTGAAAATATCTAAAGTGATTACATATATATCAGTAAAACTTCTAATATTTTCTTTAAAAACATTCACAAAAAAATCTACCAAAATCCAGCAAAATTCGCTGGATTTTGGTAGATTTTTTTGTGAATGTTCTTAAGGAACATTTTTAACATTTTTTTTCCATCAAAAAATGTTCAAAGATTTCTAAAAAAGGCTGCACAGTGGCGTAGTGGTTAGCACTTTCGCCTTGCAGCGAGAAGATCCCTGGTTCGCGTCCCGGCTTTCCCGGGATCTTTCTGCATGGAGTTTGCATGTTCACCCTGTGCATGCGTGGGTTTTCTCCGGGTACTCCGGCTTCCTCCCACAGTCCAAAAATATGCTGAGGTTAATTGATTATTCTAAATTGCCCATAGGTGTGAATGTGAGAGTGATTGTGTGTCCTTGTATGTAGCCCTGCGACAGACTGGCGACCTGTCTAGGGTGTCCCCTGCCTTCGCCCGAGTCAGCTGGGATAGGCTCCAGCTCCCCCCGGGACCCTAATGAGGATCAAGCGGTGTATAGATAATGGATGGATGGATGGATTTCTAAAAAATGTTGAAAATGTGGACATCAGAAGTTTCATTTTGAAAATATTTTTTTCCCCACATTTTCGAACTTTAAAACGGGCCAATTTTGACCCGCAGGACAACAGGAGGGTCGAAATAGACACAAAAAAGGACCCAAGCTGTCATAAGAAGCAACAAACTGATTTTATGAACATGAATACTTGTCATTACAAAGACGTTACATGAATCTCTTCTGGTTTTTTTTTTGGCAAAATAAGGGAATCAAACTTCGCCTCATTCAAAAAAAAAAAAGCGAGAAAACATTTTGGTCAGGTACATGAAGTTTTTATACACATTTAGTTATTCTGAAATTGCTTTTACATTCAGTAGCATCTCCTTTTAGCCCTCTAAGCGCATGCAGCCTGAGAGTGGAAAAACATAGATTCTCCTTGCAAGGAAAGAAAAAAAAACAAATAAAAACAAAAAAAAAAACAGTGACATATGCCGACATGTTACACACACACACACACACACACACACACACACACACACACACACACACACGCACGCACACACACACACACACGCACACACACACACACACACACACACACCACAGAAACAAGCCTGTCTTATCTTTCAACGCTAATTCACATGCATCAGGAGGCTGTTAAGGCTGTTAAGACCATGTGTAGAAACTCGTGATGCAGGGTTGAGCTCTCTGCTGGTTTCTCCTATGGACCACTGAGTTTGAAAAGTTTTAAAGCAGGAGACAACGTATTTACTACCGGTGTGGCTGGGGTTTTTTTTTTTTTTTTTTTTTTGCATTTCTAAGCAGGAGATGAAAGCAAAATAGCAGCAGCAACATGTGTGTGTAATATGTGTGCATGTAAGTGTGCATTTCTGCAAAAGAAAATCATAGAGGTGTCGTTTACTCGTGACTCCCACAGAGCCCTGAGGTGGCGTCTACTGGCACACTAACACCTTTTTCTGACTTCATGTCACGTGGTACGAACACAGCAGGCTGACAACTCTCACACGTACAAACATGGATTTCATAATTACATTCGCACATTTTTTTGTTCCTTCACAAACACGTAAACACAGACAGATAGGGGAGAGCGGAGGGGAGTCGGGGAGGGAGGAGTGGGCGTCTGCGTGGACATCCAACTCTCCCCGACAGGGTGAAAATACTCCAGAGGCATTGAAATGGCAGCGACTCCTCAAGTTCACTTCTCCCTCGGTTCCCAGAGAAGGGTGGTTGGGTGAAGTAAGGAGGGGTCAGATGAAAGGATTTTTCGATGTCCCCCGACTGGGGTAAACATTCCCCTGTAAGACAAGAGAGGCAGGGTGAGAAACGGCATCAAGGACTTACTACGCCTTCTAAAGAAACTTGTGAAAACTACCAATTAGCCCCCATTCCATCCCGCGTGAAGTGCACTCGGCACCACTTGCTTGCCAGGCAGTGAACGGGTACTCACCGTAAACGGGTTCACTGACATGGGTCGGGGGATTTTGGACTGAGAGTCGGACGCAGGGAAAGAGGCGAAACCTGCGACACATAACATGACAGAAAAACACGTTCAGTGATGTGAAGACAGCACTGAAACCAGAAACCGCAGAGCCAGCAGCAGCAGCAGCAGCAGCAGGGCTATACTGGGTACACTTGGTATTCCTGTAGCGCTGTTGCTGGTGGTCAACTCTTGAAATAATGAATCATTTGCAACGTGCCTCAGTGCTTCATCTGTAACCCGTGCACATATAACACGTGGTACAGACAATTCTGTTCTGGTCTGTGCTATTCTACTATTGGTACTGTTCATTTTTTATCTTTACAGCAATCTACTTTGTAATATAATACAAGTCATAAGTTAGGACACACCTTCTCATTCAATGGTTTTCTATATTTTCATTGTAAGTTCTCACTGAAGGCATCAAAATTTTGAATGAACATATGTGGAATTATGTAGTAAACAAAAAAGTGTGAAATAAGTCCAAACATGTTTTATATTTTAGATTCCTCAAAATAGCCATCCTTTGCTTTGATTACTGCTTTGCACATTCTTGTCCTTCTCTCCATGAGCTTCATGAGGTAGTCGCCTGAAATGGTTTTCATTTCACAGGTGTGTCTTGTCAAGGTTCATTTGTGGAATTTCTTGCCTAATGGGGTTGGGACTATCACTTGTGTTGTGCAGAAGTCAGGTTGGTACACAGTTGACAGCCCTATTTGACAACTGTTAAGGTCAGTCAGTCTGGAAAATTGCAAAAACTTTCAATGTATCCCCAAGTGCAGTTTGCAAAAACCATTAAGCACTACGACGAAACTGGCTCACATGAGGAAGGAAAGGAAGACCAAGAATCACCTCTGCTGCTGAGGATAAGTTCATCTGAGTCACCAGTCTCAGAAATGGCAAGTTAATAGCACCTCAGATTAGATCCCAGATAAATGCCACACAGAGTTCTAGTAGCAGACACATCTCTACATCAACTGTTCAGAGACACTGAACCAATCAGGCCTTTATGGTCAAATAGCTGCTCAGAAACCACTACTAAGGAAAAGCAACAAGCTGAAGAGATTTGTTTGAAGCATGGAGGAGGAGGTGTGATGGTGTGGGGGTGCTTTGCTGGCGACACTGTTGGGGATTTATTCAAAACTGAAGGCACACTGAACCAGCACGGCTACCACAGCATCCTGCAGCGACATGCCATCCCATCCGGTTTGCGTTTAGTTGGACGATCATTTATTCTTCAACAGGACAATGACCCCAAACACATCTCCAGTATGTGTAAGGGCTATTTGGCCAAGAAGGAGAGTGATGGAGTGCCGCGTCAGATGACTTGGCCTCCACAGTCACCTGACCTAAACCCAATCCAGATGGTTTGGGATGAGATGGACCACAGAGTGAAGGCAAAAGGGCCAACAAGTGCTCAGCATCTCTGGGAACTCCTTCAAGACTGTTAGAAAACCATTTCAGGTGACTACCTCATGAAGCTTATGGAGAGAATGGCAAGAGTGTGCAAAGCAGTAATCAAAGCAAAGGGTGGCTATTTTGAAGAATCTAAAATATAAAACATGTTTTGACTTTTTTTTTTTTAACACTTTTTTGTTTACTACATAATTCCATATGTGTTCATTCATAGTTTTAAATAGTGAGTATTTTGGTCAGACAATGCAAAATGAATTGCCAATTCTGACTAAAAGCACCAACTCTGACACATTACATGTGGGATGATGACAAATAAGAGACTTTTAAAATCATACCGTTGGCTTCCTGATTAGTGGCTGACTCATGAGGAAATGCATTCTGAGCGGCGGGCAATGGGAAGGAGGTGGACGGAGGAAAAACTGAGGTGGGCGAAGTGACGAACACACTGGAGTCACCTGGAGAAAAGAAACACCCACATACAGTGAAACCATGAGCCCGTGGAGAAAACAGTTAGCAAATGAAAAGTAAGTGGCAGACAACTGTTTTTTTATTGCTAGCTTCTGTATCTTCTATATAGAGAACCCACAGGAGACATAAAGCAGTAATGAGCTATGAGAGCTGTCAAAAGGAGAACTGAGTACATGAATTCATAGCATGGCTGGTGAATTAACTAAAATAGAGCTGCTGAAAGACATGTAGCTCAGATGTGTAAAAAAGACATTTTGGTTCACATAATAAACCAAGCAAAAAAAAAAAAGAGCATGAGAATGTTCAATTTTATCACAATTCACTACCGACTGCTGTACATGTGCTTCCATTTTTTTTGCTGTATGTATAGGAATATACATTCGGATTTCTTTTATATGTTTTACTGTACGTAGGTCAACTTTAACTCATTTTAGAGCAACTTTAACTAATATAGAGCAACTTTGGCTAATATCCAGCAACTCTGACTAATGTATAGCAACTTTTCATTTTGTTCCTTATCTTCTTTCAACAAGCAGCATTATCACATCCAAACATACATCTTTTTCCAAACTTCAATTTTCATCAGCCTCTGCTGTGCTAGCCTTTCTAATTAGCAATGACTGTTACCATGCTAATGCAGTAAATACATACCTGCCAAGCAACAGCATGCTAACACTGTCAGGGATTTATAAACTGATGTAAAACAATTTGAGCTGCACTGTATGTATAAAAGTCGCTATACAAGTAAAGTTTATCATTATTATTATTATTATTATTATTATTATTATTATTATTATTATTATTATTATTATTATTATTATTATTATTATGTTATTGTTAGCATGCCAGTGTTAGCATTTAGCTAATTGCACCAATGTACCACGGCTTCTTCTTACAGATACACTATCGTTCAAAAGTTTGGGGTCACTTAGAAATGTCCTTATTATTGAAAGAAAAGCAGTTTCCTTCAATGAAGATAACATTAAATGAATCAGAAATACAGTGTAGATATTGTTAATGTGGTAAATGACTATTCTAGCTGGAAACGGCTGATTTTTAATGGAATATCTCCATAGGGGTACAGAGGAACATTTCCGACAACCATCACTCCTGTGTTCTAATGCTACATTGTGTTAGCTAATTGTGTTGAAAGGCTAATTGATGATTAGAAAACCCTTGTGCAATTATGTTAGCACATGAATAAAAGTGTGAGTTTTCATGGAAAACATGAAATTGTCTGGGTGATCCCAAACTTTTGAACGGCAGTGTATGTGTTTGCGCTGCTGTTGAGTTCAAATATGACTTACTGCACCTTTATTCTTTACACAAACATATTGATTTGACTATTGTAAATGTGTGAGTGAATTGTTTGCTCTAAAATCCTCAGAATCTCCCCTCAGAGTCAAATAAACAAACTAATTTGACAGTGATGTTGCACTTTAAGAAAGACAACAAAAGACTTTCCACATGCAGATTCTGGATTATTCTGCAACATAATCCCACAAACACCAAGATTTCTTGATGATAAACTCAGTTTTCAGCATTATCTCATAAAAAATGTGCATAAAATCAATATTGTAATAGTAAAGCAATTACATATGAAACTACCCATTAAACATCTGAATAAAGTGGAAGTATATAGAGTTACAGTACATGTTTGAACACGAGGCTCACCTCCTGACGCGTTGCTGAAGGGGTTACTGGGGGAGAGGGCAACAGGCTGCTGGGAAGCCGAGCTGGAGCTGGAACTGAATGGGTTGGGGAAATCTGACACACACGGGGGGGGGGGTAGAAGAGACAGGGAGATAATTCGCAGTGCGTGGGGTTAACAGGGTACATTCCTGCCTATTCAAACCAACAGCTCTAAGTCTCACAGATGCAGTGTAATTAGGGCTGTTGGGCGGCTTTGAAGATGAAGCAACCGAATTAAAATAAGTTAGCAAGAAGGATCAATGCCGTTCGTGCTCGGTACCTACTTGCAAAGGTTTGGGAGCTGGAGACAGTATCGACACCGGGGGAACTGGGGGAAACGTTGAAAAAAAAGAGGATCGATCAGAATATGACCTTTAAAGGGCTGTACACGTTGGATATTTGCAAGTCAGACATGTTAAGCAAAAAGCTGAATCGATGAGACTGATTTTTTTCCCCCCACCTGGCAGGAGTGGAGCTGGATGAGAGCCTGCTGCCGAAGATGGTGCTGTACTGCGGAGGGCCACCAGGTGGAGCTGCAAACAAGCGGTTCACAAACACCACAACATAACCCCAGGCCTGTAATGAGCCTTAAATTAAGAGATCAAGTGCTGCTATTATCTTGAAATGTGAGTAAAAAAAACCTCACAGAGTTCAAAGTGGTGATCTTAGGCATGTAAGTCATCAAAGAACAAAGGAATTACAAACACCTAGAATAAAATATTGCCTTTGTGTTCAGTTTGATATGAATCAAAGTGAGCCGGGGTAGAAAATCAATAACCTCCTTACTCTGCCAGGCAGGGGAGGCTGCGATGAAGGCGGAAAATAACAAAGCTTCTTGTAGAAAGCTCAAGGGCTCCTCACAGGAGTCCTATGCATTAAACTGGCCTGCTTGGTGATTAGACAAATATAGCTGATTTGAAAATGTATCAACAGGGTCCTTTCAATCAGACTGTGCATGATCTGGGGCAAACACAATGAGCATAATTCAGCTGCTAAAAGCCTTGGCATTTGGAGCAAGGATGTTATGCAACCTAGCTGAGCTGGCCGTGACAATCTGGATCACACGCACACTCAAACTCTCCCCCTGCCTCGCTAGCTATCTGTTAACGGTGGTGGAAGAAGTACTCGGGTCGTTATTAAAGTCAAAGTATCAACACAACAGTGCAAAAACACAGCGTGCGACTGATATTATTACACATGACCTTATAAGACTGAATGCACATGTAGCTTTTTATGGATGTGGCTAGTAGGGGAGAAGCTAGTTGGAACTGTTTAGCATACAGCAGGGCAGTTTAGTCCAGTGGCCGCCTGATCTTATGGGCCAAATGCTGAATTTGAGGGTTTATGATATGATTTGATGGGCAGAATAGAAGTAAAATGTCAGAAACCACTAGGGCTGCAACTATGATGATTATTTCCATTATTCCTAAAATTATTTTGTCAATCGACTGATTAGTTTTTTGGGGCTGCACAGTGGCTTGGTGGTTAGCACTGTCGCCTTGGAGCTAGAAGATCTCCAGTACACGTCCCCATCTTCCTGGGATCTTTCTGCATGGAGTTTGCATGTTCTCCCTGTGCAGGTGTGGGTTTTCTCTGGGTACTCCGGCTTCCTCCTACAGTCCAAAAATATGCTGAGGTTAACTAATAGCACTAAATTTTCCGTGAGTGTGCTTGTTTGTCTCTGTGTGTAGGCCTGTGATAGACTGGTGACCTGTCCAGGGTGTCCCCTGCCTTCACCCAAAGTCAGCTGGGATAGACTCCAGATTAAGCAGTGTCTAGAAAATGAATGGATGATTAGTTTTTTGGTCAGAAAATGGTGAAAATGTTGACCAGTGTTTCCCAGAGCCCAAGACTGCATCATTAATTGTTTTGTTTTGTTCACCACCTAAAGATATTTACTTTACTGTCATAGAGGAAGAAAGAAATCAGACAATACACAAATGTAAAAAGCTTAAATCAGATGATTTTGACTTTTTTTTTTTAAACAGCATAAACCAACTAATCAATTTTGAAGATAGAGTAGTTGATTCTTGAAATAACCCAGCTGATTTTATGGTGAATGCAGGGGACACCCTGGGCAGGTCACCAGTCTATCACAGGGCTACACACAGAGACAAACAATCATACTCACATTCACACCTACAGACAATTTAGAATCATCAGTTAACCTCAGCATGTTTTTGGACTGTGGGAGGAAGCCAGAGTACCCAGAGAAAACCCACGCATGCACAGGGAGAACAAGCAAACTCCATGCAGAAAGATCCTGGGAAGGCTGGGACACGAACCGGGAATCTTCTAGCTGTGAGGCGACAGTGCTAACCACTAAACCACTGTGTTCTCTGACAACGGTGTTTCATTTCAATAAGCTGATGATTTAATTTTGTTTTTTTGAAACCCCTATTCTGAAAAGCAACTAGACCTGTCACACAAATGTCAAGAATTTAAAACTACAGCTGTTTCCTCTGAGTTCAAGTGGCGTAGCAATGCAGTGAAAGTGGCATAAAAGCCTCACAGTTTTACTTTTGCACAGTGCTTGAGAAAATGTACTTAGCTGTTTTCCTACTTCTGCCTCCGCTAGTTAACTTCCCAACAAATTCTCAAAAAAAAAGTAAGAAAAGCTTGACATTAAAAGCACTGGCTCACAAGAATTTCTTACCTGGGGCCGATGATGTGTCAGAGAAGACGCTGTCCAGGTGTGACACAGCAGCGTACCTGTCCTGGGAGCTGGAGCTGCTGATCGGCGGTGTTGTCTGACCAACATTTGCAGGCGGCTGCTGCTGCTGCTGCTGTGGCTGGGACAGAGACTGTGGCAGAGGCTGAGGCTGGGGATGGTTCAGACCTCCAAAGTCCACGCTGAGCGACTTAGGAAAGGCCCTGAAAGGCCCTGTGGCCCCCGAGGCCGACACCGTCCGTCCTGAGAGACAGAGAATAAGACTGACAGTCAGTATAAAGAGAGATGGTAAAAGAGAGGTTCCAGTGATGCATTCAAGTACAGTTTACACTTCGGACCTTTCAAACAGGGAGAGCTAACACCACATGATTTTTCAGTAATTACCAATAAAAAAAAATCTATAAATTATGATTGCAAATCCTCGACACAAGTAGAGGTATGGGTCATAATGTACTAATACTTACTCAAGATTTGTATTTGCCATTTGTATACACAAACAGACAATTTAGGCCCATAGGAATGCTTGTGCGATCTGGAAGTGAGACTGTTTAGTCAAAAATCTGAAAAAATGAATGTGTCAATATATAATTGAGGGACATTTTGAAGTCCATGAGATATATCTTGTATACATTTTTATTAAAAGTAAAAAAAAAAACACTGATGTTTTCATGTTCATTAGGATCATGTCTTTACAAATTCCATAATTATTTATTATGGAAACAATCACTTATTAATAAAAAGTGACTAGATATCACTAAAATGTCAACTAAATAACCATTCCAATTTAATAACAACTACCTTCTAATTAGCTAAACAATAATAAAAATATTCAATATTCAAAAATTGTTTTGATTGTGTTTTTATTGTTTTTATTAGGTTGAGATAATCATGAAAGATATTTTATTTTTTGGCAATATATCAAATTTTATATGGAAAATAACAAATTGTATCTGTGTCCTAGAAATCACTTCCAACTAAGTTCCCCATTACAAAAACACCTCTCAAGGAAGTGATCACATGACCTGCTCCACATGATGTCATTTCCTCCTGAAGAAAAGACTGGCAAGACTCCAAGGCTTTTTGAGTTATTTAATATAAAGTAGTGTGTGAGTCAAGTGTGTATTTATTGCATGTCAACAGGTTTACTACAATATCTTTATAAATAACTTTCAATTTCAATTCTACTCAATTCTATATGTAATATTTAGAAGAATCTTTCTCAAAAAATGCAATGTGGTGTTTGGTTATAGGCGGCCATGTTGATTTTCGGCCTGTAAACAGGAAAAATGTCAACTATGATACAAAAAGTCCTGCAATTATATGTTGACCCTAATAATATTTAGTTAAATAAATGTATTAAGTGGGCTGTACAGTGGCGTAGTGGTTAGCGCTTTCGCCTTGCAGCGAGAAGGTCCCTGGTTCACGTCCCGGCTCGGACCTGGGATCTTTCTGCATGGAGTTTGCATGTTCTCCCTGTGCATGCGTGGGTTTTCTCCGGGTACTCCGGCTTCCTCCCACAGTCCAAAAACATGCTAAGGTTAATTGATTATTCTAAATTGCCCGTAGGTGTGAATGTGTGAGTGCTTGTGTGTCCCTATATGTAGCCCTGCGACAGACTGGCAACCTGTCCAGGGTGTCCCCTGCCTTCGCCCGAGTCAGCTGGGATAGGCTCCAGCCCCCCCCGCGACCCTAGTGAGGATTAAGCGGTGTATAGATAATGGATGGATGGATGGAAATGTATTAAGTGCTTTATCATGTAAAATTTTGGTCTATTCATTTAAATATATTTAAACAGAAATAATTTAAACTATATTACTATTCATATAGAAAGATATATTGAAAGGAGAATCAGAAACATCCAAAAAGCAAATTATCTCATGCTAGGTTAACACTTTCATGGTATGAGGCTTATCAAAGGCGGGATTAGCTTGGCACGTACCAAATGCAGCATGTAATGTCATTGTGTCTAAGCATTCAAAAAAGGCACAGCAGCAAGCCAAGAAGTTCTTGGACACAATTGTTTGATGCAACAAAGACAGGCAGTTCCATTTAACATCACTGCAAGCAAACGTTAACCACAAGGCATGCTAGTATCAGCCAGTAAGCCTTTAGCATGGGGAGTCAGAAATTAAGACCAGACCACACTAAACCTGATACAGACTGATAGAAAGCATGCAAAAGTCAGGCTGCATGTTTTTGGGATATGATCATGTACGCTGTAGAGATAGAGATAGGGCCGATCCTTGTAAACATACCTGAACTTCCTTGAATACTTGTTTGGGATGTGGATGTGCACCGTGGGAATACAGCTGTGCCCTAGATAGTTTTTAAGTGCTTCAACGCCAACATGGTGCGAAATATCAGCGGCCTGCTGCTGACGGGGGCAGCAGCAGCGGCCTAAAAATAACTTTAAACTTGTTCTTTTTCCTCTGAGGGAACAGTGTGTGTGTACCTCCTTGACCCTCACAGCCTTCAGATCTACGCTTTGAAGTGGGAAACCTGACTGATGAAGGATAATATTGACCCCAATTGCAGTATGTGACACTGGCCAGCCGTGACCCTGACGGCTAAATGAAAATAGAGCGCCGTGTCTTTTCTCAAACCGCCCTCAGATAAATTCACATGCATGTGAGGCATGGGCAGCGCCAGCACACCCCATAGACTGGCCATCTATTATAAATGATATAGCATAGAAGAGCTTATTGATTTCAGCCATTCAGCAGCACACATTCAAAAGCATCAGTTGGCGCCGTGTCTTACCTAAAGTGAAGTGGTTTTTGAAAGAGCTACTGGCTACGAGGTTGGAGAAAAGAGGGAAGTCAGACAGGACAGACAGAGACAGAAAAGAGGTAAGGGATACGAGGGGAGAAGAGAAAAAAGAGAGCGTCACAGACGTCACACTAAACTGTTGTTGAATTTTACTATTCATGAAAAGTAACCAAGTGTGGCAAGTTGATGACATGGAGGCATTTTAAACCAACGTGGCGTTCCATAAAGGAAACAATGACCAGCTGAAAACATGACTGCAGCCTCAGTACTTCTCTATGTGCTTTGCAGAGTGACCCTTAGAGCCAACAGTGACGTGCACAGAGTGTCATCACTGAAATAATTCAATGACACTGTGCACCACTAAATGGTCTAGCTAGAGGCCACAGAATAGAACAGGAAAGGACAAGAAAGCCATGCCACCACAACTATTTCCTTAGATCACGTGGGAAGAGGGATCAGCCTCTCAAATATAACACTTGCTGCCACTGGTCGTCACTATGCAGAAGGCACGGGCTACCACAGTTTAGGCCATACCTACACTGCCGTTCAAAAGTTTGAGGTCACACAGACAATTTCATGTTTCCCATGAAAACGCACAGTTAACTAACCATCAAAATATATTTATTTCACATATAAAAATGCAAAAACAAGATTCTACAGTCATGTTAGCAGCTCTAGAAATCTGTAAAAAGAAGCTGTGGCACATTGGTGCAATTAGCTAAATGCTAATATGAACATGCTAACAATGACAGTTATAATAATAATAATAATAATAATAATAATAATAATAATAATAATAATAAACTTTATTTGTATAGTGACTTTTATAAATACAGTGCAGCTCAAATGGCTTTACATTAGTTTTTAAATCTCTGACAGTGTTAGCATGCTGTTGCTTGGCAGGCATGTATGTATTTACTGCGTTAGCATCTTAACAGTCCCTGCTAATTAGCATGACTAACATAGCAGAGGTTGATAGAAATGAAGTATTGAAAAATATGTACACTATTGTTCAAAAGTTTGGGGTCACGCAGGCAATTTCATGTTTCCTATGAAAACTCACACTTTTATTCATGTGCTAACATAATTGCACAAGGGTTTTCTAATCGTCAATTAGTCTTTCAACACCATTAGCTAACACAATGTAGCATTAGAACACAAGAGTGATGGTTGCTGGAAATGTTCCTCTGTACCCCTATGGAGATATTCCATTAAGAATCAGTCGTTTCCAGCTAGGATAGTCATTTACCACATTAACAATGTCTAGACTGTGTTTCTGACTCATTTAATGTTATCTTCATTGAAAAAAAAATGCTTATCTTTCAAAAATAAGGACATTTCTAAGTGGCCCCAAACTTTTGAACGGAAGTGTATCTGTAAGAAGAAGCTGTGGCACATTGGTGTAATTAGCTAAATGCTAACACTAGTATGTTAACAATAACAGAATAATAACAATAAACTTTATTTGTATAGCGACTTTTATACATACAGTGCAGCTCAAATTGCTTTATATCATTTTATAAATCTCTGACGGTGTTAGCATGCTCACATTAACAATGTCTGGACTGTATTTCTGATTCATTTAATGTTATCTTCATTGAAAAAAACAGCTTATCTTTCAAAAATAAGGACATTTCGAAGTGCCCCCAAACTTTTGAACGGTAGTGTACATAGCTGAAAAGATTTCAGTGTCAGTTTTATCCAATATAATCCAGGCGCAATAAAACCTATCCGTATATTCAATACGATTTACACTGCAATAATTAAACAGTACTAACGAATAAATAAATAATCTTAGAGGACTTTACACACGCATGTTTAAGGTTAAGGACATCTTATAGTGTTAAAGAGACAAACCCAACAATTTCTCTTTGAGCAAGGGCTGGGCAACAGTTTGGAAAAGACTCTATATCTATATATCTGTACTGAACATAAATACAACATGTTTATTAAATTCAATCTAGTCTTTTCAACATAGAGGAACATGTATTGGTTGTACCAACTCATGGCCTCTCTACAAGAGAATGGACACTATGAAACAAAAAGCATACACTGTATTAGAAATGATAATGGAGTCACGGGTTTAGTGTTGTGCAGCTCTTCCTGGAGGGCTTGGAGAAGCTGGTAAATATACAAGGGGAACAGGATCTGGACACATAGATAGGTGACATGTCAGCAGAGTATACGGGCCATGGTAGGACTGGAACATTTTCAGCTGCTGCCTTACAAGGACAACACGAGTGGCTTCCACTGGAGCCGACTGTGATGCGGTTAGATAAAGGCCTAGGTGTGGGCGACGAGATCACAACCCATCTTCCCTCAGGCGATCCCTCACAGTTTGAGCAGATATTCTCTGGTGTGCACACCAATAATTTCATCAGCAGCCTCTGTAGCCAATCATAAAGAATTTAGCAATTGGACAAACTGCATGTGCGGATAATTGGCTTGGGTGGCGACACAAGGTCTCTGGTCTTGTTGTAGATAATTTGTCTCATCATGCTGTCTGAAAGGCTTGTTTGATGGAGTTGTGGGCATTCAAGTTCCTGATCACAGCTCTAACTGACCAGCTAGCATTCAACATGCCAACAGCCCATTCTTCTCTTTCTCTTGCAATGGTATTATTTAAATAATGCTGCATTTTAAGGTTGCTTTTTATAGCAACTGATCAAAGGACTGTCTGTGTACTAGTCATGCTAACTGATCATTGTACTGGCGGACACCCCAAACTATCGTGTGGATTAGCTCAACAATTTGTCACTAGTCGAACAGCTCAAAAGATTTTGGGTCACAATTGGCTGAATTTAACCATTTTTCACCCATAGCTATTTAAATTTTAACTTTTTCTCTAAGTCAGAAAAGGAAACAGTTGCACACAGTGTTGGTATTTCTGCTCAGCAGTGAATTGGCAAAACTCTTTCCACTAATAGGTGGGTCATTGCAGAATTGGAGGACATTTTATGTTCCACCCAACAAATTTCAAATAATCCATGTACAAAATACTAAAACATGCAGTTGTTGTCTAAATTTACTTGTCCTGAGACCAAATCTAAAAAAACTAGCAGAAAAGAATGTTTGGAAATAAATTTTTAAAGACCAAATAAGTCTGGAGTTCCCCCTAAAATGCCATTTTGCTCTTGTCCCACCCCAAAGATGACCAAATTGAATCTCAAATAAAACAGTTAAAATGAAAATAAACCTCCTTTTTTTGGTATTTTTTTCTCATTGATGTCTCTTGTAATTGTGGGAAAAATTTTTTAATCAGCATAATATTTTAAATAATAATTATTATGCATGGAACGTGTGTCCCACAACAACCCTGTTAGCATAACCTTTTGAGCTGTTAGAAGAAGGAGAAAACGGTGAATGACATGAAACGCTGGAATTAACATTATTAAACAGTTTTCCAAAAGAATGGGTAGAGCAAACTATGTCCTCTCTTCTATTTTTCAGATTTTTATCGCATTGTCAGCCATCATTGAATGTCTCAATCTACCTCATATTATCAGGATAAGACGTATTCTTTTGACTTTTTTCCATCAGTAAGTTTGTCCTCTTGCTCAGCAGTAACAGGTAGCTAAATATCTAGCTTCTAGTCCTGAGAAGAAGCTAACAGTAGCATGGATTTGCAACCCTGTTACTGTGATTAGAGTAGGGTTAGCAAACAACAAATAAAACATGGAATAAAAATGGTACCATTGATGTGTAAGCTGAGTCAATCAAGCCTTTGATAGTTTATTACCTATTATTGATGAAAATGTAGCAGAAAATTGTAAAAGAGGGGGGTAATTTTTCAAAATTTTGAAGCCCAAATGCCCTCGAATTCTGGAAAGACCCAGGTAGATAATAAACAAGCATTAGTCTGACATTTCCTTTCAGTCAACAAACCTCACTTAGAGAGCAAAACCAACAATGTGGCTCAATACTTTTGGACTTTCCCCTTGGGCTTGGGCTTTAACACTCAGCACAAACCCAAATGCTAATCTTTAAAAACAGGTCACAAAGTATATAGTTTCAATTTTCGAAAGCACAAAGAAAACAAAGAGGGTGAACCTGAGGGCCGTGGAAGGGCAGGGAATGAGGGGCCGTGGCTCTGAGCTCCCAGTGCTGACGACAGGGAGCCTGGCCGCTGTCTCTCAATCCCACAGAGGGTTGGATCTGTGGCAGAGAGAAACAACTGCTCAAACAAGTGATCAGACTCATGCCAAAAATGCTCATTCCTTCCAATAACGATCAACCTCCGACCTTTCAGAGGAGGGTCTCTGAAGCTTTGGGAGCGCGATGGCCGAGCGGTGAACACGTCCGTCCGCATGTCGGCAGGCGAGATGGCAGGAGCTCGATCCCACGAAGGCAGCTGGGACTGAGACTACAGGACATGAGATGTAAAGGAAAGGAAAAGTAGCAGATGGGAGGCAGAAAAAGAGACACAAAGGCAGACCAAGTGAGTCTCTTTCATCTTTTCTCAATAATGCATAAGCAGAGGCTTTGATGTGGAAGCTACCTGGCCCTCCGACTGTCCGACCCATCAGTCTCGGTCTCTGTGTGTGGAAGTGAATTCAGGTCGTTTCTTCACCTTCTATTCTCTTTTTTTTGGCACCTTGTCTCTTTCACTTCCTCTTTTTCTACCACACCCACCCAGTTTCCCTCCTGAATCCTCATCCTCTTACTTTCATTCGCCTCACTGTATCTCTATTATTAATGCGCAGTTAGGACACATTTAGCCTCTTACCAGTGGCCTTGTGGATCTGGCATTAGGTGGTAAATTATGGGAAGGGCCCTGGTTTGCTAAGGGACCATGGGAAGGGGGTACGGCCTGAACCCCGGGACTCCAAGGACCCTCTACATCCCGCCGGTTCTTACTTTTGGAAAAATGCCTGCAACAGATGAAACAAAAATTGAGTCTGTGTCATCAACCGTACTCATAAGAAGCACAACCAAGGCTTTTACCTAGTTATCTTATTACCAAACATCAAGGACATTTCTAGAATTTGGAATTTAACAATTACTTCCCCCCCCCCTTCAATTTCTAGCACAAAAGCAGCTTTTTTTCTTGAGCAAATTTTTCCAAACAGGCATCTCCATTTCAAATAAAGAATGTTTAATTTTGGAACAAACTTTATTAGCTGCTGTCTGGATCTAATTTTACCCTCTTATACCATTTACCCACTGAAAAGCAGTCCATCCCAAAGTGAATCTCATTTTTTGTGCAATTTTTGCAGTTAACTAACGATGAAAACATATTTATTTCCCATATAAAAATGCAAAAACAAGATTCTACAGTCATGTTAGCAGCGCTAGAAATCTGTAAGAAAAAGCTTTGGCACATTGGTGCAATTAGCTAAATGCTAACACTAACATCCTAACAATAACAGTTAGAAAAATGATAATAAATTTTATTTGTACAGCGACTTCTATACATACAATGCAACTCAAATGGCTTTACATCAGTTTCAAATCTCTGACAGTGTTAGCATGCTGTTGCTTGGCAGGTATGTATTTATTGTGCTAGCATCTTAACACTCCTTGCTAATTAGCAAGACCATCATAGCAGAGTAAAATATGTACACTATCATTCTTAAGTTTGGGGTCATGTAGGCAACTTCATGTTTTCCATGAAAACTCACACTTTCATTCATGGCTAACATAATTGCACAAGGGTTTTCTAATCATCAATTAGCCTTTCAACACCATTAGCTAACACAATGTAGCATTAGAACACAGGAGTGATGGTTGCTGGAAATGTTCCTCTGTACCCCTATGTAGATATTCCATTAGAAATCAGCTGTTTCCAGCTAGAATAGTCATTTACCACATTAGCAATCTAACAATCTAACAATAACAGTTAGAATAATAACAATAAACTTTATTTGTATAGCGACTTTTATACATACAGTGCAGCTGAAATGGTTTTACATCAGTTTTTAAATCTCTGACAGTGTTAGCATGCTGTTGCTTGGCAGGTGTGTATTTACCGCATTAGCATGCTAACATTCATTGCTAATTAGCATGACTAGCATAGCAGAGGCTGACGGAAATGAAATTTGGAAAAATATGCACGTTTGGATGTGATAATGCTGCTAGTTGAAAAGATAAGGAATCATAAAAATACAAATAAATCCCCACAAAATGTCTCATTTGCTAGCTTTCTTCCAATATTATGACATTTGGGTTTTGGGTTACTGTTTTCTGCATCAAATAATTAAGTGATTTAAATAAAAAAGAGAAAAGAACGCACACAATGATCTACAAACAAACAACATATTCCAAGGCAGCCCTATTTGCCTTGAAGCCTTTGCTTCTGTGTGGTTACATCAGTGTGTTTCGATAGATTTGAGGCCAAATTCTCACCATTTTTTCTTCTCATATTTATCCTGAAGGAACTCTTTGAACTTCTGAGAGTCCTTCATGTCAGAGCAGCCGTCGGCCTTCGGGTCAAACACACATAACCAGGTCCTTCTCCCAACCTGAACACACACACATTATTGCAGGAAAAAAATTTAAATCATGCAGATAAAGCCTTGATTGATCTGTCTAATTGCTGGAGTATCAAATCAACTTGTGACTTTTTAACCTCAGAGAATCTCTCAAAAACACATCTCATCCATGATTCATCTCCAGAGTAAGAGTCAGAGTGCAGCAAATATTACTGCCAGTGAATCACGACTGGCCGGATCACTCCTCTGAGGATGATTAGAAGGGAAAAGCTGGACGATACATACCTCTGCCTCTCTGCACATTATACTTGATGTACTCACATCCTGGCCACCGACAAGCTAATAAAAAAACCAGCAAGCACTCATCCTGATAGGCTGAAACACTTCACCGTTTATCCATGTGATGTAGGCTCCAGAGTGAATGCTGCCTACATCAGCGGTTCCCAGAGTGGGTGCTGTGTGGCGGCTCATTTTTATTTTTACTGGACGATTTTAATGGCATTTTAACATACAACAAAGGGAACCTGCACAGCCTGATATTTAATGTAAACTTTCAATCTGATAAAATAAAGACTAATTACCAAAATTGGAAACAAATTCTAACAACAAAGCCCTCAGAGAGCGCAATGCAGTAAATTTGTAGGTTGAAATCCGAATATTCGGATCTCAAAATAAATATTCGCATACCACCGTATCAACCGAATATTTGGAAATTTGGATATTCGGATATTCGGGTTCAGCCCTACTTGGTCCTTGTGTCATTTCTGACCTTCCCTGAAAATTTCATCTAAATCTGTTTGTCCGTTTTTGAGTAATGTTGCGAACAGACAGACAGACAGACAAACGGAAAAACAGATGCCGATCATCACATAAATTCGCTGCATTCCTTGCCAGAGTAATTACAAACATATAACAAAGATATATCTCTTTGTTAATCAACAGAAAATTAATTAACTGATGGCTGATTATTGAGGGTTTAGCCGTTTTTAAGTGATCGTAACCCGAATATTTCTTGGTTTCAGGCTGTTTATTGGACAAAAAAACACAACATGATGACTGCATCTTAAGCTTTAAGAACATTTCAAGATTAAAAATATGAATCACTAATAACAGTTTTTAGGTCAAAATATGTACTCATGGGATCATTTTACAGTTAACAATCTCTACGAAGGCGCACCTTGGTTTAAAAAAGGTTTCAGTGTCCAACACACACAGACACAGACACACACATACACACAAGAAGGAAATAGATCATGGTTTTTGTGGGACAGAAATGGCTGCTCCTTTTGTTTCTTGGCACACTGTGAGCCCAGCAGCAGCATTCTTCCCTCCACGCCTCCAAAAAACGCCAGACCACAAAGACTTGTTGGACTGGTAGCTTTAAGAGGCGTTTTATATTCCATATCACACTGAACTCGCACAAAACATACAAACAAACAGTGACTAATAACCTCAGATGTCTTCAAGATGTCAATAATACAAGAAGGAAGGCATCGAAGTGAAAAACAGGCGCCCAAGCCCACCTGGCGCCACGTCACTCACCTCGTTGCCATGGTTTTGCAGGAATTCCACTTCCTGTTGGGAGAAAGTTGTCATGGAGATAGACTTGACTCTGTGGGGAGGGTTGAGGCCTCTCCTGGGACACAGAGGAGACACAGAGGGAGGATATTGAAGCAAAGAAAATGAAGGGTGGAAGCAAAATGTGAAGATCTGCAGTCAGTCCTCACTTCTAGACAGCACAGAGGGCCAGAGCAGGTGGGAAAGGAATTATCTGACATGTGCTGTGTGAATTTAAGGACAGATTTGTTGTGGAGAAAAGGTGCCACACACACCCTTTGTGACAGAGAAACAAATGCTTTCAGTAACCAGAGCCTCCTATTTTCTCCATGCTGGGGACACAAAGTGGGACACTGTGCAAGATTGCGCAACAACGCTCGCTAAAGTGCTGAAACCGTCTTCCTGAGGAGAGTTGGGACTAAACCAGGGGTGTCAAACTCATTTTAGTTCAGGGGCCACATTCAGCCCAATTCGATCTCAAGTGGACCAGTAAAATAACAGCATAATGACCAATAAATAACGCCAACTTCAAATTTTTCTTTTGCTTTAGTGCAAAAAAGTACATTCTGAAAATATTCACATTTAAGGAATTAGCTTTTTACAGAATATTATGAGCAAACTGAAATTTGTTAAGAAAAATAAGTTCAATTTCAACAATATTATGCCTCAGTTTATCATTTACGAGTGTCTACAAAGGTACAAAACATTTATTCGCAGGTATCTGGAACTGAATGATTTAAAAAAGAAAAAAAAACAACAAAAGCAAGACAAAATATCACAAAAATTAGACAAAAACACCAAAAGCGAGAAATAAAATGACAAAAAAATGAGACGAACGACACAAAACAAAAAAAGAGATAAAAAAGTTACAAAGCGGCAAAAAAATGGACAGACACGAAACGAGGCAAAAAATGATAAAAGCGCAAAACAAAATGACAAATTCGATACACAAAAAAATGAACAAAGTGAAACACAAAATGACAAGAATGATACAAAAAACACAAGTGAGACAAACAATGACAAAAACAAGAAACAAAATGACAAAAGCGTGAGACAAATGATAAAAAGTCAGACAAAAAACAAGACAAAATATTACCAAAACAGGAAAAGCGCTCAGATAGTGCAGTACTCCGCCAAAGCTGCTCAGTCATATCATTTCTGACAGATGAAATCTTGAAAAAATTTGTGGCAGAAATCACAGCACCATAGAATGTGGCCTTTTAATATTGATGTACCGACAAACACTCCCACAATTTAATCAATTGTTCCTTGTATCATTTCTGATGGATAAAATGAAATTTAAATCTCCTTTTTTTTGTATTATTTTTTTCATTGATGTCTCTAGTAATTGTGCGAGCATTTTTTTAAGTCAACATAATATTCTGAACAAGAAAAGCACTCAGAGAGCGCAGTACTCCTCCAAGGATGCTCATGTTGCCCCCTTGAAATGACCAGTGTCAAGTGTCTTTTCAAAAGTTTATTGTCTCCGTCGAAAAAGTTACAAAGGTCAAAATGGTCCCCTGCAAACACACACTACAGTGCAGTTTTAAATTATGTTTAGGATTAAGTTATTCGACTAGTAAAATGAAACAAAACAAATGTTAACACTTACACGTGCCCCGATGAAAATTGTATGGAAGCCACAGCCTGGCTACTGCTGCTCCAACACACCATTCCACAAATGAATGGCTGTGGGCCTAGCTTTTAACAAAAACCTCCTGCGTAACGTGACTTCCCGTTTAGACAAACGCAATAAACATTTATACAAAAAACAGTAAATTAATGACCAAATACATATACAATGAACCATAACCAATAATAATAAAAGCTGTTATACAAAAATGGGCTGGTAACACTCAGTCCTTGTAGGATTTCCAGCGGATAAGTCCCAATAAGTCCACAGTGGTCGATTTGTAATAGAAGCGCAATCATGTGATCGTCAGCAGGCAGCTGACATAGTGTTCACTTGTCATAGTTACAATGCCGACATGCCACTATCTGGCAATGATACAGAAATCTTTAACAAATCTGTGGATCCAGACTATAAGCTGCATCACTGCCAAAATCTAATCACTTGGTCCTTGTGTCATTTAGGACCTTCCCTGAAAATTTCATCTAAATTTGTCAGTCCATTTTTGAGTAATGTTGCTAACAGACAGACAGACAGACAAACCAACCTCAGCTTCATTAGCGGAGTAATGAAGCTTACAGGATTTTACTTTATGATCAAAACAACTTGTCATGGTCTAGGAGTTTTACAAATTTACAAATTGCAGTTAATGTCTTCTCTGTTATTTTTACACTTTACAAAGTCTTCCCGCGGGCCGGATTGGACCCTCTGGCGGGTCTGTTTTGGCCCGCGGGCTGTACGTTTGACACCCCTGGACTGGAGGCTGAACATGCAGAACAAAATGTGACACACATTCACACGCCCACACCGGAGAGGAGCCTGGAGAGAGAGAGGTAGTGTCAAACCTGCACCATGACGAAATGAAACGTAACTCAGAGCTGGAAAATGACCTACTAGCGGTCTGTCGGTTATGAAGCTGTTGGAAGACACGCATGAGAGAAAGAGAGAGACAGAGGCAGACACTGCGTAAATGAACATCCTGCACAATAACAGCCCCTGTCAACGTGGGGGGGAAATAACATAACACGCTGTAGGTTTGTCTCTGGGTGGTGCGTGGTGCAATCTCAGGCCTGGTACTTTTACTCTCTGTCCTCACACTGATGCTGAATGTGCGCTAAATGAAGCCCGCAGGTTTCTACTCACAGCATTCCGGAGCACGACGTGCACACGAAGCTGCCCACCGTGATGTCGGTGTAAGTCACCCCGGGTTGGTTGCACTCGAAGCAGTGTTTGTTTACTCCAGACTGGGCCAGCTCCCGGACCTTGCGGGCGCAGATCTCTTGGTTGTCCCGGTGCTTTCGGTTCGACATTTTATCCTGGCCGGCGCCCGACAGGCAAGGCTCGGTGTGCCCCCAGTAGCCCCTCCGCTGTCCTCCCGGATCCCCCTCCGTTAACCACACGGAGCACCTCACGCCCGCATTATGGAAACCCTTTTATGCGGCTTCACCCCAACGCAAAGCTACACGGAGGAGAGGCGCGTCAAGTCACACAGAAAAAGCCGCGGACACACCGGAAATACTGCAGCTTTCCTTCAAAATAAGAAGCGACTAACAGGTGACGCTTCGGATGTCACATTTTTATTTTTTGGTTGCCTGTTTCTTTAAAAATGTGTTCCAATATAACCACTGGTTATCTCATCAAACCTGTTTGTAGGTCAAGGTATTTTCCAGTTATTCCGTGTGTTCCCAGTGAATCAGCTGTTTTCAGATCACTTTGGCGTAAAGACACTAAGAAAACATTAAATGTATGATAGTTTAGGGAAAGTTTTCCTCTAAATTCAAGTTTTCTATTAAAAAGAGCAGTTGGAAATAATAACTGATAAGTTAGTCTCATTACAAAGGTGATCTGAAGCTTCTAACTGGTTGCCAAAAAGTGTAAAAAATAAAATAAAATAAGAAAGATGTTCTTTTTTTTTAAAAAAAAAAAGACCGAACAATTAATAGATTTCTAATCAATACTGCTTTCTGAAAAATGCAATTGGCAAATTACAAAAGCTGCAATTTATAATATACGATACAGCATGTCTGACTCAAAGTTTACTTTTATTATTACTAGATTAGATTAGATGCTGTTCCTGAGCCATGAATGACCGACCTGTTTCAATGTCAGAGACTGTTTACAGAAAGGTCTGATTATTTTCCTATTGGATTTATTATTATTTTACTCGTTTAACCTAACACAGTCACAACTTTTATGATAACTGTTCTCATCTTTGCATTTGAATACAGATAAGTTCATATTTTGATGCTATTTTATGTGGGAATGCTCCATCACATGTTTTAAATCTATTAAACAAAGAATATTGAAATGAAACTAGAGTCTCAATATAGCAGATACTGCAAATTACGGTATCTGAAGTAGAATTAGACATTATTTCCAAATCGTTTAGCCTTATTTTTAATATTTCTGATCACTTCTCATTATGATTTTTATGCTCAGCCTTATTCATTAGGAAGGATGGCACAAGAGATGCATTTTTACAGCCTAGGATAGTCACCTATGTAGATAATATATCAAGGCCCCTGGTGCATAATACAAAACTGCAGTTTTACCAAATGAAAAACAGGCTTAGAAAATGTATTTAGCATTGAAGGCCACTGGCTGTCCGTACTAAGGACACTCCTGCAGTTTTACCCAGTCATGTTGTCCTTGTTTTGTATAATAACTTTGCATTTAATAAAGATGAAAAAATATTAAACCTTCTTGTTAATGTCTATAGCTTTGACTGACAGTCCAAAGAGAATCCAACACTGTGATTCAACACCCTGATGAATACTCTTTGAGTCAGAACACATTTCTTCATTCATGTATTGTGAAGGATTTCTTTACTTGAAATCAGAATGCTTGGAAACTCCTTGGATTGCTGACCAATACTAAGGAAGTACAAGAAGTGGGACAGTCAGTGTTTTTTCATCCTTGATGACTGATTCATGAGGAGCAACCTGATTTTGTCCATCCATCCATCCATTATCTATACACCGTTTAATCCTCATTAGATTGTTGGGGGGCTGGAGTCTATCCCAGCTGACTTAGTGTGAAGGTAGGGGACACCCTGGACAGGTTACCAGCCTGTCACAGGGCTACATATAGAGACAAACAATCATACTGACGTTCACACCTACGGACAATTTAGATTTGCCAATTAACCTCAGCATGTTTTTGGACTGTGGGTGGAAGCTGAAATACCTGGATAAAACCCACATATGCACAGCGAGAACATGCAAACTCCATGCAGAAAGAGCCCAGGAAGGCTGGGACACAAACCAGGGATCTTCTAGCTGGAAGGTGTCAGTGCTAACCACCAAACCGCTGTGCTACCCTACCGGATTTGTTATTTGTCACTTTTAATCAACCAACATTATAGTTCCTGACACATTGAAGCACTTTTTGTTTTTCAACCCTGAGATTGAAATCTAGTTCCAGTTTCAAGCAATGAGGGGCGGCAGAAACGGAAAAAGGTCCATCTTTGGGCATCAATCAAGGATGTTATGGTTTAACATTGACCACTATTCAGTCCCCGGGATCTAGTTTTAATACTTTAATAATTCAGTCAATACAGTTACATGCTTACATTGTACAGCAAAATTCATAATCAAAGGGATTCAAGGTGCCCACAGTTAAAGGTTACCTCATCCCTGGTTGATCCAACCTTGTGTAATGCAGTTGATATAGAGGTATTATTTCTTTAATTTTTAGGAGTTACAGGAGGCCTTAAAGGCTACTAACTGATTTGCTACTGCAATGCTAGTTACGGGTCATTCCAGAATTGGAGGACATTTGTGCTTCAAAAATTTTGAAAAGTAAACCTTCTCTTTTACAGTTTTCTGCTCCATATTCATCAATAATAGGTAATAAACTATCAAAAGCTTGATTGGCTCAGCTTACACATCAATGGTAACATTTTTATTCCATGTTTTATGTGTTGTTTGCTAACCCTACTCTAATCACAGTAACAGGGTTGCTAATCCATGCTAATGTTAGCTTTTTCTCAGGAGTAGGAACTAGATATTTAGCTAGCTGTTACTGCTGACCAAGAGGAAAAACTTACTGATGGAAAAAAGTCAAAAGAATTAGTCTTATCCTGATAATATGAAGTAGAGTGAGACATTCAATGATGGCTGACAATGTTATGAAAATCTGAAAAATAGAAGTAAGGACATAACTTTGCTCTACCCATTATTTTGGAAAACTGTTTGATGGTGTTAATGTTGTGGGACACACGTGCCATGCATAATAATTATTATTTAAAATATTTTGTTGATTAAAACAATGTTCCCACAATAACAAGAGACATCAATGAAAAAAAACAAAGAAGGAGATTTACCTTTCATTTTAACTGTTTTCCAGAGATTTAATTTGGTCTTCGGGGGGTGGGGGGAAAAGAGGAAAATTTTGGGGGTTAATTCAGACTTATTTGGTATTTTAAAAATATTTTCAAACATTCTTTTCTCCTAGTTTTTTCTTTAAATATGGTCCATTTACACAACAACTGCAAGTTTTAGTATTTTGTACACGGATTATTTGAAATTTGATGGGTGGGACGTAAAATGTCCTCCAATTCTGGAATGGCTCTTCTATATCTTATTCAAATGTATGCATCGTTGTCAAATCGTTTACTGGAGTTTCAGGCCAGCCATGCTTTTACTTTGAAAACCTTCCCGGATGTTTTAAAGTATAATCCGTGTCGCTTGTTAGTTGGACAGATGCGTAGGGGATCTCCTGTCAAAGACAAACAAGAACCTGTCGAGTAGCCAAGTTTTACTTGGTACGACAACCGTTTTATTTCTTCTTCCGAACTGACTGTCTGTCCAGAGGGACTGTCTGCGCTGCGCTTTCTGTGTGCGCCATTTACGCACACGCCCCCATGTTATGTTATTGGCTCCGCGCTGCACTTCTGACGCTCCTGTGCGCTCTGGAAAGGATATAGATTATTTTTAACAGCCCAGATGCTGACAGACGAGGGGAAGGAGAGAAATAGTAAAGCACTTATTATTGTATTAAAAAAATATATAGAAAGTCATAGTTTGTTTCTTCAACTCCTGCTTCTTACAGAATTAATTTTGTCACAGAACTGCAGTTAATAACACCATTTCACATATAAATCTCTTTGTTTTGAGATCATTACTGGATTATTTTTATTTATTTATTTATTTATTTTTGATGAAGTAGCAACAGACCAACCTACGCCCTTTTTTGTGACGTCTGTGAATTTCAGTGTTTCCTTTAAAAACGCTCCAACCAGGGAGGAAGACAGTAAAAGCATCGCGACGCCGAAGACTCTGACATACAGACATCAAGAGAAAAAGAATAACTGATCAATGAATCAACAAGCAACACAAAAATATCGCAACTTTGACATTGTTGTCAGATGAGCTGCTGTGTCTGTTTGTGATCAGCAGGGGGAGATAGATAGATAGATAGATAGATAGATAGATAGATAGATAGATAGATAGATAGATAGATAGATAGATAGATAGATAGATAGATAGATAGATAGATAGATAGATAGATAGATAGATAGATAGATAGATAGATAGATAGATAGTTAAGCCTGCTGAGCTGCTGTAATTACACTTCCCTGCACAGGAGTCAACCACAGGTTTCAGTGTCTGACTCCATGATGATAACAAAGTGCAGATTGCGTATCTAATATTGCCCAACACATTGGAATGGCTTGTTTTGTCTTTTCTTGAGATGTGGGAATTATGGAAGCCCATTTACATTGGAAGAAAAACATGAACAGTTAAGGATGCTAAAATTTATACCAAACTTAGAATATAATTAATGAAAAAAATCACTTAAATTGAAAATAGTTGACTAACATTTCAGGTTTAACTTGGTATCTTGGTATTTTGACTCAGTGATTTGACATTTTTTTAACTAGAAAAGCACTCAGAGAGCGCAGTACTCCACCGAGGTTGTTCCTTCTCCCGTATGGCATTGTCAGAAATGCAAAATTTGTTTGTTAGTTATTGATGACCAGAAATTTAATGTTTAATATAAATGTACCCACAAACAAAATGACATTGCGCTAAGCACAGGTGTGTGTTATGCATGTGTACGTTATGTATGGATACCGAATCGCGTAACCTGAATATTGGGTGGGAATTGATGGGACTCGGAAACACCATCATAATTTAATCAGTTGTTCCTTGTATCATTTCCGATGGATAAGTCCCGATAAGTCTGCAGCGGTCGATTTGTAGTAGGATCGCAATCATGTGATCATCATGTTCACTTGTTGTCATAGTTACAGTGCTGCTATCTGGCAATGATACAGAAATCTTTAACAAATCCATGGATCCAGACTGTAAGCTACATCACTGCCAAAATCGAATCACTTGGTCCTTGTTTCATTTCTTACCTTCCCTGAAAATTTCATCCAAATCTGTTAGTCCGTTTTTGAGTAATGTTGCTAACAAACAGACAGACAGACAGATAGACCAATGACAATCGTAACATAACTGGTGGAGTAACAATATTATATGTCTCAGTTCATCATTTACACATGTGTATTACAACTTACAGATCACAGTATATCTGCAAAGGCAAAGGACAAATTTAAAATAGCAGTTATGTTTATTAAAAAATTGCACTTTATGTCACCTCTGTTAGTTTTTACACTTTGCAAACTCAGCTCATAGGCCAGATTGGACCCGCTGATGGGCTGGTTTTGGCCCACAGGTCATATGTTTGACTCAACTGTTTTTGAGTAATGTTGACAACAGACAGACAGACAGACAGACAGACAGACAAACCAACGCCAATCATCACATAACTCTGTCGCATTCCTTTGGCAGAGTGAAAACTATGTCATTTGGACTTAGTAAGCCTCAGTAGTTGTAACTACTATTTTTCAATTAGTGAGTCTTACATTTGGTATTAATCTTTAGTTGGTCATTTTTGACATAATAAATCATGATTTAGGTGTATTATGTCACTTCTATTTTGAAATGTCTTTTGACCTAGTGTTTCTTATTTTATTCCTACTGAGTCATAGTTTGCATAGTTTTAACCTAGAATATCTTTCATATTTCGATATAGTAAGTCATAGTTTTGACCTATTACCTTATAGTTTTAATTTTAGTTTTAAATATTATTTAATGTTGTACTTTCTATATTCTAAGTCATATTTTGGATTAGTATCTAATAATTGTTTGCCTTGTTTAGTCCTAATTTTTTACTTACTTTTTTGACTTCGTATTTCAACATTTTTAATCATTGTCATATTTTTTACTTTGAAGTTTCAAGTCTATATGGGATTGCGTAATTTAGCTTTACCATCTCAAAACATCGCATATTTTGGGGACCTAATTTTGCCTCATTTTAATTTAATAAGTCAGAATCTCACAGTTTTGATTTGGTCCTAGAGTTGTTTTTTCTTCTTCTAGTATTTCATAAGCATGGCATAATTTTAAAAAACCCCTTAATTATTTGTACATACTTAATCATATTTGCATTTTTTCCTCTTAATTTCATTTCATCTCTCTCTCCTGCGGGGTACCCCAGGGGTGTATTTTAGGCCCTTTACTATTTTCTAAGTACATGCTACCCCTGGGGTCCACTTTTAAGAAACATAACATTTTCTTTTACCGTTTTGCAGATGATGTCCAGATTTACCTACCAATTAGACCCAAAACTACTGGTTCATTGCAGCCATTGCTAAACTGTCCAGAGGATCTAAAATCATAGTCGGATATTAACTTTTTTGTCTCAATGAATCCAAATCAGAGATTGTTGTTTTTAGCCATCCACCTATTGAAATTAGAACCGCTCGGTCTCTTGATACCTTCAAGTGCCTACTGAAGACATACATGTACTCTTATCTCTGGCTTTTAATTGTAGTTGAGCGTTGACACCTTGATACATGCCATTGTTTATCTTGCTTTGTATATTTCCTCACAGATTATGTCTTGGTTTCTATTTTGAACTTTAAAGCACTTTGGTCAACCTTGGGTGTTTTTAAAATGTGCTATATGTGTCAATATATATAATTGAGGGACTTTTGAAGTCCATGGGATATATCTTGCATACATTTTTATTAAAAGTAAAAACACTAATGTTTTTTTATGTTCATTATGATCATGTCTTTACAAATTTCAAAATTATTTATTATGGAAACAACCACTTATTAATAAAAAATGACAGGATATCACTAAAATGTCATCTAAATAACCATCCAAATTCAATAACAACTACCTTCTAATTAGCTAAACAATAATAAAATGAGCTTATTCAAAAATTGTTTTGATTGTGTTCTTTTTATTAAGTTGAGATAATCATGACAGATAATTCTTTTGTGACAATACATCATCCATCCATCCATTATCTATACACCGCTTAATCCTCACTAGGGTCGGGGGGGGGCTGGAGCCTATCCCAGCTAACTCGGGCGAAGGCAGGGGACACCCTAGACAGGTCGCCAGTCTGTCGCAGGGCTACATATATTGACAAACAAGCACTCTCACATTCACACCTACGGGCAATTTAGAATAATCAATTAACCTCAGCATGTTTTTGGACTGTGGGAGGAAGCCGGAGTACCCGGAGAAAACCCACGCATGCACAGGGAGAACATGCAAACTCCATGCAGAAAGATCCCGGGAAAGCCGGGACGCGAACCAGGGACCTTCTCGCTGCAAGGCGAAAGTGCTAACCACTACGCCACTGTGCAGCCCGACAATATATCAAATATGGAAAATAATCATTTTTATCTTTGTCTGCGAAATCACTTTCAACTAAGTTACCCATTACAAAAACACCTCTCAAGGAAGTGTGTTAATTCCACATCACATAACCTGCTCCACATGATGTCATTTCCTCCTGAAGAAAAGACTGGCAAGACTCCAAGGTTTTCTGAGTTATTTAATATAAAATAGTGTGGATTTATTGCATGTCAACAGGTTTACTACAATATCTTTAAAAATAACTTTCAATTTCAATTTTACTCAAATGTGTATATAATATTTTAGAAAAATCTTTCTGTAAAAATGCCATGTGCTGTTTGGTTATAGGCGGCCATGTTGATTTTAGGCCTGAAAACAGCAAAAATGTCAACTACGACACATGTCAACTATGTTACAAAAAGTCCTGCAATTATATATTGACCCACGTAGCTGACGCAATTTAAGAGTCCTTAGGTTGCCATGACAACACAGGAAGTTGGTCATTTTACAATCATTAAGGAAATCTTATTTTGGAAAGCAGTGTTAGGATATTTGTTCTATTGTACTTTTGATCATTTTGTCCTAGTAACAACAATTATTTTAGTCTAGTTTTTTTTGTTGTTGTTGTTTGATTGATTTATTTGTCCTGGTTGATAAAATTGTATTGCACGTCACGTGACTCACGGCACGGACATGAGGTACCGTGTGTGAGATTAAGTGGCCAATTTTGCATCCCGTCTGCTTTTATTTGTTTTCCGTCGGTCATCCAAGCGAACAAGTTTTCAGAGAACTGTATACTTTGTTTAGAGAGAAGTGTGAGAAAACGGGTTTTGTTTTATTGCCATTTCATGATTTGAATGTGATATTGTCATATTTGTGTTTGTAGTTTTCACGGTGTACCATCAAATGAAATAGCTTCTGTGAAGATTAAACCTTTTTGTGGACATCTGTACGAAGCGTGGACTCTTTCAGTGACCAGCAGTTACACCTCATATAAATAAAGTTGAGTTGACTTGACCTTAGTTCTAATTTGTACTTGGTATTTAAAAAATTGTAACCATCTATTTATATGATTTACAGTATATTAATTTGATTCCCTATCACATAATATTGAGTTACTATAAGAATTTTAATTTTTTTTAAATTTTTTACCTTTTTTTTTTCTTGGCACACATGGGCTTCCATAGTTTGGGTTCACAGTCAGTGGAAATCTTTTAGGGCAGGTAGGTGTTTCTTTACACCTCAACAAAAACAAAACAGACAAGGTTGCCTGACAAGAATACACACCCAGTCTCTGTGAAACCAAGAAATACAGCAGCAAGAGGAGAGACATCCCACACGACCTGTATGGAGTTATATATCCAAAAATATATATTAAAAAAATATCAGATTATATGTCATTTCATATGAGGCAACCTGCTGGAGTTAGTCAAAAAAGCACAGACTTTGTAGTGTATTTTCAGCAGTTTCCTACTTGCAAACCACAATTTGCCATGAGTAAGAAACCCGGAAATGGTGCCATGAGGGGGGGGTTGGACCTCGTGTGCGCGCGTGTGTGTGCGTGAGAGACAGAGAGACAGAGTACTGTAGTCTGCACGCCGGGAAGTCCGTATCTAATATCTAATACACGAGCTGCCTTCTGATCAACTCATTTAGGGATATCGATCCGTATCGATCACTCGAGGAAACTTTGCGTCCCTGCTCTCTACAGCATCTTCTCCATCTTTCTCGCTTCTTTTTTTTTATTTCCCGGATAACATGGTAACAACGCAGCTGCTACCATCCCCTCCGCCCATTCATAAGTGGTGACAAGTCGTGTTCGGAATCAGCTGTGATCGGACGACAGAAGAGGACCGGCAGCAGGAAAACAAACCAACCCAGAAGCATGAGTACGGCTGTGGAGCGTTAAGACCGAGAGGAGCTGCCTTTTCTTCCTGTCCATTATCTCCAGCTTCAAGCAGCGGTTCAGATAAATACAGAAACGCTTTTGTGATCTGCAGTTAAGAAAGGCGAGGATGACAGTCAAGCTGGACTTTGAGGAGTGTCTGAAAGACTCTCCACGTTTCAGGTAAGAGTTCCACCTGTGCGTTTATTACTCATGCTGATGCAGCCAATGGGGGAAAAAATGTAAACCTGGCAGGAAAAAGCGACTAAACTGAACTATTTTGAATGAGGATCGAGCTTCAGTGTGGCTGTTCAGGCTCCAACAGTCTTATTTTCACTGAGTTTGGGCTGTCAATGTCACTAAAAGCAATGAGACCCTGCATGCAGGCCTGCAGGCTGTAAACCCTGATCTAAGATCTGCCACTACTGCCCTGAGCTGTACCTTTGAGCCACAGGAAGCTTATATCTGCCCTGAAAAGTTGATGACATCCATTCAAAACATTACATTTTAAAATATCAGTAACATCAGATCATAGTGATGACATTCCTGATGTGCACTCCCATTCAAAAGGGTGGGGTGACCCAGACAATTTCATATTTTCCATGAAAATTCACACTTTTATTCATGAAAAGTTTGAATCACTCTCTCCGTTCACAAGATCATTTGTTGCTTTCTGTTCCATACGCCCGTACTGAATTGGGTAAAAAGGCTTTTGTTTAGTCTGCACCTTTAGCATGGAATATGTTGCAGAAAGACAGGAAACTAACCCAGCCAATCTCATTGAGCGCTTTTAAATCCAAACTGAGAGTTCTTGAGCCTGACTCCACAACATGCTCCACAATTTGCTTGTAAATTAAATCTTTTTATTTTATTTATTTATTTTTTGCTAGTGTCTTAATTGTGTTTTAACTGTGTAATTTCATGTGTTTTCTATTTGCTGCTGCCTATCTTGGACTCCCTTGCAAAAGAGGTTCTTAATCTTAATGGGATTTCTCCTGGTTAAATAAAGGTTAATAAATAATAAATAAATAAATAATGTGCTATCTTAATGCATGAGGGTTTTCTAATCTTCAATTAGAGTTTCAACACCGTTAGCTAACATAATGTAGCATTAGAACACAGGAGTGATGGTTGCTGGAAATGTTCCTCTGTATCCCTATGGATATATTCTATTAAAAATCAGCCGTTTCCAGCTAGAATAGTCATTTACCACATGAACAATGTCTAGACTGTATTTCTGATTCATTTACTGTTATTTTCATTTAAAAAAAAAAAAAGCTTTTCTTTCAAAAACAAGGACATTTCTAAGTGCCCCAAAGTTTTGAACAGTAGTGTATGTCAAGGGTTGTATCTTCCCTCAAAACTCTTTCACAAGATACAAAGTGTTTGTTATATTTTGTTCAAACTCATGGATAATCCTTCATATGGTGCGTTAATATCATATACTGATATCTAATGTGTAAACAGTAAAAATGAGTTTGTGAAAGTATATTCTTATTTAAGACACAGTTTTTTGTGTACGATCAAAATGTTGCATCAATATATTTATTTTGATTTCCTCAGACCACTAAAACTATGTGAATGTGATCTAGCAAGGCAAATACCCTCAAAGGAAACATGACTGTATCTAGTGGATAGAAAGAACCTCGTACGTGCCCTATAGTGTGAAACTTCAGAACATGGAATGATGCCTCAGTTATCTACACTACGGTTCAAAAGTTTGGGGTCACCCAGGCAATTTCATGTTTTCCATGAAAACTCACACTTTTATTCATGTGCTAACATAATTGCACAAGGGTTTTCTAATCATCAGCTAGCCTTTCAACACCATTAGCTAACACAATGTAGCATTAGAACACAGGAGTGATGGTTGCAGAATCAGCTAGAATAGTCATTTACCACATTAACACTGTCTAAACTGTATTTCTGATTCATTTAATGTTATCTTCATTGAAAAAAATGCTTTTCTTTCAAAAAATAAGGACATTTCTAAGTGTCCCAAACTTTTGAACAGTAGTGTATGTCAAAATCAGAAACTTTCTTACTCATGCAAAAAGTTAAGTCCTAGCTAATTAGATAATTGCCTAATTTAGCTGTCATTGAGCTGAGTGTCAGCAACAGACTGCAATTAATTTTCTTTCAACATCAGCATCAACGTGGTGTAATCAAAAGGGAAGTGTCAGTAAGTAGCTTTTGCAAGCGGCTCGAAGAGAGAGCTTGGCACAGCTTGGGCGTGCCCTGATAGTTTCTGGCACCTCGCCCGAGCCACAGTGGCCGGGGTTGTAGCTCACAGCTGATTTGGCACATTTCAGTCCTCAGTCTCTCCATCTCCACCCTCTCTCCGTTGCCCGTCTTGAATTTATGGGACTTGCACAGCGGTGGAAAGTTTGAGTTGTGGCAGCTGCCGTGGGTGAGGTCTCATGTCGGGGTGAGAGCCGAGGAGGGAAAGGGAAGGAAAGGAGGGAGAGGGAGGTTATCAAGCAGTCAATCAAACTAATTCACAGGGAAAGTGAAGGAAAACAAAGGAGCAAAATGGGGGGGGGGAACTGTACAGCTTTGGACAGCAGTTTAAATGTGCTACCTCCTGTTGCTAGGTAACCACTGGGTGGGAGGGCAACAGGAAGAGAGGCGAGATGTGCTGAGGTGATCAACAGGAGACAGGAAGTGTGTTTTCTGTGGGGAGAATCGCGGCGGAAACTCAGCTTTAGCACCGTCTTAATTTGCTTTCTTACTCCGTGTTGTCTCATGCAGGGACAAGTGAAAAGGATGTTCCTCTTTACTGAAGGAATCCTTCACTCCTCCTCCACAGTGGTCTCCTTTTCAACTTGTTTTAATCCTGTCCTGTCTTTTCTTTCCTTCTGTCCTGAGCTGACATGTCATTTGGTCGTATTTCAAGAGGACATGACCTCAGACTTTGATTCAAACCTCCCCACACTAACAAACACAGACAGTTACTGTCTGTCAAGGCCCTCCTCTCCTTCTCTTCACTCACACTTGCCTCTTTTTTTTCTTCCTCTGTCTCTCTGTATCTCTGTACTGTTGGTGGAAGGCAGCGGAAACCACATGGTTGAGCTATTGGTATGAGAAGAAGGCGGCATGCAGAAAGAGATACAGAGAAGCAATAAACTAGCCGGGACCTCTTACAGAGTTTCGTGCTTACGCTACTGTTCAAAACTTTGAGGTCACCCAGGCAATTTCATATTCTCCATGAAAACTCACACTTTTATTCATGTGCTAACATAATTGCACAAGAGTTTTCTAATCATCAATTAGCCTTTCAACACCATCAGCTAACACAATTCAGCATTAGAACACAGGAGTGATGGTTGCTGGAAATGTTCCTCTGTATGCCTATGTAGATATTCCATTAAAATCAGCTGTTTCCAGCTAGAATAGTCATTTACCACATTAACAATGTCTAGACCAGGCGGGTCAAACATGCAGTCTGCGGGCCAAAAGCAGCCCACCAGAGGGTCCAATCCGGCCTGCAGGACAACTTTGTAAAGTGTAAAAATTACAGAGAAGACTTCCATCCATCCATCCATTATCTATACACCGCTTAATCCTCATTAGGGTCGCGGGGGGTGCTGGAGCCTATCCCAGCTGACTCGGGCGAAGGCAGGGGACACCCTAGACAGGTCGCCAGTCTGTCGCAGGGCTACATACAAAGACAAACAATCACTCTCACATTCACACCTACAGGCAATTTAGAATGATCAATCAACCTCAGCATATTTTTGGACTGTGGGAGGAAGCCGGAGTACCCGGAGAAAACCCACGCATGCACAGGGAGAACATGCAAACTCCATGCAGAAAGATCCCGGGAAAGCCGGGACGCGAGCCAGGGATCTTCTCGCTGCAAGGCGAAAGTGCTAACCACTACACCACTGTGCAGCCCCAGAGAAGACTTTAACTACATTTTGTAAATTTGTAAAACTATAAATTTTAAATAATTCCTAGACCATGAAAGTTATTTTGATCATATAGTAAAATACTATATTGCTCCTTTGTCATTTTGTGTCTAATTTTTGTAATATTTTGTCTTGTTTTTGTTGGGGTTTTTTTTGTCTTTTTTGTGTGTTTTTTATTGTTTGTCTCATGTTTTTGGCGTTTTGTGTTTCCTTTTTGTCTCGCTTGTGTTTTTTGTGTCATTTTTTTTGTCATTTTGTGTTTTGCTTTATTCATTGTTTTGAGTATCGTTTTTGTTGTTTTATTTCTCACTTTTGTCATTTTTTGTCTCGTTTGTGTCCATTTTTTGTCTTTTTTTATTGTTTCGTGTCATTTGTCTCATTTATTGTCATTTTCTTTCTTGTTTTTGTCATGATGTGTCTCATTTTTGTAATATTTTGTCTAGTTTTTGTTGCAGTTAGTAAAATACTATATAATTCAGTTCCAGATACCTGTGACTAAATGACGTTTTTGCCTTTGTAGACACTCTAGGATCTGGAAGTTGTAATGTGTAAATGATAAACTAAGGCATAATGTTGTTAAAATTTGATAAATTTTTCTTAACAAATTTCATTGTGTTCATAATGTTTTGTAAAAAGATGGTTCCTTACTAAAACAAAGGAAGAAATTTGGAGTTGTTATTTACAGGTTATTATGTTAAGATTTTCCTGCTCCGGCCCACTTGAGATCAAATTGGGCTGAATGTGACCCCTGAACTAAAATGAATTTGACACCCCTGCTCTAGACTGTATTTCTGATTCATTTAATGTTATCTTCATTGACTAAAACGGCTTTTCTTGAAAAAAATAAGGACATTTCTAAGTGACCCAAACTTTTAAACGATCGTGCATGTGTGAGGGATGCTTGAAGAGGTCACATTTTGTACTCAAAAGCAAAATCATCAAGCAGTTTTCAAGACTGGCTGTTTGTTTTTGCAATCACGCAGGCCTACACAAACTCCCGACGACTTAAGTGTCCACTAAGATTGGTTCAAACCCACAGGAATGTATTCTGAATTATGCTGAATGTCACACAGTTTCTAAAAATACCCAAACACATCACACTAAATTACAGACAAACACGTATAAAAAGATGTCCCTGGACTTGAAATTAGCAGCAGCCATGATTTATAACACTGCAATGCTGTAGATTCACTGTACAACACTAAAACAACAAAATAACCAGTGTTGTGTATGCATGTACAAAAGAAATCTCAATCGGTTATATTGAAAAAGAAAAGAAAACATGTAAGATTAATGTTAAGTTGCAGATAATTATCATAAAAGTATATTAGTACAACTAAATTGCATTGCAATCATTCACTTCTTCATATTTAAATTTTGTTCTTTTTTCCAGCAACATAGAAGGATATTTTCTGTAAAGCTGCTATGAATGCTGAACTATTTACAATCATTTCTGTAAATGCACCAGGGTTATCCCTAAGACTTGAAGAGGAATGTGATACAATAGCTTTACAAAAGCAACAAGCACTCAGTGATAAGTGACTGCCTGTGGTAATATCATACATGACCTCAATATGCAACATGCAGCATAGAAAAGTGTGGTATTACCTACATTGTTATGCTCGGCAAGAAAATGTTATTAGAATTATGCACTAAATAAGACATTTAGACCAGAGGTATCTAGCTCATTTAGAGGCCACATTCAGCCCAATTTGACCTCAAGTGGGCCCCACCAGTAAAATCATAACACAATAACCTATAAATGACGACAACTCCAAATTTTCCCCTTTGTCTTAGTGCAAAATAGTACATCCTGAAAATGTTTACATATCTTTTTACAAGACATTAATGAACAACCTGGAATTTTTAAAGAAAAATAAGTGCAATTTCAAGAAGAAAAGCACTCAGAGAGCACAGTACTCCGCCAAGGCTGTTCATTTCCCCATATGGCATTGTCAAAAATGCATTTTTTCAGAAATGCAGCATTTGTTTATTAGTTATTGATGATCAGATATAGATGATATAGATGTACCCACAAACTTTTGTGAGAGGAGAACACTGACATACGAGCTATCAGCAAGTTATTTATACACTCCTGTTTTCTCTTGCGTGATTTTTCCAGTCAGAGGGTGTCACACTTACTCAAAGGAAGTATTTAAATTCAGAATATTTGCACCAAATGTGATTTGGAGCACAAAATGCCCTTGCGCTGAACACAGGCGTGTGTTATGCATGTGTATGTTATGTACGGATATCGAATCACGTGAACTAAATATGTAGTGGGCAGTGGGAATTGACAGGATTCAGAAACACCCCCACAATTTAATCAGTTGCTCCTTGTGTCATTTCTGATGGAGAAGTCCCGATAAGTCCACAGCGGTCGATTAGTAGTAGGATCGCAATCATGTGATCATCAGCAGGCAGCTGAGGTAGCGTTCACTTGTCGTAGTTACAGTGATGCCGTGCCACTATCTTACAATGATACAGAAATCTTTAACAAATCCACGGATCCAGACTATAAGCTGCATCACTGCCAAAATCAGTTGGTCCTTGTGTCATTTCTGACCTTCCCTGAAAATTTCATCCAAATCCATTAGTGAATTTTTGAGTAATGTTGCTAACATACAAACGGACAAACCAACGGCGATTGTGACATAACTGGCGGAGTAACAATATTATATGTCTCAGTTCATCATTTACACATGTGCATGACAACTTACAGATCAGTGTATCTGCAAAGGGAAAGGACAAATTTAAAATAGCAGTTATGTTTGTTGAAAATTTGCAGTTTATGTTGTCTCTCTTATTTTTTACGCTTTGCAAACGCAGCCCACGGGCCAGATTGGAGCCGCTGACTGGCCGGTTTTGGCCCGCAGGCCATATGTTTGACCCAACTGATTTAGATCATAACATATCGGATAAATGTTTTATCCAAACAGCAGTGATGTAAAACAGAAAAAAAGCTGAATTTTGGAGGTGAATGTTTGCTGCACTTGAATGATAAATTGACTGATTGACAAAGAATCATTGTTGTGAAGCGAAATGATCCACTGTCAAGTGATGACTACTCTTTTTTCCAGTAAAACCACATTTGAGATGGATAAATCAGGAATTATAAGTACATTTATAGCAATATTTAACACCCAAGTCCTGCGTATGACTGCATATTTGTGTGTCTGTGTTTTTCAGAGCTGACATCGAGGTAGTCCAAAGCGATGTGAGCGAACTTGAGACACGGCTGGAAAAGGTAAGATGCTGCTCCTACAGAAGCTTTTCTAAAACCATACTGACTCAGTTCTCTGCTTGAATTGTACACACACAAGCACACAGACGTGCACAGGTATCAGAAGAGGCAGTGAAGTGAGAGGCGGCCATTGGTGGTTGAGGTATTTCTACCTGACAATGAGCAGGAAGTAGCAGCAGGTGCCGCTTCCCCATCATATTGTCCTGCTAGAGAACAAGCCTTTGTTCTGCTTTGATGAGATGACCAATATTCTCTGTTTCTCGTTGGGTTCATACATGTAGCAGTTTCAGGTCTATTCATTTGACAGTCATCAGTCCCGTGCTGTGTTTCTGTTCCCTACTGAATAATCTAAACCTTACTATGCCGTTTGTGACTCCAGGTTTTCACCTTTTGCATGTTTTATCAATAAACAAAGCACCTGGTGTTACGTTTCCAGAAGCAGAGACTCAAATGCAGGCAATAACTCCTGATAACAGAAAATGCAAAACAATTATATTTGTTACGGAATACAGATGATCACTAGAACAAGATCACAATAACTAATTCAAAGAGGACCTCTAGCAATAGGAAGCTAAATAACAGGTTAGCAAAACTGAGTAAGGAGAATCAGAAATACTGTCTAACCCAACACTGTAACACAGAGGCAGGAAAGGCTAAGCACTAGACAATTCAAGCAGGAAATAGTTTAACCAGGAAACTACAAACACTAACTAGGAGTAAACACAGAATCAGAAAAACTCTGTCAAACAGGAATCCGTGAAACTACTCTAACTGACACAAAACTACAACTACCAAAAACCTAATCACGACTGGGTACCGGAAGAGCTGGGAACAGACGTTGGGGACACGGGGCCGAGAATGGAGCGGGTCCGGGTGGCGGAGGTGGCGTGTGGCTGAAGCGGAGATGGGGGCGAGCAGGCGACGCAGAGGAATGGCGTTCCGGTGTGCGACTGGAACTGAGGCGGGCTGGCGTTACTGAGGTGAGCGGTGGAATGTCGTTCCGGGGAGCGTTTAGGGCTGAGGCGGAGGCGAGCTGTGCAGCAGAGGTGGGTGAATGAAGCAGTGCCACAGGCAGGCAGGATCTGAACTGAGGGACAAAGAAACACGATTAAGTGGCGGAAGATAAAGAGCTGGACAAAAGCCAAAGGCGCAAACACTGACTGGTTAGTACGACGATCCGGCGTGGAATGAAGGCTGTGCCCCGCTCATATAGTGAAGAGGTGGTGGAAGTAGCTGATTGTTCCCACCTGCCTGTGATTATCAATCAACGCCTGCTCGCAGCACACACACCAAGCTCACGCCACCTGGAGAGAGAGAGAGAGAGAGAGAGAGAGAGAGAGAGAGAGAGCTGTCACTGTGGCATCAGATGCAGGAACCGTAACACCTGGTGCGCTGTACCTGCAAAGAATCATACAGGTGATTGATTTATGTTTGGCTGCAGCACCGTGTAGTGATTACAAAAACTGGACTAACTGGGTTAATCTGCTCTGTGTAAGAACCCTTGGGCGAACACCACAGCAGTGTCAGTGTTTCCTCAGTGTAGCCAACTTTACTGTCAAAGAAAGAAACAAAAAAAAGCAAAGTTCCCAGCTTGTGTGGCATGTTTTCTCATGAAATTAAAGAAGTGAGGCAGATAGTTCTTTTCCGTTCCCATTCTTTATCATATCATGCTGCAACATGTCTGATCTACAGACAGATATAAAAGGACTTTTGGAAGTCCTTTTATATCTCCTATTTCAAGAAGAAGTTACCAAAAAGTCCTCTACAACTTTAGACTCGAGCAGAAGAAGTAGTTCGATCCTTTACTGCAGTAAAAGTAATGTGATGTAAAATACTAAAAGTTCTGTTTTCAGAGTGTTCAGGTCAACAGTTATGTTGACTATATAGAGCTCTTTTATTGGATGCAGGTACAAATAAGTACACATAGTTGGTAGTTATATAAGACAAGTGTGTGTTTTGAATGTAAAATCCTAATTTGCCAAGTAAATAGTAAAACTTTCAAAAAGCAGAGAGGAGTAGAACTATGAAGTAGCATAAATAGTATCTCCACACTGTGCTTAAGTGGAGAATTTAGTAGCATTTCACTGCTGCCTTTAGAGAATTGTTCTGCTACCACAGAACAATGACAGTGAATGAGCAGAGATTTAGAAACCTTTAGAACATTTTCCATGAGCTCAACTGACATATTTGCTGATATCCATTCATCTATTTTCTGTCCACCCGTTTATCTTGTGGAGCAAAGACCGGGAGTCTATCCCAGCTGACTATAGTAGAAGGTGGGGTTCACCCTGTACACATCACCAGTCCATCCCAGAGCCAACACAGTTGATTTTATTATAGAAAAAGCATTTTAAAATATTAGTTCATGAGACATTATTATCAAATGTCTGTAGTTCATTAAGCTGATGTCCTACATGTTACATCTGATGTAATGTGCAGTGTAGTATTTGTTCTGTTGTTTACTAAATCTATGAACAAGGCTGCAGCTTTTGATTGGAGCTTTTGACTATTTTCTCAATTAGTCAATGCATTCTAAAGCCCAAGATGATGTCCTCAAATGTGTATAGTTTATTCATATAGAAGAGTAAAGAAACCAGGAAACATTAAAATTTAAAAAGTTGGAAACAGAGAACTTCTTTGTCTTAAAAAATAACAGATTAATCCACCTCTAATTAATCAGGGATCAAAGTAGTTGACAATTATTTTAATTAATCAGTCATTACAACTTTATCAATGATCAAGAAGAGTCAATGAGGTCAGGACAGTCAGATGCAGGAGGTTATATTCAGCTTGATTATATTCAACTGGATTGCTGCTTTAATGTCGCGATTCCTGAAATAAATTCTTCTGTTAATTGCACAGACTGATTCTGACGTTCGTTGCTCCAGGTGTCTCTTGTTAGTGTATTCAGTTTTATATTTGACTGTGGCTTGGCATATTTGTGTCACCCAGCTCGTGAAACAATGCCAGGCCATGCTGGAGGCAGGCAAAATCTACTGCCAGACCAGCAAGAGCTTTGTGAATGGCCTCCGGGAGCTGGGACACCACTGCTCTGAGG
The DNA here is from genome assembly GCA_027123335.1 of Amphiprion clarkii. Taxonomy (NCBI): domain Eukaryota; kingdom Metazoa; phylum Chordata; class Actinopteri; family Pomacentridae; genus Amphiprion; species Amphiprion clarkii. Next base: position 17,840,314 of record CM049589.1, read on the forward strand.
ACAAAATGATGGAGGTGAGGGGAGAACACTGACATACCAGCCATCCGGGAGTTATTTATACACTCCTGTTATCTCTTTTACCACTCAGAGGGTGTCAGATTTACTCAAAGGAAGTATTTAAATTAAGAATATTCGCACTAAATGGAATTTGGATCACAAATTGCACTAAATAGAGACGTTGTAACACATGAAAGATGCTAAATTAAGGTTTGATGAGAGTCTAATCTGACATGTCTGCCCTGCAGGACTGCTTGGATAAATTTTCCAAAAAGCTGTCTGCCATCTTGGAGTTACAGGGGGTGAGTCCTTCTATCAATCTGTTCCAGCCTTTCGCTTCTCCATAATGTGACTTTTTTTTTTTTAACAGTTTGTCTTCTTTTAGGAAGTCATTGAGACCACACAGAAGTCAGTCAAGACGAAGCTGCAGAATTTTGTGAAAGAGTGAGTGAGCTGCTTTCCCTGTTAGTTTCATGTAATCCTTTTGTGCCTCTCTCCCACCTGCAACAGTGTAATTCACACACTGAGTCACTGCCAACCATTAACTTATGATCCTTCCCTCTCCTTCTCCTCATACTTCAGTGTGCTTCTCTTAGTGGGAATCGTACAGTAGATTAGATAACAGAGGACGTCAGGAGCATGTGAGCAGTCATTTGCTGCATTTTTACCCAGTGACTCATATGATTTTCCTCAAGTAAGCTTTATTGATTTAAACAGCATCCATCCAAAGTCAAGATGACACGTTTTAATTTGAGTAATTGCTCTTACAAGATGTTATCCTATTTGTCTTGTTCTTTAGTATTTTATATTTCTAAAATTTCAAAGTTTTATCCTGTTTTCTGTCTTGTTTTTCGCCAAATACTTTTGTCGTTGCTTGTCATGTTTCAACAAAATGCACTTTGAATAACCTTAATGAGATTTAAGCCACAAGTTTTTTAGAATTTAGAGTTATCAGTTAACCTGTCATGCATATCCGTAGACTATCAAAATCCAGAACCTTCTAGCTGTGAGCGGTAATGCTAACCACTGCACCACCCTACAGTATATAACACACAACACTACATGAATAATACATGACTTAATTCTATTTTACCCCAGTCCCCACCTACACAGTCTGTCAAAGCTTATGGAAGTCACAGAACTAACATGCCTGCAGTATAGTACACTGTATAAGAATATGACAGTAAGACATATGACAAGAAGAGTCTATTAAAAACATACATTATATTATGCAAAGAGAGTCTTTTCCAAAGTGTTGCCCAGCCCTTGCCCAAAGAAGAATTGTTGGGTTTGTCTCTTTAACACTATAAGGTGTCCTTACCCTTAAACATGTGCATGTACAGTCCTCTCAGATGTTTTATTTATTAGTTAGTGCTGTTTAAATACTGCTATGTACACTACCAGTCAAAAGTTTGGACACGCTTTCTCATGCAATGGTATTTATTTATTTATTTCATACATTGTAGCTTAATACTGAAAACATCAAAACTATAAAAGAAAACATATGGAATTATGTTATAAACAAAAAAAGTGTTAATCTTCAGTATCAATCTACAATGTAGAAACAAATACAAATAAATAAAAAGCATTGAATGAGAAGGTGTGTCCAAACTTTTGACTGATAGTATAAATCGTATTGAATACACTGGTTTTATTGGGCCTGGATGATATCTTTAACGAATCCGTGAATCCAGACTATAAGCTGTATCACTGCCAAAATCTAATCAGTTGGTCCTTGTGTTATTTCTGACCTTCCCTGAAAATTTCATCCAAATCCATTAGACCGTTTTTGAGTAATGTTGCAAACAGACAGACAGACAAACCAATGCCAATCGTCAGATAACTCCACCACGTTCCTTGGCAGAGTAATTAATTTATTTGTCAAATAAAGGCTAAATAGTCACAAAACCAGGATGATTAAAGCCTATTTGCCTGTCTTCTTCACCTCCTGCCCTTCAGAGATGTTCGCCGGTTCAAGGATGTGAGAAAAGAGTTTGAGCGCAGCAGTGAAGCCCTGGAGGGGGCGCTGGCCAGAAATGCTCAGGCTCCACGAGGGAAGCAGCACGAAGTGGAGGAGGCCAGTAACGCTCTGCTCAATGCACGTAAAGCCTTTCGGTCTGAGGCCTTGGACTATGTTTTGCAGGTGAGAAAAGATATTTAAAGTCATTAAAGCTTTCCCACCCCCCTTTTGCTTTGAGCTCTTTAGTTATTAACCTGTGTGCAGAGAATCACGCTTGTACAGGGTTCACTGCTAATGATCACCCAGGTTCCAACAACAGCCTGGATCAAATATAGAAGAGCCCATCTGATTCTAGTTATGCTGTGAATGATAACAAGTTTGCCTCAGGGCTTCTCTCCAGGCTTGTGGTTGTGGCTCACAGCTGACCAGAGAGTTTTTTGGTCATGGGAAAATGAATCTCTTTAACCATGACTTCCTTTTGTTTCAGATAAATGTCATTGAGGCCAAGAAGAAGACAGACATTCTGATGGCAGTGAGTTCATTCTGACCTATTTTAAGTTGCTGACTCTTTAAAATCTACATTGTACTGTTCATATTGATCAGGCTGTTTTATTACTGTAATAATTTAGGATACCTGTCTATCTAAATATTTCCTGTTAGATGTTGTCGTTGATGGAGGCCCAAGCCCAGCTCTTCCAACAAGGCCACCAGTCTCTATCAGAACTCGATCAATATCGTCATAAACTGAATGAAGAGGTAATCATTTCCTTTGTTACAACTGCAAGTCATACAGCTGTTGTTTGAGATGTTGACATGAAATTCTATGACTGAATCTAGCTTTGCTCAAGTCATTAAAGAGACACTTGACAATAAACATGTATTATGTGCACGTGAAAGTGCAGAATAGAAAGAATAGAAATTCAGTTTTGCTGCAAATAGCCAGCTAAAGGATGCTGCTAGCTGGGCCTTTGGTGTCTTTTTCATACCTGTCATGTCTGTACTTTTTAGCAGTTATAATGATGCTTTCTTTTTGCAAAAAAAGGTCATTACAAGCTGTCAGCTTAGCTTCGGGAAAAGAGAAACAAAGTAAAGACAAAGAACGACCCTTGTACTTAGGGCATAACCAAGCTAAGTGTTTCTTTCTGTTATGCTAAGCTATGCTAATCACCTCCAGGTTTCAGCTTGATAGTTACTAAACAGACTTAAGGGTCATTCCAGAACTGGAGGACTTTGGGCTTCAAAATTTTTGAAAAATATACCTTCTCTTTTACAATTTTCTGCTCCATATTCATCAATAATAGATAATAAACTATCAAAGGCTTGATTGACTCAACTTACACATCAATGGTACCATTTTTATTCCATGTTTTATTTGTTGTTTGCTAACCCTACTCTAATCACAGTAACAGGGTTGCTAATCCATGCTAATGTTAGCTTTTTCTCAGGACTAGAAACTAGATAATTAGCTAGCTGTTACTGCTGACCAAGAGGACAAAGTTACTGATGGAAAAAAAATGTAAAGAAAAAAGTAAAAGTATAAAAAAAATGTTACCACAATTAAAAGAGACATCAATGAAAGAAATAATACCAACAAAAGGATGTTTAAGTTTCATTGACTGTCTATTAGATTCAATTTGGTCATCAGGAGGGTGGGACAAGAGGAAAAATGGCATTTTAGGGGGAACTACAGACTTATTTGGTATTAAAAAAAAATATTTTCAAACATTCTTTTCTCCTAGTTTTTTTTTAGATTTGGCCTCAGGATGAGTACATTAACACAACAACTGCATGATTTAGTATTTTGTACATGGATTATTCGAAATTTAAAGGATAGCACGTAAAATGTCCTCCAATTCTGGAATGACCCATACAAATATTAGGCATATTTCCAAGCAATAACTTTTAAAAAAATCTGTTTGTTAAGTATAATTTATCTTTGTGACGATTAAATTGCAATAATTACCTAAACAGATCGTGAATTTTCAATTTCCTGCATATTATCAACTAAAATCTCAATTTTAGCAACATTCTCTGTTGTGTCTATGTTTATGTATTTAAAAATAAGGTATTAGTTAAACCCTAAAATATCATGGTCATGAGATGTGTAACTGCCAATAAATCTGCACTTTTCTCAGCTTTCACTTATTTTTAAGGTGATTTTTAAGGCAGTTTTGCAGAACCCTAAAATCCAGATCTTTTAATGCTATACTCTGGTAAACACAGTAATCCAGCAACAGGGCCCAGGTCTCTGTATTAACTGTATGTGATGCTCTCCTAACATCATATTAGCTTCCATTTGCATACAGGAGCTTTGTGGATGATATGATGCACGTTACTGGATAAATGAAAAAAGACAAGGTTCTGAAACTTTCTTGAAATCTTGACTTTTTTCTTGTGCAAGATTTGTTTGCATGCATCCTCTGGCCTCTAACAGGTATCCATATGAATCTATCTAAAAGTTTCAAAAAGCCGTGAGACAAAATATTTGGAAGAACTGCTTCATATACTGCAATCTGACACATAGTGGCAGTAAAAGTGCCAGCACTTACAAACAGGAAGGATAGACACACTAAAACATACTTTTGCAGGTGATTTATGAAGCAGGATACAAATTCAAAAGGTCTGGCAGATTTAGTGAAATGACCCAAAAGTTGTTGGTCTTGGCATCTTTCTGAGGCGGGGCAGAGTAGTCACAAGATGACATCACATTTCATCGTGACAGGAAAAAGAGATCAACAACAGGAAATATTTCACATGTCCGTGTGTGTGTGTGTGTGTGTGTGTGTGTGTGTGTGTGTGTGTGTGTGTGTGTGTGTGTGTGTGTGTGTGTGTGTGTGTGTGTGTGTGTTAGCTCCTGCACTTTGACTGAGGAAACTGGAAAAAGTTTTCTGCACTGTCAACCTTGAACAGCAGCAGTATCACGGTTAAAATGTTTTTGTTCGAAAAGAAACAGCACCAGGAAATGAATTGTGAAAAAGTTCGATGGCGGAATCAAACCACATGAAGCCTTCTTCCTGTTTCAACAGGAAATGATAGGAACAAGAAAAAGCAGATGAAACAGAGAAATGGAAAGACGCTGGAATGATACACTGAACAGGCTCTTTACAAGAGAAACCACCCGTATTGTTCTTTGGTTTGGCGCTGGATACACAAAAAAGTTCAACACTTCCTTATTCGTGTTTCCAGAAGAGTCTAGAGGGGTGATAGCTTGCCTCAAACCCGTGGATATCACTCCATTTCTCTCCTACACAGAGGCAGATTTGTTAGGGAGGGAAGAATAAGGAGGGAAAAGTTGTCCTTCAGTACATTAAACAGAAACTAAAGTACAGCTAGATAGAGAAAAAAATTCCATGCAAGTTTTTTATGAATACATCCAGCCATCATCCATTATCTAGACAATGCTTAATCCTCATAAGGGAGTCTATCCCAGCTGACTTAGGGTAAAGGCAGGGGACACTCTGGACAAGTCACCAGTCTATGACAGCGCTACATATAGAGACAATTTAGAATCACCACTTATCCTCATCTCGTTTCTGGACTGTGGGAGGAAGCTGGAGAACCCAGAGAAAACAGGGAAGATAGAATCTCCATTGCAAAAAGATCCCAGAGATGTGAACCGGGGATCTTCTAGCTGCAAGGCGACGGTGCTAACCACCAAGCAGCCTCTTATCAATACACACAATTATGTATTCCTGTGAGTTTCTTAGCAAATTTCCATCATTCAGATGCTGATTATAGCAGTTATTAGCAGTTCTAGAGCTGGATTTATTACTAGTGTGTCTTTTGGCAAGACACTAAATCTATTCTAGTTCCACACTGACCTGAATAAAAGTGCAAATCAGATTGCTTAATAAGACGATAATTTCTTAAAACTGTTCATGTCCTGAAGAAAGCACTATTGAGTGAAATGCATAATGAGTGTAATAACGTATAATATAATATTCTGAAGAATCTAAAGAATGTGTGTCTGTTTTCTTTCTGACAGCACACCCAGTTTGTTCTAAACGCTGCCAGGGAGAAGAGGGACATGGAGCAAAGGCATGCAGCAATCAAGCAAAAGGTGAATACAGATTTACAATTTAAAGGGGTACACCACTAATACCACATCAAAGTCTGTTTAGATGTTGGGAGTACTAGTTGTATGTTTGTGGTTGTGTTGTATTTTAGGTAACAAAGGTTCCACATTTAGAATCTGTGATGCTATATCAGACTTTTTCTAAACCTGGATAAACTATGAGAACCAGATTAACAATGCAACAGCTACAGCTCTCAAATCCCTACAAAGTAACTTCAGTAACACAAATGACTCTTTAATATTTCAAGGACATGTCCTATGATGACTCCATCATGGATTTCAATGCTGACGCAGCTAATGGGATTGCAATGGAGGGCTACCTCTATAAGAGAGCCAGCAACGCCTTCAAGACCTGGAGCAGGTACGCGTTTTACCACCGATACCGTATTTTCGCGACCATAAGGCGCACTGTATTAAAAGGCGCAGTCTCAGTTACGGGTGCTATTTCTGTATTTAACACATACATCAGGTGCACCGGATTATAGAACGCGGGCATGGTAAAACATACCGGTACGCTAGCTTAAAACATGCATGCCAGCGTGCGTTTTAAAAAAGGCAGCGGAAGCAAAACTGAGTTCAGTTGTACTTTATTGAAGTATTTAGCAATGTTTTCACGTTGTTTTTTGATCAATCCTCATTCACAAATCCATCAAAGTCCTCATATTCTGTATCTGAAATGAACAGCTGGGCTAGTTCTCCATCGAACACACCAGGTTCCCGCTCGTCATTGTCAGAGTCAGTCTCGTTGCCGTGCGGCTCCTCATAAATGATGCCGGCTTTTGCGAAAGCTCGAACAGTGCAAGCAGACACGTTAGCCCAAGCATCCGCAATCCATTCACAAATTGTGGCATAACTCGCCCGGCGCTGCAATCCCAGTCTTAGTAAAACTGTGTTCGCCATCTGTCATCCATCGCTCCCACGCCATTCGCAACTTCACTTTGAACGCCCTGTTTACACCGATGTCCAGCGGTTGGAGTTCCTTCGTCAAGCCTCCCAGAATGATAGCAAGCTCCGAGTTCATTTGCTGCACTTGGTTTTTCACAGCGGCTGTGAGATGGGCGCGCATGGAGTCACAGATCAACAGAAACGGTGACGCGTGGAAAAAACCATCTGGTCTCTTTACGTACACCTCACTCAGCCACTCTTTCATTTTCTCCTCGTCCATCCAGCCCTTTTGATTGGCCTTAACGATGACTCCACTCTTAGTCAGTCAAGCATCAAAGTCACACAACAACATTTACAGATTTTGGAACTCGGTGCACACATAAAGCTTGTTTTATGCTTACCGCGTCCGCGAGGTCCGTGCGGCTCCGTGTGGAAAAATTACGTCATTTTCGCACCCACGCCCCCTCCAGCAGCCTTTCCGTGCGGAAAATTTCCGCACCTCCACATTTTTCTAACCAACGCGGACGGAGCCGCGCGGAAAAACATGGCGGAGGGCCAGGACCTACTTGTAGCTGAAGTCTAGAAATACGTGCACTTATATGATTCATCACACAGAGATCACTGTGGTAACCGGGTTATGAAGTATTCATGGTGTGAAATAAAACTAACTGCTGAAATGCTTTTATTCGGTAAAATGCCGTGTTGTAAGTGGTGTAAACAATGGCAAACTTCCTCTTCCCTAGTTTAGTACCAGAGTAGACCAGGTAGATGTGTGTTTGAGCTACACTGCCCCCTGCAGTTTGGGAACAGATGCGCACGGAGTGCACACGTTCTCTCGCACGGATTTCCGTGCGACTGATTTCCGCGCGTCTCGTTTGTGCAGAAATTATATTCCAGCCTCTAAGGCTGGAATATACTTTCTGGCGCACCGCATTATAAGGCGCTCCGTCCATTTTGGAGAAAATTTAAGACTTTTAAGTGCGCCTTATGGTCGTGAAAATACGGTACTTAACACAGAACAGCTGCATTAGTCTGTGTGCATTTTCTTTCTGTATGCCTCACTAAAAGGACTCAGATGTTCACTGTGTTTAATGCTAGTTTCTAAGCTGAGCTGTATATGTCAACTAATTGTCTCTTCTTTAACAAAAAAGGGAAATAGCTAAATCATAGACTCCATTATCATCTTTTATATTCTTTCTCCACCTCAGGCGCTGGTTTTCAATTCAGAAAAATCAGCTGGTGTATCAAAAAAAATTCAAGGTATGTTTCAGATAAATGTCTCATTTTATTAAGAGCTGTATGAGAACACACACACACAAGTACATGCACTGTTTGACCTGCATGTTTTTCCTGTCCTCGTCTCTTGCAGGACCAGCCTACAGTTGTGGTGGAAGACTTGCGTCTTTGCACAGTCAAGCCCAGCTCTGAAAACGAGAGACGGTTCTGCTTTGAAGTGGTCTCCCCGTCAAAGTGAGTTTGCGTGGGAGAACAGCTTCTCGCATTTGTGCATACGTGTGTTTGAGTGATGGTGGTGAATTTTCATCAGCAGCAAGTTTGTGGATTAAAGCATGTTGCTGTTAGTTACTCCGCCAAGGAATGTGGGGGAGTTATGTGACGATCAACATACGTTTGTCCATCTGTCTGTTTGCAACATTACTCAAAAACGGATTAACAGATTTGGATAAAATTTTCAGAAAAGGTCAGAAATGACACAAGGATCAAGTGATTAGATTTTAGCAGTGATACAACTTATAGTCTGGATCCACGGATTTGTTAAAGATTTCTGTATCATTGCGAGATAGCGACACAGTGTCACTGTAACTATGACGACAAGTGAACACTACATCAGCTGCCTGCTGACAATCACATGATTGTGATCCTACTACAAATCGACCACTGCAGACTTATCAGGACTTTTCCATCAGAAATCATACAAAAAACCATTGATTAAATTGCGGGGATGTTTCCGAGTCCCATCAGTTCCCGCCGCCTGCTACATATTTAGGTCATGCAATTCGTACACATGCATAACACATGCCTTTGCTCAGTGCAAGGTCATTTTATTTGTAGGTACATTGGTCCCTCGTCTATCAAGGGGGTTACGTTCCAGAGCCCCCCGCGATAGACGAAAATCCGCGAAGTAGCGACCATATTTATTTTATTATTCGTATATATTTTAAGACTTCATAAACCCTCCCCACGCACTGCACAACACCGCAGAGCAACACTATGTGCAACAATCAGACGTCTATGTGAAAGGCCAGATGCTGAATGCTGCTACACACAGGAGACAGATGCTACGGTCGCTGAGCCAATCAGCGCCCAGCGCTGTGAGCTACACATTTCATTTTGATTAATTATTCTTTTCATATGTTTTAATTAGTGGTGGGACGTGATTAAAAAAATTTAATCTAATTAATTACAGGCTTTGTAATTAATTAATCGCAATAATTGCATTTTTGTAAATAGCAATATTTGACACAATAAGTGAAGTTTTTCAATTCAAATAAAATTGTGGTTGACAGTTGAATCAATGAATAGACATATACGTGTTTATAATTAAAAATTTTTTTTTTTTAAAAAAGGAAAATGGAACATATAGAAAAAAGTGATTTTGATTACTTAAAGCCTAAATTTAGTTGTTTTTTCCACTGTATGGCACATAAAATCAGCATAAGTAGTTCAAGGAGCTTCAGAAAGTTGAAAATCCAGAGATTCATTCTGTTTTCATCTTTTCTGGGTCTGCTAAATGATGTAATTTTGATGGTTCTTTTTATAGGAATATCAGTTTTTATTTATGTAATTTTTTTATAAACAAAAAGTTTGTAATTAAGTTATTAAAAGAGATATTTTTGTTGTTTAGGTTAATTCCTCCTCCAAGGAGGCAGAGCCTCGATGGAGTAAAAACTTAAACCACAAAAATGTTTCATTTCTATTTATCTGCATTTTTCATCTGTCTGCTACATTCACAGATTACTGCAAATCTAAGTGCAATTATAGCGATTTTATTCAACATTTTAAGACTTTCTGTAAACTCAAGCACTGTCTAGAAAAGTGGTCTATTGTGGGACGGCTACACCGTTAGCCGTTAGCATGACTCGTAGCTAACGTTAGCTCTGGTGCTAACAGCAACATGTTTTACATTGAGGTGAAACCGTCGGCTTGAAGTGCTGCAGTGATCAGAAAACTCTTTGTTGTACAATTTGCACAAAACCAGGCTTTCATCCAAGCTGCCATCGGGAAGATTTTTAAAAGGAAAATTTCTGCCCAACAAGCTCAATCTCATCTTCGTTCACTGTTCACCAGTGCCTGACTTCACTCACTACTTCCTGTGCTTCTTCTGCATGGCTACAAACAGACTTCAGGTTCATTACCGCCCCCTACTGGGCTGGAGTGTTCATCAGAGTTACCGGTGTGCCAGAAATGAGGGAACTGAGGAGGGTGCAATTAATTGCGTTAATATTTTAACGCGTTATTTCCGCTGAAATTAATTAATCTAAATTAACGCGTTAAAGTCCCAGCCCTAGTTTTAATTATAATTTATTTTCTATATTTTTATATTGTTTTACATTTTTTAGACTAGAAAATGCTTATTTTGCCGTAAAAATAAGTAAAATAATGCAGCGATCGCAGACCCCGCCACATTTTCAAAATGGCTGATGGCTGTGTGTGTCAAAATAAAAGCATCTGGCAGTTGCATAAAAAGCAGAAATCTTTTCTCCAGCATTGTTCTGCAACACAGCTTGCCATAATAGTAAATATATAAAAAATATTTATATTCCGCAAAATTTTGCGATACAGTGAAAATTCCACGATACCAAATGCAATTTAAAAATCTGCGATGCAATGACATCACGAAAAGTGAACCACATATGGTGAGAGACTGCTGTAGATCTATATTAAATGACCACATTCTAGGGCGCCGTGATTTCTGATCATCAGTAACTAATAAGTAAATGCTGCATTTCTAACACAAAAAAATGCCGGCATTTCTGACAATGCCATATGGGGAATGAACAGCCTTGGCGGAGTACTGCACTTTTTGAGTGCTTTTCTAGTTTCTCATGTGCTGAGAAATTAGATGGTCAGTGTGTGTGTGTGTATTTTGAAAAATTTTAAATAATTTTTTTGGCCTTTATTATATACAACAGTGGAGAGAGAGAGAGAAACAGAAAATGGGGGTAGAGGAGCAGAGGAAAGACATGCAGTAAGCGGCCATGGACTGGATTTGAACCCATGATCTCTGCGTTGGGGACTATGCTGCTGTTTATGGGCCACTCTCTCAACCATTTGAGCTACCGGGACACTGTGTGTGTGTATTTATGGGTGATTTTATTTGTGTATATGCAGGTGCTGCTTGTTGCAGGCGGACTCAGAGAGGCAGCAGCAAGCATGGATCAGCGCCGTCCAAAACAGCATCGCTTCAGCCTTTCAGGAGCGCAGAGAAGACACACACAGCCCAGTGAGAATACACACCTCCACTCACACACTCAGACAGACAGCGCACACACTGTCGCCTCCATCTGCATTTTTCAGTGGGAGTTTAATCAGCAGAGACACAGAGGAAGTTCTACGCCTTCGTGCATCTCGTCAATCCTGTGTTTTTGTGTTACCAGAGACAGCGTTGCAGCTCGATGTCAGCGAGCCATTTGATAGGAGGAGGAGGCGGGGGAGGCGGGGATCAGGAAGACGAGGGCTACAAGGCACTGGACGAGGTTCAGGCGATTCCAGGGAACAGGCAGTGCTGCGACTGCGGAGAACCCGGTCCTGATTGGGCGTCCATCAACCTCGGCATCACACTTTGTATCGTCTGCTCTGGAATACACAGGTACACACACACACACACACACACACATACACATGCACACACACATCTTGAAACCTGTTCTTTAATGTTTTTTTCCCCCGACAGGAGCTTGGGAGTCCATTTCTCCAAAGTACGCTCCCTCACTCTCGACTCCTGGGAGCCTGAGCTCGTTAAGGTAATTAAACCATTTAACTCATTTTGGCCCTTTTCTGTGTTAGCAGCAAAGTTCCAGTGGGATTAATCAGTAAGCAATGTGTTATAAAAGGTTTTTTTTCAAACTGAAACACTTTCTCTTGTCTCGCCGCTTTCTTTAGCTGATGTGTGAATTAGGAAACACAGTAATCAACAGGATCTACGAGGCTCGGATCGATGAGATCACCATCAAGAAGCCCCACTCCTCCAGTCCCAGGTAAAAACAATCAACCCAAAGGTAAAGATATTAAACCGTAATTTCACGGATTTCACACGTGCAGTTCAGTTTGCTTGTCACAGGATCATTGAAAGAATTCTGCTGTGGAGGAGCTCTAAGGGTTACCGTGCTTCTGCTTTAGATTCAACAATAACAACAGGAAATTCATTAGAAATGAGGGCTACGGAGGGAACGCCACAATATCTGGGCCTCTGTTGCTTCAATTTGAATTATTCTTGTCATTTCCAAGTCTTTAAACTTTGTGGAATTGCAGTACTAAGTTTTTGTAGCACCCAAGGGAAGGGTTCTGAAATATGAAAAGAAAAATAAAGTTATTTAAACATTATTGAAAGAAGAGAAAGGAACAAGAAAATGCTTGTATTAGTACATTCCAACTTTTCCACAATAGCGTGGCCTCATTTATTTTCTGTAGCTTCCAATGACTTGTTAAATTAATTATAAGATTATTATAGAGGTGTATTGAAATTGCAGCATCTGATTCACATTACAGTGCTTAATTTCAGCCATATTTGATCTTCTGTACGCTGAAATATTGGATGTACGTCATGTTTGGTCCTTCAGATGAGACTGTATTACACTTAGAGAACTGCAGTCCTCTTTTATAAGGCCCTTTTTTCTGGCATTACTTACTAAGTAACTGATGAAATATCACTGTTGGTGCAGCTACAAAAACACACTCTTCATCTCCTCCTGCTGATGACTTGATGACATTACATGAACATGTACGTCTGCCTGTGCATGCCCTTTTATTTTATTTTATTTTTTTACATTAAGTGACTGAGTAAGAATGGATTAGATCCAGCTCTTCACAAAATAGCAGTTTGTTGAGAAGATCAGTAATCTTAGAGGCTGAGTTAGAAAGATGTGCTCTCTGTAGTTTACAGATAAGTTGATCAGCAACCTACCACTCACTTTAGACATCTATTGTGACTTCCTCTTCTCTCTCCTGTGTTACGCCGCAGCAGACAGGAAGTGCCGCAGGTATATGATGCAGATGGTTAATGTTGTGACATCCGGAAACTTGTTGTGAGGCCGCATGCTTTGCGCAGCATGAGCTTCCATTCTTGTCTAGACTTACACTACCAGTCAAAAGTATGGACACACCTTTTCATTCAGTGGTTTTTATTTATTTTATACATTATAGATTAATACTGAAGACATCATAACTATAAAAGATTACATATGGAATTATGTTGTAAAAAAAGTGTTAATCTTCAGTGTAGAAGATAATACAAATAAATAAAAAGCACTGAATGAGAAGGGGGCTGCACAGTGCTGTAGTGGTTAGCACTTTCGCCTTGCAGCGAGAAGATCCCTGGTTTGCGTCCCGGCTTTCCCGGGATCTTTCTGCATGGAGTTTGCATGTTCTCCCTGTGCATGCGTGGGTTTTCTCCGGGTACTCCGGCTTCCTCCCCCAGTCCAAAAACATGCTGAGGTTAATCGATTATTCTAAATTGCCCGTAGGTGTGAATGTGAGAGTGCTTGTTTGTCAATATATGTAGCCCTGCGACAGACTGGCGACCTGTCTAGGGTGTCCCCTGCCTTCGCCCGAGTTAGCTGGGATAGGCTCCAGCCCCCCCGCGACCCTAGTGAGGATTAAGCGGTATATAGATAATGGATGGATGAATGAGAAGGTATGTCCAACCTTTTGACTGGTAGTGTATTATATCATTAATTTGGTCTTTTTTTATGGGCAAACTTTCAAATTAATTCCTTATCTGATTATTTCCCTGAATTGTAGGTGTTTGCAAAGCTTAAGTTTGGGATATATTAAAGAAAGGGTGAGCATTAAGACCTCTTTAAGCTGAATGTATCACTTCATTAAAGGACACAGCGCGTCATAATCGCGTGTTGTTGATTCACAGCACAAGTTGTGGACTGAAACTGAGATCAACTGAAACCACAAACATGCTGACAAACACAAGCCCGCATGTAGGCTTCTTCATGTTTTTACATTGCCTCATATTGGGAGAGAAGCTTGCTGCCTTCTTTTTCTTTTTTCTGATCTATTATTTCTGCCCCCAAGGGGAGACAAGGAATCCTGGATCCGTTCAAAGTACGTTGAAAAGAAGTTTATCCAAAAGTTGCCCGAGACCGGCAGGAACCCCCCACTGAGGCGATCCAGCGCCAGGAGAAACCGAGCGACCACGCAGGATCGGACCGTACAGAAACCGGCTTTAAAACCCAAACCAAACCGAGCCACTCTGCCGCGGCTCACAGGTAAATCATGAGAAAGTCAAGATGGATGTGAAATGACTCATCTGGTTGCTTTGCTCTCGTCATCTTCATCGCTTACTGACTCCTACTGATGTTAGCAAAACAGAAACACACACCTACAAATACCCAAACTTGGTGACCCAGCAAAAAGTTGATAATCCTGTTGGCCTATTCTGCTGTATTTTATCTGTGTGTGTGCTCTTGTGTCAGTTTGCAGAATGAACCAGTAATCATGACTTTCTTTCACTCCTTAGGGCTAAGCCCCAGTGACATTGTCCAAAAGAACAACACAGGCTTTCACAAAGGTGAGATCAAAAACAGAGATGCGTCACCTGACTTGACAGAAACAAGCTGTTGGTTTGACGGTGTACGTGAACTGTCAAACCTTTTGAAAGCGTCTTAAATGTATTAAACCAAGCCTCTACATGCTAGTTGTCAAGTTCAAATGAAATTAAGGCAAAAATCATCATTGCTTTATGTGCTGGTCAGTTTTGAGATTTTGAGCAAGGCAATACACATTTAGGTGTTTATTTTACTATCATGTCAATTTGCATCTATAGATTTCAGTTGTAATTTCACTTCAAAAGCCAATTTCTAAAAATGAGATTCTTCAGTCAGGAAATTTCCACTTCAGTAGCACTTATCTATACCAAACTTTACATTACCGTTCAAAAGTTTGGGGTCACCCAGACAATTTCATGTTTTCCATGAAAACTCACACTTTTATTCATGTGCTAACATAATTGCACAAGGGTTTTCTAATCATCAATTAGCCTTTCAACACCATTAGCTAACACAATGTAGCATTAGACCACAGGAGTGATGGTTGCTGGAAATATTCCTCTGTACCTCTATGGAGATATTCCATTAAAAATGTCCAGCTAGAATAGTCATTTACCACATTAACAATGTCTAGACTGGATTTCTGATTCGTTTAATGTTATCTTCATTGAAAAAAAACTGCTTTTCTTTCAAAAATAAGGACATTTCTAATGGCGCTTTTCCACTAGCACCTACTCGGCTCGACTCTACTCGGTTTGTGAGGTTTTCCATTAGGATGTAGTACCAGGTAGTATTTTAGTACCTACTCGGCCAGGGTTCCAAGCGAGCTGAGTCGAGCCAATAATGCGACGTCTACAGAGTGCAGGCCACTGATTGGGCAGGGAGTGACGACACACGAGAGCGACTCCTTCATGAATACCAGACCCGCCATTTTTGAAACAGCTTTCTCTGACTCTCTTCTTTTACTTTGAATCTGACAAAAAGCCACAGATCGAGCAGCAGGTATACCTTTGCCTCGATTGTTGTGTTTGTGTCGCACACAAATGACATTAAGGGACTTCTGGGCCGCCGTGCTATGACAACTACCCCCACGATGAGGTGGTACTCAATTGTAATGGAAAACGAGTTAAACCAAGTCGAGTAGAGCCGAGTAGGTGCTAGTGGAAAAGTAAGTGCCTTTAGTGACCCCAAACTTTATTCATGAAAATGTTGACTGGTAAAGATATCTATTATACCTTCTGTAAAAACCCTGAACTCTAACAAATCAACAAAAGCTTTTTTCCTCCAGTGCTCTGATTTTTGTTCTTCACATGAAGGCAAATTTTTACATATATAATAACTCATTTTCATATTTAAACATGCATTTTCAGAAATCCTGTAATTTCATGGTGATATCTTTTAGTTAAACACTTTACCCTATTCACCTGTAATGCCTCCACTTTTAAAAAATGATCAATCAGATGTTGAAGAGGAAGAAGAGGATCTCAGTGGTCTCCATCCCGGGGCGCTGCTGTACCGCTCTGCAGCCCTGCAGAACTTCCCCGTCATGGC
The DNA here is from genome assembly GCA_027123335.1 of Amphiprion clarkii. NCBI lineage: Eukaryota > Metazoa > Chordata > Actinopteri > Pomacentridae > Amphiprion > Amphiprion clarkii. Next base: position 17,856,518 of record CM049589.1, read on the forward strand.
CGACGCTCTGGCCCACGGAGCTGACGTCAACTGGGTCAATATGGCTGAGGAGTCGAGCACACCATTGATACAGGCTGTCTCAGTGGTGAGAACATCCATCCATCCATCCATCCACCCACATATTTGTGGGAAAAAAAAATTTACTTTTACTTTTTTCTTGAATTTTTTCCATCAGTAAGTTTGTCCTCTTGGTCAGCAGTAACAGCTAGCTAAATATCTAGCTTCTACTCCTGATAAAAAGCTAACAGTAAGCATGGATTAGCAACCCTGTTACTGTGATTAGAGTAGGGTTAGCAAACAACAAATAAAACATGGAATAAAAATGGCACCATTGATATGGCACCATTGTGTTCATGGCCAGGAAGGCCGGGCCACGAACCGGCGATCTTCTAGTTGCAAGGCAGAAGTGCTAACCACCAATCCACCGTGCAGCCCCCTATTTAAAAACTAGAATCTGTAAAAATTGTCTCCCGTACCAAGCCCACGCATGCACAAGCAGTACATGCAAACTCCATGCAGAAAGATCCCGGGAAAGACGTGAACCAGGGATCTTCTATCTGTGAGGCAACAGTGCTAACCACCGAGCAACTGTGCAGCCCACATTCAATTCACTGCCATCAATTTTTTTGTGAATATTGATCCCCAGAGCTTGAATGATGATGATTTTTATGACCCATTCTGGTGACCTTCAACTGAGCTTTAACCCCTTGACGCCTATTGTCGCAAATTCGCAACATACCACTTTCATTCAGACTGCAGCCAAGACAGCGTATCCATTTCCCCAATGCCAGTTTGTGCATATTCAGTACGTACCTCGGAACCTTTTGCAAGCGCTGGTTTCTCGTAGGATTGGTTGGAGTGGGACCTAATTATTATATATCTGTTATTATTGTTATATATATCTGTTTTCTGTGTAGTAGACAAATTAACAATCCCTACTTATTTTAGCATCAGCTGGAAAGCAAAAACACGCAAAAGTTTTTTTGCTTTCCTTTTTTTTTTTTTTTTAATTTAATTATAAATAAATTCAGGTGTCAAGGGGTTAAAAATGCACCACCCTCAAATTGCACATTGCACTGACATGAAATATTCACTGCACATTTATTTAACCAGGGGGCAAACCTTTCGGATGACTGCAGCATTTTTATCCTCAAAACTAGCATAAGAATAGCAAAGCTGTTAATCTGTCGGCAGCCATTAGGTGCCACCTGCAGAGTTTTATCATTTTAGTCCAGTTGAGTGAACCTGTTTGGACAATGTGATCATGGGGAGGTTCAGAGTCTCGACTGGGAGTAGAAATCAGCACACCAGCACTTGACTTCCTTCTGTTTTGACCAGAATGCTCTGGCAGCCTGCGAGTTCCTGCTGCAGAATGGCGCCAATGTCAACCAGGCCGACAGTAACGGGAGAGGACCGCTGCACCATGCCACCATCTTGGGTCACACAGGGTAGGACGAACACACTCTCACACTTTAATCAGCGCAACTTACAGACCACATAATTCAAAGCAAATGACTACACTGAGCGCTCTCATGCCTGCTCTGCTCACATTCCCAGGTTGGTTTGTCTCTTCTTAAAGCGAGGAGCTGACTACAATGCCAGGGACAAGAACCAAAAAGACCCCATAAGTATCGCTGTGGACAACGCAAATGCAGACATCGTCACTTTGTGAGTTTTTGAGTCAAAGTGAGCCACGTAAAGCAGTCAGCACCAGCAACCCTTCTCACTGAGCTTCTGTGTTTCAGGTTGCGGATTGCCAAAATGAACAAGGAGATGCGGGAGATGGACGGAGCGTTCGGCCAGTCAGGTCATTCAGGGGGGCAGGGATCTGGAGCGTTACTGGGTGGGACAGGGGGTGGGCTGGCCCACACCAGGAAGAGTCTCCAGGCTATAAAGAACCACATAAGCGGCTGGGCTCTGGGGGGGCAAAATGATTAACAGGGATAAAATGACTAGTCGAGACATGCATCATCAGCTGTTAGTTACAGAAGAACAAAAAGTAAAATTGTGAAAGAATAAAATCTAAAAAAAACACAGGGTACGACAAGAATAAAGGCAAGAACATAGATGGAAACAGGTTTATTAACACAGGACGGACATTGAAACATTCTACTTAGGAATCTGCATGCACTTTGAATTACAAATGCACATCTTCCTGCACTTTGAAACCCACAAACTATCTAAATCCCGTCAGGAGACAGTGCTATATGTGGGTGTTTTCAATGTTTCGCTGTTGTATAACTGAGCTTTAAGAACATGTATCTATAATAGACCTATACCAGGCCTGTTCTCAGTGTATTTTGGATATTTTTTATATCCAGTATGTACAGTGTGCTGACTCTCAGACAGCCTTTATGGTTTATCTGGATGTGTGTTGAACTGTCCTTTCATTCCAGTTATGTAAGCTAAATTCAAGGTTGGGTTTGGTTCTCAGTGACAATTTTCTCACACTATTCTGTGAATAGTGACTCAGTTTAAGCTTTTACACTGCTCTGTTTATATTTATTATACTGTCAGCTAGGTCCAAGCGCTCTGTGCTGTAGCCTGTGAGCTTGAGGTTAACAGTGGGTTTTGTTTGTCACCTGGCTCTTTTTCAAGCTGCAAAGTCCATTCCTTCATGGCTGATCTAGATCAAGGCTCTTGTTCCATAGAGAGTGAGTTGCATCCAGTCCTCAGTCGTGAAGGAATGGAAACGTGATGCGTTTGTCTGCTTGAAACGACTGCTGGTCAGTATTTGACGTGCTGTGCTTTGTCATTGTCTGTGTCTGTTGTGTGCACTCATTGCCTTCTGTCCACTGAGACGTCCGGCTGGTCTCAACTGCTTGTGCAGTGTGCCACCTACAGCAAAAACCAAGAGGTAAAGTGCATGTGCATGCCCTTACATGTGTGTTTATTTGTTCAGTTGCATGTGTCTTGCTTTAGGGCTACAGCTCTTAATATGTTCAGGAAATAGTTGACGTTTCTGCCATTAAAACTGAATGTGTCCTCTCCAAAGTTATGTAGCTTTTGATGAAAGATGTCATGACTGAAACACAGCTGCATCTCATTAAAAGAGTGAGAGACACAAATGAATAGATGCCATTAATCTCAGTATTAAGGTCATTCCAGAACTGGAGGACTTTGGGCTTGAACATTTTTGAAAAATAAACAATTACAATTATCTGCTCCATATTCATCAATAATGGGTAATAAGCTATCAAGGGCTTAATTGGCTCAGCTTACACATCGATGGTACCATTTTTATTCCATGTTTTATGTGTTGTTTGTTAACCCTACTCTAATCACAGTAACAGGGTTGCTAACCGATGCTAATGTTAGCTTTTTGTCAGGAGTCGAAGCTAGATATTTAGCTGTTACTGCTGAGCAAAAGGACAAACTGATGGGAAAAAGTCAAAAGAACAGATGCCATTAATTTCAGTATTAATTCTTAAACTGTACAGCTTTTACTTGTTAAATATTCTGGTAAAATTATAATTTTAAGTCTCACTTCTGTTTCTTTCTAGGTGATGAAACCTACCAGGACATTTTTAGAGACTTCTCACACATGGCCTCAAACAACCCCGAGAAGCTCAAACGCCGCAGTGCAGACCCCAAAACTTAACCAGATGCTGCCTCCTCCTCACCCCACTGTACGATGCCACATTTCACACCTCAGCTTAACATACTTTCACATTACACATGCAGAAAAGTTTCAGCCCACAGGCATGCAGACACACACACACACACACACACACACACACACACACACACACACACACACACACACACACACACACACACACACACACTCTCTTCCTGGCTACCTGCCACATGTTCAGTCACAGCTCAGCTGGTGTTGACTTCAGAGGGGACAAACGTTCCAAACAGTGAATTCTTTGTGTGAACACATCAGAGCAGAACAACTGCGTCCAAGTGGAAACACTGCAACAGTTTTATGAGACCAGCATGAGGTGTCTTTATGTCTAGCAGGGGTAACACCATCACTCTGCCAAGATTTTCTAATTAAAACCAGTAAATCTGTTTGTTTTTCTCTATAACAAAAAAAGGGCTGTTTTTTATGTTCTTTTTACTGACTTGTTACATGAAAATAAGATGAAAATGTTTGTTGGACATGTACATAAATGTTGCAAAAAGTGAAATTTTATTTCCGACAAATTGTAATAATTGCAGATTTTTACATTTTTAGACAATTTTCATGTCTATTTTGTCTAAATTATGAGGTACTTCAAATTTGTATTAAGATCAAATAAAATACAAACTTTACAATTTTTACAGATTCTAGTTTTTAAATAGGGGCTACACAGTGACTTTAGCACTTTCACCTTGCAGCTTGATAATCCCCAGTTTGCATCCTGCCTTCCTGGAATCTTCCTGCATGGAGCTTGCATGTTCTCCCTGGGTTTTCTCTTGGTTCTTCGGCTTCCTCCCACAGTCCAAAAACATGATGAGGTTAATTGGTAGCTCTAAATTGTCCCTAGGTGTGAATGTGTGATTGTTTGTCTCTACATGTAGTCCTGTGATTAGCTGGTGACTTGTCCAGGGTGTCCCTTGCCTTCACCCTAAATCAGCTGGGATAGACTCCAGTTCCCTGCAACCCTAATGAGGATTAAACGATGTATAGATGATGGATGGATGGATAGTTGTGGTTATTTAGAGAAAAAGGTATGCTACCGTTCAAAAGTTTGGGGTCACTTACAAATGTCCTTATTAGAAATAGATAATGGATGGATAGGTTTCAAATTGAAACGTAAAACTGTTTGTTTTGTGGTCACAACCCCAGCAGAGGGCGCCATCATTCTGTGATGGAGTTTTGAGGCAAATGGTTGACATTTCAAGTGACATTACAACAGAAGACCTGCCTCATACACTCAAAATTGAAACAAAACTAGTAAAAGACAGTAAAAAAAAACAATGTATTTAATCAAGTACAAGTACAAAATATTACATTTCAACACATCAATGACATTTTGCAGGTAGTTTGAGTGGTGCTTTTAGGATTGAAGGACCACAGCATTGCATGAGTCTGTAGGTAAAAAGATTTCTGATGAACCTTAAAAACAGTGATTGAGGTTCCTCTGCTAAGTACTGACCAAACTCCTTTTGCATCGCTGCTGAAGTTAGTATGTCAGTTACCAGCAGGTCACTGTGCTTCTGCTCAAGACATGGTGTTCTTCCAGCTGTTATCAAAGCCAAACCCCACTGCTCTACAAAGCCAGTCTTTGCTTATGGTTTAAAAAAGTACAAAGTGCTTATGCAAACAAGCTGAATGTGTCTTTAGAAAATGCACTTGGAAAAACATGGTTTTGTGCTCCTGCCAAGAATTATAATGCACTGGTGGAAAGAAAAATTCCTGAGTCTAAGAGTTGATACCAGCAGCTTTACTGGGCTCAAAATAAATCAGTGTCTACAGTGAACGTCACTGTGTGTTGCAAGAGTTTTTGTTTTTTTTTTGACAATATATCTTCACACACAAATTACATAGCATAAAAACAGTCATTTGTAGGATTCAGTAATGCCCTATGTCATCAAATAAAAATATAAGACCAGTGTTGGGAAGGCTGTGGCCAAGGTTAAGGTGTGTCACATGATTTGCAGAAGTTGTGCTTCATAATCTAAGACTGTATTGTATAAAAGGTACCCTATATCAACATTTAGTTGTTAGTTTTTGATCATGAAATGAAATGTTGTCAAGAAGTTGAAGATTGTGTTTACTGGCTATTTGGAGATAACAGCGGGTAATAAAAAATGATGGCCCCACAGTGATTTAATCTAGTCGCTGATGAACAGAATCTACAGTGTTAATTGTCAGAATATAGTTTAAATGAAGATAGTGAATTTCAAGTTAAATCATTATGTGCAAAATCTAAATATGCCAGTCAGTCTTTCAGCAGCAGAATCAGATTCACAGTTTCAAAGATCAATTTCAAAGTTTTGTGTTTCTTAGTCAAGTAAGCTAAAAGTGCAATTAGCATGTTGTGGTAATAACTGAAAAACAAACTGAAATTTACTTCACATATCCTATCTTAATCAAAGGTTTATGAGCTGTAATTAAATAATTAAATTGTGAAGAGTTTCCTTTGAGGCAGCATCTACTGGCTTCAACATTAAACCAAGGTTATGATATGTAACAGACCGAGGAACTCAGGAGGCCCTGTCTGCCAACCAGGAAGCTTCACTGTTCACTTTGGGTCAGAGTCTCTGAGGTATAGCACCAATACACCGCCATTCATGTACATGTGCAACAGCATCATGTTGATGGCATCTTCAGAAATTTGTCATCATTACCAAAGAGCACAAACAAGGCTCTTGAAGCCTTAACTTGACACAGTCTCGAGGCTTACTGAACCTTGTTATCTCATCTGTCAGATCATTCAACACTTCTGTTACTTGTGTCAGAAGGCAAACTATTCATCTGTTCCAACTCTGAATTTAAACCCTTATCTTTGTCATCAAGGGAACGTCTTTGAGGAAGTGGTGGGTCGGTGCAGGAGAAATAGTGAGGCAGAGTGGCCATGGTCAAGGTACCAAGAATGGGGAAAGAGCCCGCTACCATGAAGGAGGCCATGTAGTTGCCTGTGATGTCCTTGAGCAACCCTTTGGACACAGAGAGGGGAAAAAACTCACATTAAAAGGCAGATCATTAAAACAAAATGACATAAAGATGTTACAAAGAGATAATCAAAGAGTAAATGAAACTAACAAGAAAGCCTACCATTAAGATCTCATTGTGTAAAGCCTGGTCTCATGCTAGTTAAGAGAAACATTCACTGCAGTTTACGCAAGAAAATTGTGGCTTTTCTCTAAAAACAATTTGGGTTTAACCATTCAAAAAGAATGAACAAAGACACTAATGATATCTAGCTGTGCAGTTAGTTTTTTATTTGGCCAAGATCAATGAGGCAAGAAGTTTGAATTAAACGGAACTTTTTCCACAGCAGGTATCTGAACGTCCCACAGGTGTCACTGTAAATGATACTAGCTTTACCTATCACTAGAGGAAAAGTGCATTTGATTTGTTTTTACCAGAAGGCCCATCATGCCTCACAGCTGTTACAGTTTACATCTGAAGATATATGCATGAAGCAACACATGTAAAGTGCAACACAGACTTTTTTTTTTTTTTTTTTTTTTTTTTTTATTATATTTTTTTGGCCTTTTTGAGGGCTTTATTTGACAGGCGCAGTGAGAGAGAGACAGGAAACAGGGCAGAAGAGTCGGGGGGAAGACATGCAGCAAAGGGCCGCGAGCGGGAATCGAACCCGGGCCAGCTGCGTATATGGGTCACCCGCTCAACGCGTTGAGCTATACGGGCGCCCCGCAACACAGACTTTTGACAGAAAACAAACAAAAACTAAAATGTTTCATTTTCAAAAGCAGGATTCTTCTTTGCCACTTTTACTAGAGCCTCTTCCTACTAAATGTTAATCCAGATATAAGTCATTTTTGATGATTTAAATCCTACAAATGAATTTAAGGAATCTGCACTGTATGTTGAAAGAGCAATCTCCGAGAAATACATCTCAAAACAACCACAAATATAATCATACCTATTTGAGTGGCCACATACCACTAAAGCGTACCTGAGGAAGCAGTGTTTATATTGCAGTTTGTGTGCATTGGCTATACTATGTGTGGTAAGGTTGAGAATTGAGCAAGGAGCATGAGAACTGAGTGACCCATATTACTCCACTTAATGTTTCACTACTTTAAGCTTCCGTGTGTTAACTTGTGTTTATGGACTGACCCAGGTCACTCTAGATAACATGAAAGTGGGTGCAGTGACCTACACTGACAGATAAAATCATACACAGGGCAACCTGACCTGCAAATTAAAGATATGATGGTGTTATCTATTTAAAAAAAACAGACTGTCTTACCTGACAGAGGAGTCCCCAGCAGACCTGCACTGCTTTCAATGAGCTGCAGCAGCCCGAGGGCCCCCATCATGCGCTCCACGCCCACAATCAAAGGCACCACCGCAAACGCCAGAGAGGTCAAAGCCCCAGAGCAGAATCCATACAGGAGACTGATCACCACCAGGGCAACATAGGACCCAGACAAGGAGCTCACGGGCAGCAGCATGATGAATACACCTGCCAGAGCTGTCCACAAGCTTAGTAAATGAATTAACCGAAAGTGGCGCAGGTCAGCGAACCACCCTGACACTACGCGGCCCAAAATATCTGTAGCTCCTGCGGCTGACATGACAAAAGCAGCTTGGTACTCAGAAAAGCCAGCTTGGCGGCTATGGGCCACCAGATGGAAATATGGCACGAAGTAGCCGGCATTTAAAAGAGAAATAGCTAAGGTGTAGGTGACATAAGGCCTCTCAAAGAGCAGTGACAGCTCCAGGTAGGAGGAGACTCGCTGCAGCTGAGCAACACATGATGACTTGCTGTCTGGATCCACCTGCAGGGAAGGGAAATAAGGAAATGCTGAGCTGTCACCCAATGCCCCTGTTTTTTCTTTGGCAGACAGGTTCAACAAGCGTTAAGCCCTCCTAAAACTCTAATAAACAGTGGAGGTGTCATTGTGGGCTATGACTGATGACACTTGACTTATCTCAAAAATTAAGCACAGGTGTTGCCATTTCTCGTAGAGTGACACAGACAGACTGACGCATGCTTTTATATCCTGCAGGCTAAACAACTACAATGTTCTTATATCCAGTTTACCTTTGCTGGGGCTTCAGAGCACTGCTTTGGACGTATGAGTGCCCCGCAGGCCACAATGTTGAGGCTGAGGCCTCCCAGAATTAGCACGGCTCCTCGCCAGGCGTACATCTCCACCAGCAGCTGGAAGAGTGGGTTAAAGGCAAATGAAGACAGACCAATGCTGGAGAAAGCCAGTCCCAAAGCCAAGGTGCGTCGGCGGGTAAAGTTAGCCATGACTGTGGCCACCATGGGCGTAAAAACCAGCCCCCAGCCCAAACCTGGAGGACAGTGAAGTAAAGTAAAACCGTGAGAGGTCACAAGCAGTTCATTATTTAACCATCTGAACCCCAAAATGCCAGCGATTATGAGATTTTGTAGTTTCCAATGTCTTTGAATAACTTGTGTGTGACATTTTGTTCTGTTGGGAAAATTAAACACTTTAAGACTTCAATTTGTGATATTTTATCAAAATCATTTTATTCTACATGTCTCATTTTTTAAAAATCACAAAAATAACCCACTTGTAACCAGAATCTGCTACAAAAACAAAAAAAAGAAAAAATCTGCACTCACCTCCAAGCAATAGTCACACAACAAAATCTCAGGGACTGTATGTGGAAGACTTCATAGTGCAGTGAAAAATTACCAAAATGATTGCTTGGGGTTCAGAGAGTTAAACAGCTAGGGCTAGGTTTAAGCGTTTGTCAAATTTTTGGAATTTCCACCTAAAAAACATCCATAAATTCAGTAACAGCTCCTCAACTGCAAGGCCAAAATGAAAACCTTGGGCTCTATGGTAAAGAAACATTTACAACTCGGCATAATCTATATATTAAATTTGTTAGACAGATATTGTCTTGACCCAACACCAGGCCACACTGTCACACATATTACCTGAAATTACACCCATCGTGAGGTATAGGTGAGCAAGGCAGGTGGCTTGTGAGGCCAGAATGAGACCGAGTCCAGCGAGAAAGCCCCCCGTCATCACTACCAGCCTGGCATTATATGCGTTACATAGCGCTGCACCCAGAGGACCTGGAAAACAAACCCACACAGACATCTCAACAAGGCAATCTTTCTCTCTCAGGGTGCTTTCACACCTGTTAGTCCGCTAGAGTGGTTCGTTTGGACCCAAAAGTTGTTACAATGTTGCTATTTACAAGTGGTTCGGTTCGCATTCACACCAGTGTTTTCGCAGTCGAACCTACTCCAATTATTTTTATATCTCCTCCCAGTCGTTTGGCGGCGCTGTTTACAAAACAAGGCGTTTACGATGACGTAGGTGTACGCTGATTGGCGTAAAATTCCCTGTGCAGGTTGCTACGGGAGCTCCCGTAGACCAAAAAGTGTGCTGCGCCATCAAGCCGGTCCGAATGGCGACAGGTTTGTGTTCTCACCAGGAGCGAACCGAACTGGAGTTCACATAGAAGCGGACCGAGACCACCTCCCGAAGGTGGTCTCGGTGCGGTTCGTTAGTCCGAACCAAAAAAATCTGGTATGCTTTCACATCAGCCCAAACGAACCGTAGTTGCAGGTGTTGCGGACTCCAGTCCGCTTTAAGCGGACTAAAAGACGTAGGTGTGAAAGCACCCTCAGAGTAGCTTTAAATCATCCTGTTCCAAATACCATCAGATTCATTCTGTATTCACAGTTTGTTGACTCTGTTCTGTGTTCTATGCTTACTACCAAATGTTTTGTATGGCTATATCATTCAACCAAAGAACAATTACTGGATGTCCTCTGCATAATTTTACACACATTCCTTTCAAATTCAGTCTGACGTATTTCATAAACCTTTGGGGTCTTTACTGCAATTGTTAGTAATGTTTGAAATATGCATAGTTGCTGAGTTTGTAATGGGGGACCCCCTGGTCAGTGGTAAGGAATAATATGCGGCAGCAGCAAGTATTTATCAATAAATTGCATTCTTCCTGTGCACTAGTGTAGCAGGTAAAATTGTTAAAAAAAAAAAAAAAAAAAAGAAAAAAAAAGCTGAAACGCTTAGTGGACCATTCATTTAGGTAATTTGTCAAGTGACATGCAATGGATCCAGTTCCTCAAAAGTAAGATTTGGTGTTTTTTTTTTTTTGTTTTTTTTTAAAGTGTATACCGTGATTTTTGGAGAATTTCAAGATATTAGATTGGGATGTGATAAAATTCTAAATTTTTCACATTCTGCTTATGTTTTATTTAGTATATGATTAGACTTATGGTAAAGATAAGTAGCAAATGAATGGACAATAAATACAGTCGATATCTGTACCATTACAACCAGCACATTCAAGCATTAGGGACTCACTGAAGAACTGCTGTGCTGCTAAGCCGGTGGATGAGATCCAGGAGACAGCCTGACTGCTTTCCTCAAAGTACTGGACAAACTCCACAAAGAAGATGCCCAAGCTCCGCATCAGGCCGAAGACGAGGCTCGTGCTGACAAAGCAAGCAGCGAGCAGCACCCAGCCCCAGCCTCCATCTGGACCCTCGACTTCCTCGCTCCGGCTCTCTGGATTGGACTTTACTTTGGTCATTTCTAAGAAAAGAGAAGCGTGCCAAAAATGAAAGCAAAATGCAGGTCAACATAAAAGGAGAATGGGCAGGGAATGGTATTGAGAAACTACCGAGGACGTGAATGTAGACGCCTCAGGAAATGCAACAGTGCAGAACAAGTCTGATCCTCTCAGTGCTATAATGATTAACTTCCCACAAGCCAATAAATTCCCTGGTTGTGTCTTGTATGTGTGACTAGGCCGTTTAACAAGTTGGCCTTTATTTGACAACAACATGTGGGTGAGAGGTGAACTCTGACAGTGAATGCTGACAATCAGCTGTGATTTATGTTACTATGTTTAATAATAAAAAAAAACCTTCGTAGTTCACTTTCAATTTCACATTTGTTAATATTTTAGCATTACTATATACACAGTAGTCTGCAGAACTGAGAGAAAATAAAAGAAGGTTGGTCACTGCATTTGGTCATTGTTAAACAGTTACTTTTTATGTGTTTTCAGTGAACCTTTAAAGTCATTGTCTTTTTAAAATTGCAGATTCGTTTAAATTACAGGACGGATTAAAGTAGTGACAAGACATTTTCTAACATGAGAACATGAAGATATTAATCTCTTGTGACCACATACAGTATATAATACAAATGGACATACATTTCCTTTAGGATTTGGTGAGTTTGAGCCCATGTGTGTTAATGAATGATTCACAGAGTCACAGCTCTGTATGTTTTTCCTAACCAGGGCTTTCTATATTGCAATGTTGCTGCTTTTAATGTACTGCATCACTGTTAAAAATGATCTCATAACGCAGTTAATGTTTTTGCAAATCCCTAAAGGTGGACAAAAGACAGTAATGTTTTGAAGAGTTCATTACTCCGCCAAGGAACAGCAGAGTTATGTGATGATCAGCATATGTTTGTCTGTCTGTTAGCAATATTACTCAAAAACGGACTAACGGATTTCGATAAAATTTTCAGGTAAGGTTAGAAATGACACAAGGACCAAGTGATTAGATTTTGACAGCGATGTGGCTTATAGTCTGGATCCACGGACTCGTTAAAGATTTCTGTATCATTGCAAGATAGCGGCATGGCGTCACTGTAACTATGACAAGTGAACACTACGTCAGCTGCCTGCTGACGATCACATGATTGCGATTCTACTACAAATCCACTGCTGTCGACTTATTGCGACTTATCTGTCGGAAATGATACAAGGAACAATTGTTTAAACTGTGGGGTGTTTGCGAGTCCAAACAATTCCCGCCACCCACTACATATTTAGGTCACGCAATTCGGTATCCGTACAGAACGTACACATGCATAACACATGCCTGAGCTCAGAGCAACATCATTTTGTTTATGGATGCATCTATATTAAATGGCCACATTCTATAGTGCTGTGATTTCTGACACAAACTTTTTCAAGATTTCATCCATTGGAAATGATAAAACGACTGAGCAGCCTTGGCGGAGAACTGCCCTCTCTGAGTGCTTTTCTTGTTTTAAAATCCAATGCCAGTCTTGACATCCAGAATTTATTTCTAATAGAAATGGTGTTTAACAGCCACATTTTCAGCTACTGGCAGAAACAAAGGACAACAGTGTCAAAGTTCCTCTTTTAGCTGCTGCAGCAGTCATGATGCCATTACTGACCTTGTATTATCTGCTATTACCAGAATGTACAACGGCACTTCCCACCAAAGCGCTTCAAAGGAAGACAACTCAACTTCTCTTATTGGTTATTGAAGATGTTTTACCTTTCTTTCAAAAGGCTTCCTCAATCCTAAATAACTGGCGGGCAGTCCTAGGAATTTATTCTCACCCCAAAATTACATGGACCTTGTTGTTAACAGGCCATGGGTCATGTGATTTGTGTGTGAGAATATATAACTGGAACTTCCCACCAGTCATGTAGAACTGAACCTTTTGTATGAGAGCTGAAATGTCTCAAAGAACCAAAAAGAGAAAAGTGGGTTGCCTTATACTGAAGCACTTGGAAAAACCATGACCTGGATGACTCAAATTCTGCTTAGACAGGAATATCCCATATTTTTGCATTGGTTGTTGTATTACTGCTATTCTGCCATACTTCCTCTTTCATATAACTGATCAGCTCATTAGCACTGAAAAAGGTTACATGACAACAATTTGTGGTTAACCAAAACTGAAAAGAATACCATTTTGTACACAAGCCAAACAATTCTTAAGGAATGAACAGTTAAGGAACATGTAAAGTGTGATAGTAATTCAAACTATTTGGTTAAGCAGTGTTTTCCATTTAGTGTTGTTCACTTTAATAAGTAGCAAGTTAATTTTAAGTCAGAATGAGCAGTAAAGTCACTTGAGCCATTTCTAACCTAATGCGACTCACTCACTGCTTAGCTCAAGGAATGAAAGGAATTTGCAGTCAACACACTCTAAAACTCACTTGCAGTGAAAAACATGACACAAATCAATCAGTAAAACTGGTGGTAAAATGACAACTTCAGCTAATACTGAAACTTTAGCTTAAGCACTTGATTTTTTTTATTGGTTTCACTACTTTTTGTGCAGTACTTCAGTGTGTGTCACAAGATTGAGATGAAACCCACCTGAAGAAGCAGAGGCGTAAGGGGATTACAACCACCAGATTCCAGAGGAGCAAAAGCTGCAGGACAACAGACAATTTAACGTTAATATCATGTGGTGTGATTGCTTTGTTTTCCAATCATCAATTAGCGTTTCAACACCATTAGCTAACACAATGTAGCATTAGAACACAGGAGTGATGGTTGCTGGAAATCTTCCTCTGTACCACTATGTAGATATTCCAGTAAAAATCAGCTGTTTCCAGCTAGAATAGTCATTTACCACATTAGCAATGTCTAGACTGTATTTCTGATTTATTTAAAGTTATCTTCATTTTAAAAAATGCTTTTTTCAAAAATAATGACATTTCAAAGTGACCTCAAATTTTTGAATGGCAGTGCGTACATATAAAATTTATTTTAAAAATGACCAAGAGACCAAGACTAAGAGAGGTATTTTAAAAGCTGATTCATAAGCACATTATCAAATTTAACAATATTATATATTAACCTATATAAATGTATTTGACTAATGTATACATGATCATTCCAAAGTTGGGGGTCACTTAGAAATGTCCTTATTTTTGAAAGAAAAGCATTTTTTTTTCAATGAAGATAACATTAAATGAATAAGAAATACAGTCTAGACATTGTTAATGTGGTAAATGACTATTCTAGCTGGAAATTTTTAATGGAATATCTACATAGGGGTACAGAGGAACATTTCCAACAACCACCACTCATGTGTTCTAATGGTACATTGTGTTACCTAATAGTGTTGAAAAGCTAATTGATGATTATAAAACCCTTGTGCAATTATGTTAGGGCATGAATAAAAGTGTGAGTTTTCATGGAAAACATGAAATTGTCTGGGTGAACTCAAACTTTGAACGGTAGTGTATTATTAGTTATTATTATTAGTAGTAGTACTATTATTTATTCTAAAAATGTACCTAATTCATTGAAATGTTAAGGTCAAGGCCCTAAAATATAGCATAATATACAAATTTACCTGACTAATGTAAGTATGATTGGTTTCTGGTAAACAAAACAATAGCAGATTCAACAGTAAACGGTGCCAGGGCTAAAATCCCCTGCAGAAAAAAAAGTTGAAAAAAAATCTGATAAAACAAAACCAATCTGTGACACCTAATAGGAAGTATGTTGGACTGAATAACCAAAAACATGTGGGTTGTTCACACACCCCTACAGACACTGCTGGTGCTGCGTCTGCTCCAGTCAGTCAGAGACTCCTGGTTAATTACTGCCATTAACAGGTAGATGAACGTGGACTGGACAATGCACGTGCATCGTCTCCAACCACATGTACATGACGTACGACTCTCACACGGCGCTTGCGCACTCGCTGTCACACGGTACTGCTTTACACACAGAAAAAAAAATACCACAAAGCGTTCAAAAACACAACATATGCAGACATATTTTGCACGTGCAAATGCACGTCAGAATATTTTAATCACTGTTTTCTCAGCAGTTGCTAATGAGGTCTGTGCTACAGCGGTTAACGAGGTTGTGACACAGTTTCGTTTACGTCGCGAAATTAACCGTTTCATGGCGACATAAACCCGGCCGACCAAAGAAGATATTAAGCATTTACAGTATTTTAAACGCTTGACAGCCTTGGAAAAGGCTTCACTGTGTTTCGCCACGACTCACCCCCGGTCTGTCAGCTGTCTCTGGAGCAGCACATGATACTCAGTGTTCATGCTCACGGCGGTAAACAACATACTGACATAAGGCACTACTGTACCGCCGCGGACAAAACTTCACCGGCCGCCACACAGCTGGTGCGCCTGCGCAGTCTACACCGGGAAGGCGCTGACTGGACATTATAACGTCACAAGTTCAGGGTAGTAACTCAGGCACCAAAATACCCCCCGTGTGGTCTGAACATCTGTGGACTTGAGCCTGAAATAGTACTATTCTTTTTATTTGATCAATTCTAGCATCTCTTCCACTATGAAAAACTGGCATGATATGTCACCATTTTCTCTTCAGTTAAGTAAAAGTTTTGCTAAGTGGTTTCATGGCAGTTTATAACATGTTTGAAGTATTTTACTGCAAAATAAACAAACTACAAGCAGACCTGAAATAATTAATAATTTATTCAACTAGTTGTTATCAATGAAATTATTTCCAACCATTTGAACTGAATATCTTTGGGTTGTCAACAAAACAAAACACCCGAGGACATCATCTTAGGCTTTGAGAGACATTTTTAATCATTTTCTGACACCTTGCTGGACAAACAACAGTTAATTAGTTAATCAAGGAAGTAATTAGCAGATTAATTGTCAAAATAATCAATAGCTGCAAGCCTAACATCCATCCATGTATTATCTCTACACGACTTTATCCTCATTATTGTCACAGGGGGCTGGAGTCTATCCCAGCTGATTTATATTAACTGCTTGCTGGTTCTGATAATACAAAGACAGGAAACTGCACAAAGGCATAAATTGTATGTGCATAACCAGTAAAAACCCACGCTATCATAAGAGCTCATCTCAGCAGTAGGCGACATCAATTGTTTACTGGATGACAAACATCAGAAACCTGACCTCCTGACCGTACAATCGGTACATGACCCAGACATGACCCGGTGAAAAGTATTAAGTACATAAAGCTAGCGTTCTCTGGAGAATAAAGAACGAGGTGAGGATAACGTAATTAGTTCCATCAGAAATGTGTGAGGATGTTTGTTGGATGAGCTGAGGCATTCATTCAGCCACAGACGCTGCTCAGTGACTGACTGGGTCCACTTGCACAAGTGTGTCCAATAAAGCTCAGGAAGGACGTTCTGTTTGCAGGTATTTGTTCAACTCTGAAAATTTCCTGAACAGACACTTTTTGGCTTCTGGACCCCACCCTTTATATGCATGTTATTATTTCCAATATAGTGCATATTTAGTTGTTTCCTTTTTGTTGTAATTTGTTTAATTTTAATGACAACAACCATAAAATGAGAAGTTGTTGTATTCTAGTCATTTCAATTTCATTCTTAAGAAAATTCAATTTTTCAGTTGATTCAATGTCTGGCAGCTGTGGGACAAGTTTGAACCAACACATGCTACTCAATTAGCTATTCAGTTCAGTAGGTGGCATTATCATAAAGAACAAAGGTCCTAGAAATGTGGTCCTACTGGAACAAGCAGCCTCCTCTGCTGCAGACGCTACTGGCCCTTCAAACATTTAGTTCAAGTTTTTTTCAAGGTTTAATACAACTCATCCAGGCTCACAGGCTCTCATATGTATTATCATGGGTCTCTGTTGAATAGTCTCACCCCTCACAACATTCAGGCATTAGTTCATCGCATAAGTCTTTACATGCAAAATGGTTGAACAAGTTGTCATAGTATGTCAAGGATGTTTCTATACATTTGCATTAGACTTTCTTTCTAAATCTGTCCTGAATTGGTAAATTGCTTCCAGGTGAACCTTGACTTTCTCTAACAAAGGGAAATGTGTGAAGGGTTAGGGTTTTCTGAAATCACTCAAGGACACAAGAGAAGATATTTGTGATGTGGATGAGAATTTGTGGCCCAACAGACCGGAATATCCAGAGGTGTAGGAAGACCGCACTGTAATTCCTACAGCACTGCCTGTACAGTTTTCCCTAAGGAGGTTGTCCTATGTTCACATTACTTTTGTTTTTTTCTTTGTGCTATGCAGCGCCGTTTTCCTTTCTGCAATCACGTGGTCTGTCAACAGATTACAATACAAACAGTAAAAGTGTAAATGTGAATCTTGTCCAGTCTCTTGCAATCAATCTCCCACATACACTAAGGCAGGCATGGGCAAACTACGGCCCCCGGGCCACATAAGGCCCTTTGGGCTTTTCAATCCGGCCCGCGAAATAATTTGGTCAATATTAGAATTGACGAAATTACAGTAAAGACCAATTCATTTGGCCTTCTCCTGCAGAACCCGGCGTTTCTGTTGACCCCACTAGATGGCGCACTCCAGACACAAGTGACCTTTGTTGATTTCTTCTTCTTCTTCTACTTTGCAACTGCATTGAGCTGCTGTAACAAGGAGTGGATCAAAGAAAAGTCGACAGTGAGTGTCGAGTGTTTCAGAAGGAGTGTAATACTAAATATTTTTTTCGCTAAAGTCCGTTCAAAGGCTGTATGTCTTATTTGTAATGACACCGTTGCGGTTTTTAAAGAATACAATATCAGCCGACACTTTTCCACGAAGCATGCTAACTACGCTAGCAACCAGTTAGCACAAGAACGGACAGCTACGGCTCAGAGGTTGGCAGCCAGTTTACAGACTCGGCAAAATACTTTTTTCCACAAACTACGATTCAAGAGTCAAGCACGAAGGCAAGTTATTTGCTAGCATTCAAAATAGCAAAGGCTAGCAAGCCTTTCCCCGAAGGGGAGCTTTTGAAAGAATGCATGGTAGAGACAGCAGGTCTCCTATGTCCAGAGAACAGAAACAAATTTGAAAAAATTAGCTTATCACGCAGGAGTTACTCGCCGTGTTGAACTAATCTACGAAGATTTAGCCAGCTCACTCAACGAAAAAGCGGAGTCCTCCAAGTTATATTCATTAGCACTGGACGAAAGTAATGGCATAAAAGACACTGCTCAGCTTTTAATTTTTATTCGAGGGAATAATGACAATTTTGAGACAACGGAGGAATTTTTGACCATGGAATCCATGAAGGGGAAAACAGGAGCAGAGGACTTGTACCACAGGGTGTCTGGGGTCATCGAGAGGCTGAAGTTGCCTTGGTGTAAACTCGCCAATGTCACCAAGGATGGATCGCCAAACTTGACAGGAAAAAACATCTGGCTGCTGAAAAGAATACAGGATAAAGTGAAGGAGGAAAATCCTGAGCTGGATGTGATTTTCCTCCACTGCATAATCTATCAGGAAGCGTTCTGTAAGTGTTTTGCATCTTGATCACTTCGTGAAGCCAGTCGTAAAACTCGTTAACTTTATACGAGCGAGAGGGCTTCAGCATCGTTAGTTCATTAAGTTTCTTGAAGAAACTGATGCTGATCACCAGGACTTGCTTTGCCACTCTCATGTCCGCTGGTTAAGTTTGGGGGGAAAAAAAGGATCACCAACAACACTGTTCCCACTGAAACTGAATGTGAGTATTCTTTACTTTGTCAGTGATGTCTTTAACATGTAATTCATATTAGTTTGCACAATTTCCATCCATCTGATGCTGGCCTGGCCCATCTGTCGAATTTCAAAACTCAATGTGGCCCCTGAACCAAAAAGTTTGCCCACCCCTGCACTAAGGCGTAACTTAAGATTTACAAAAAATGTCATCAAAACTTCAGCCATAGTATCCATCCATCCATTATCTATACACCACTGTGGGAGGAAGCCGGAGTACCCGGAGAAAACCCACACATGCACAGGGAGAACATGCAAACTCCATGCAGAAAGATCCCGGGAAAGCCGGGACGCGAACCAGGGATCTTCTTGCTGCAAGGCGAAAGTGCTAACCACTACGCCACTGTGCAGCCCTCAGCCATAGCATACATCAGAAAATCCCTCCAGAGCACACTGTTATGACAACATGACTAAGCAATTTGACTGTCTCTTGTCCATACACAGTGACACAAGGACTTCTCATTCTGATGGCACTGACATGTTCATTGACACATATTTACTTCTGAGAGATGAACTAAGGATTTTGAGCAAGAGACTGGCTTTTGCAGGTAATCCATGGCGTTTTGCCATTTGTACGAATTGTTCTGAGAAATGCACTTACTGTTTTGCAAATGTCGAGGATGACTCGAGAAATGTACCAAAGCGACTGAGAAAAATTGTAAAAGTCAAAATTTCCATGCAGTTAGGACTTCTTGTCAGCGTCGCTCTTTTCTTTGAGATGTGGCAGTTGGGTGCTGCCACTAGGGTGTGGCCGAAAGTAGGAACTCAACGAACAGGTCTCGGTTTTCCTGGTAATCTTTTGTTCTGCTTTTCCAGCTCCAGCAGCACCACTCTGAATCCTCCTGTGTTACAGGGGTGGTTTGAGAAGCCAGGTGCAGGCACAGATATGGCAGACAGGTGGCAACAGAAACAGGTCTTTATTTAGCCCAAACAAAAAACTAAAACAATACAGGAAAAGGAAAACAACTAGGAGAAACTAAACCAAACCTAATTCTAGAATAAACTACATTACAAAACCTACAAAAACCCACTGCTAAACTACAAAAACCAAACTTGGATAAACTAAACTATGCAACAAACAAAGCACTTACAAAACCAGTGTGGGACAGGACTAATGGGGCAAGGTAGGCAGACACGGGGAATCTGGAAGTTGGCGGGGAAACAAGACAGGCAGACAGAGAGCTGAAGACAGAGGGGGATTGGCAGTTATCCTGGAATGAGGGTGACAAGAGTCCAGGTGGGGATATGGCAGGCTGGAGACGTAGAAACAGGGCAGGTGGAAATCCTGAGAAGAACAGAGTCCAGGTGGGGAAAATTCAGGGGGAAAAACTGAGTCCAAGAGTGGGAGAGCAGTGAGTCCATGATGGGTAGTAAATCTTTATGATCCAGCGAGGTGTAACTGAATGAGCTGAGCTTTATACTGCAAGAGGTGGTTGTGAACAGGTGTCCTGAGTGAGCTGATTACTGCAGCTGACACTCATTGCAGCAATCAGCAGGTAGCAGAATGCAGGCAGGTGAAACAGGGAGAGCAGGAGGGCGAGTGACAGGGAGAGAGAGAGACAGACATGAGGGAGAGGTGACAGACAGACAGAGGGAGCCAAAGAGAGACAGGTCAAAGCAGAAACAAATCAGGACCCAAGGGAGAAAGGAGGAAAAAGAGGAAGAAGGGGAAAGAAGGGCAGGGGCTGGAGCAGGATCATAACATCCTGGCTCCTGAGGCTGAGCCTTGCTGGAGGTTTGGCTCACCTAATAGCTTCTTACTATGATACCGACAGTTAAGTTACACCCATGAAAATAAACAAGAAATTAGTTTCACAATTGTCATCAAGCACTTTTTTGACTTTAGCTGTTACACTGCCGTTCAAAAGTTTGGGGTCACCTAGACAATTCCATGTTTTCCATGAAAACTCACAGTTTTTTTCATGTGTTAACATAATTGCACAAGGATTTTCTAACCATCAATTAACCTTTCAACACCATTAGCTAACACAATGTAGCATTAGAACACAGAGGTGATGGGAAATGGTGCCTCTGTACCCCTATGTAGATATTCCATTACAAATCAGCCGTTTCCAGCTAGAATAGTCATTTACCACATTAACAATGTCTAGACTGTATTTCTGATTCATTTCATGTTATTTTAGTTGAAAAAAATTGCTTTTCTTTCAAAAATAAGGACATTTCTAAGTGACCCCAAACTTTTGAACGGTAGTGTACATGAATAGAGACAATACAATCTTTAGACCATTTGCTGCTGATTTTAGAAAGCCCATGACTCGATTAGCTTGTCCTGCAGAAGCAAGAAGAGAAATGATTCACAGCTTAAGGCAGTTAAACATTAACCAAAAAAGAGAAAAGTAACAAAAAAAACAGCCAGTATGTTAAACCAATGGCAAAAATTCCGTACTAGAGACTAGAAGGTCTCCGTGTTGTTAAACCTAACTTTAACAATGTAATTCATGAAAACACCCCATAGTGTTATTTTAACCTGTAAACTTATGACCTCAGCACGTAGCGAACAAAGTGACAAAGAGGCACTTGCTCTGAGCGTTATCAGCCCAGTAAATGATCTGGTGTAATATGGAAGACAACGCTAAGAAAATTGCATAGAAGTTGAAGGTCGAGGTGAATGAAAGAGAAAGTGAAAGGGAGGCAGAACAACTTTAAAATGCAGCTAAACAAAGTGAAAAATATTCCTAGTGTGGTGTGACAGAAAACTGCCATATGGGTGTTCAGGAAACAAAAAGTAGGAGGAGGCAACAACAAGGTTTAAAAATTTGTTCTTTGTTTTTTCTATTCCTACTAAGCAACTCTGACAGTGAGAGCCCTGAACATCCAGAGTCCAAACTTTTACTTTATTGGTCTTGTCTTGTGAGGATGATTTTATGGATCAATCAAAATATGACATTAAGAATCAATGTTGTTCAGTGTAATGACCCAATAATGTTCCTAAACTATAGGCTTTTTTTTAAATAGAAGGTTTTGATATGTCACACATGGTTGAATCCCATGTAGCTAGTTCAGTGTTCTGGTGTTGTTCATGCTGTTCCTCTGTCACGTTGCCATGACCCATTTACTTTGTTCTCTACCACTTTCATGTAGATTTGCCAGTGGGTTGGTCTGGTTATTCACACAAAAATGTATGTTTATGTGTGTATTTGTGGATTTGATTTTGTATATATGGTAGAGCTGCAACTAATGCTTATATCGATAAAATGTGGGAAAATGGTGAAAAAACATCCATCAGTATGATCGAAAGTCCCAAGATGACATTCCCAGTATTTTTAAATTGCTTTACTCAAGTACAGGATCTGAATACTTTGTCCACCACTGCTGTCATATCTATTACATCATTCTCTGTGAGTTTTCCCTTAACAGACACACAAGGAAATGAAAGTGTTCATCTGTATGACAAGTGGGAGGATTTTTGTTCATTTGGCTTTCGTAAGATGGGAAATTTTCATTGTATTAATCAAGGTCACTCATTTGTTTTGAATTTTTAATAAAACCATCACAAGGTTTCCAGTAATACTTACGTCTTGAAACAAAGTACAGCGCAAAGTTTTTTTTATTTCATATTCACTTCCTGGAATGTATTATACACAGAAGTCCTTTTTTCTGACCAACTCTGTGTGAATTTTTCAAGTAATATTTGGGGAGACTCCTGGCAAAGCATGATTGGCCACGAATTGATGAAGGGGAAAAAACAACATCTCATGGGTTTTAAATTGTTTCATAATTTGAGGAGGGGGGTTGAAGGTTGGAAAGTCCCGTCAAACTTCCAATGTTTGTCTGCAGAGCTTGGACAATAAGCTCAGCTAGCCACAACTCATCAAGAAGCAGGAAGCGGGGATTACAAAAGCTGGGAGAGTTCAGCAGGAGTCGGCGGCCCCTCCACAATCTCGCACACGTGTTGTCGGTTAGTCGTGTGAGCATGGAATATTATGACCCTGGAGGAAACAGGTGCCAATGGCTTTATTGTTTTCACACCCGTACCAACAAAAAAAACCCCACAGAATCCAGAGAAGGACAGCACAGATGTGACTTAACAGATGATGTGATTCATGGTCAGAGTTTGCTAATGAGAGAAAGAAAGTCCTGAGAGGAGAAAGGCTAAAAGGGGTATTGACAACTTTTCAACTTTTCCAGCTTGTTTTTTTTGTTTTATATTCACTTGTTTTCCATCATATATAGCAATGCATACACTGCCGTTCAAAAGTTTGGGGTCACACAGACAATTTCATGTTTTCCATGAAAACTCACACTTTCATTCATGTGCTAACATAACTGCAACAAGGGTTTTCTAATCATCAGTTAGCCTTTCAACACCATTAGTTAACACAATGTAGCATTAGAAGACAGGAGTGATGGTTGCTGGAAATGTTCCTCTGTACCCCTATGTACATTTCTAGGTGACCCCAAACTTTTGAACAGTAGTATGTGTTACATTATGACATAAAGTAATAAGTAAACAAAACACCAAAGACCAAATTGATTTAAAAATGATTTAATTTAAATTGTACAAAACCATCTTTGTCCAGCAAATTAACTCATACACATACCAATTTAATATCACCCTTTCAATTGATTTCAGTTGTCATCTTTAAATGTCTTTGTTTTAAACACTATTCGACTTCTACACTTCATATTTAGTACAAGACATCTAAGTCCTTTTCCTGCTTGGACTGTTAAAGCAGATATTACTGCATACTTGTTTCTTTAAAATAACGCACAGGCACCGGGCCATAAAGTTAAGAAAAATCTGAGTTAAATACACATTTAAGAAGAAAATTCCCAAAAACTTAACACTAATGAAGTGCTTAGCCAGACTTAAAATCCATTTTAATTTTTATTCACCTCAAACTTTACCACCTCTCCTTCATAAAACTTGCTTTTTCTTTCTTTTAGACTGATCACATGCTCACATTACTTCAACATTCAGTGTACACAAAGATATTTAACCTCCTTTTTCCATGTCCTATCACCTTCTTTATGTCCCTTCACAAACCTTCAAAAATACGTTCTTTAATCAACTTTTATCTCCGTCTGAAAATCCACAGAGGATTTCTAATTGACCTATAAAATTCATTTGAATAATGCAGTCTTTTGGTATCTTAGCACCAAGCTCCAAATCTCATCCAACAATACACTAAGAATTACATGAAAATGTCTTTCTTTCTCCAAATGTAATCCTTTTTAACTTTTGGTGTAATATCAAACTCTGTCCCTCTAATCAGTGTGTTTAAAAGTCATAAATTACCACCCTCATTTACAAACCAAGTGCTAATAATTTAAAACTGCTTCACCTCACACAAGCAGAACCGTATTGCAAATTAATTAATTCACAAAAATTCACATTTTCCGACAGATTTAGGTAATATTCAGACAACACACTGACCAATGGGCCAGGTGTGATTACTGTTCAAAGGTCTTCTTCTTCAGCAGGCCTGCAGGATAGGCTGGTAGGGCTCAGTCAGCACCTTGTAGCAGATTTTGGTGTTGGTGACAGCTCCGTGTTTCTGGCGCAGGTGCAGACGCAGCTGGCTCTTGTGTCGGAAATGCAGGTCACACTTCTCACACTGCAAAACAAGCAGTCGGATTAGACGTCGTGTCAGGCAATGCGACAATGAAAAGGGTGGTCTGTGGTGTTCTTTGCGGCTGTGCTCAAACACATAGTGTCTGACTTACAGTGTAAGGCTTCTCTCCAGTGTGGATGCGCAAATGGCTCTTCAGGGTCTGCAGGTGGCGGAACCGGGTTCCACAGGTGTGGCAGGGGTAAGGCTTTTCCCCTGTATGGATCAAAACGTGGGCCCTCAGGTGGGCAACCTAACACCGGGACAAAGCACACGAACAGGTTGAAGGGTGTAACAGAAACCATCTAAAACTAGATAAGGCAAGAAGCAAGCAGATACAGGGGTTTTAGCTGTTGACTCCACAGTTTCAAAACTTTGGTATCATGCGCCAGAACTAATGAAACATTGAACAAATTATGAGCAAAATATGAGAAGAAGAAGATCACTTGTATTTTACACTGCTGTTCAAAAGTTTTGGGTTAGAAATGTTCTTATTTTTAAGATAAAATCATTTTTTCCAATGAAGACAAAATTAATTGATTCAGAAATACAGTCTAGACATTGTTAATGTGGTAAATGACTATTGTAGCTGGAAACGGCTGATTTTTAATGGAATATCTACATAGGAGTACAGAGGAACATTTGCAGCAACCATCACTCCTGTGTTCTAATGCTACATTGTGTTAGCTAATGGTGTTGAAAGGCTAATTGATGATTAGAAAACCTTTGTGCAATTATGTTAGCACATGAATAAAAGAGTGAGTTTTCATGGAAAACATGAAATTGCCTGGGTGACCCCAAACTTTGGAACGTTAGTGTGTTGATTCAGACAAAAAATATTAAATGATAAAAAGTTAAAGGTAAATAGAAATGTGAAAGCAACACAGAATTCCTGGGAGCCTTACTGGTACCAGAATTTTGTGTTACCAATACATCTGCCATAAATTGAAGCAGAAAAAACTCAAACTGGTGAATAATTGACCCTCAAAATTTCCTGGAGTGTTCTATTTCAACCCTAGTGGACTAATTCCAAATTCAAGCTTCCTTTGAAACATCCACACGTGCTTGCAAACATATTTTTTGGCATGAAATTTCACTTTCTCATGTGATACAGACAGAATCACTTTTTAATTTTAAGGTAATTATTGGCTATGAGACGCACCAAAATGAACAGCAACATTTTGGATTAGTTACATCAAGTGTCAGTCAGCACTAATCAGTTAGTTTGCTGTGTGTTACCAATTACATATCACTATGTAGCTTAGCATTAACATCCACTTTTATAGTCATGCACACCCTTACAGCCCTCACCTGAACAAATCGTGCCCCACAGGTGTCACAGCGGTAAGGTTTCTCTCCAGAGTGAATGCGGGAGTGAGTCTTCAGGTTGGCCGGGCGGTTGAACTGCGCTCCACACACGTTACAGCGGTACGGTTTGTCACCTGCTGGGGCAAAAAGGCCACTGGTTGTACATATTTGTTCTGAACATCTGAAACAAAGAAAGTGAATTGAACAGAGGTTTTTTTTTTATGGCTTCACCTGAGCAAACAGACTTGGTTCCTTGCAGGTTTCCAGAATAACAGTAGGGCACATAGTAGTTCTCACGCTTGATTGGATGTTGGTTGTGGTTAGCATCTTCTGGACCAAAAGGGTGCAATTTTAGTTATACACACCAATGCACTGTTTTTGATAGATTTGTGCACTGTTTTTGCAATGTAACAGGGGTTTTGGCTTTTGCCTACCTGGTCCTTCCTTGTAGGAGGGAGGCACTGTTGGGTGGTCCACAGAGGGAGGTGGCCCGAGGGGAGGGGCTCGGCCAGAACCCTCGTAGCAGGAGGCCTGCCCCTGTCTGAAGAAAAGAGGTTCAAAAGCTTTCACACTCATATATAAACTTTGGGTTTTAGTCTCTGTTATCTCATTATTCTCATTGTTCCAGTTTACCTATCAATCTGACCAGGCACTTCTCCAGACCACGCCCCTGTTGGTGCTTTTGGTACTGAGCCCATGCTGTCTGCAGTGGGTGATGCTTGACTTTGGGGTTCCTCCCCTTCCTCTACTTTCACCGTAGTGGCAGCACAGAGAGGATTGAGAACAATGTACTTGTATTTCTTCCAGTTGCAGGCCTTTGGGTCTGGTGTGGCTTTGGTGTCATTCTGGACAAATGAAGAAAACACAACTTTACCTTTAATTTAACTGCAAATTCAAACTGTCATAAAAATCAAGCATATTTTCATTTTCTTGAGCCGTACCACAAGGTTTTTGTTGCAAGTGTTGGACTCAGCGGGAGAGTTCGGTTGGCAGCTCGAGCGGGCGGGGCTGTTTGGAGATGAAGTGCCCATGGTGGGTGACTCAGGCTCTCCTTTTAGCTCTTTTGACCTGGGCTGGCAGGTCAGGAAAGCCCCTGGCTTGAAAGAGTCCCCAGCCATCGCAGGGATCCTGCAGGAAAAACAAAGGAAGTGCTGTAATGAGCTAAACCTGTCATCAGACAAAGGCACATAAACTACAGCAGCAGCACTTCTTTCAATGTATAAACAAAAAGTCAAAGCGATAAACATGTTAGAAATCAGAGAGTCGCACAAATAGAGCAGTTTTGGCAACCTTATAATTTTAGTGACAAATTGAATTCTCTTACCTGGTCGTCCCGGCTGTTGGGAGTGATCTTTGGGGTCCTGGATTATATAGGTCCCCTTCTTTGGGGGCTACAGAAGCTACAGACACCCTGGAGTCCAGCTCCAATTGAGGGTGTCTAGCACTCACATTATTCGTGCTGAAAACGAAATAAAAATGGATTTTGAGTTCATGTACAAGCTTTGTGCATCACATCATTTCCTACATTTTTCATGCACAAGACGTGATCAGACAACAGATGTTCCTTCCAGGCCCTCACCTGTGCAGCCGCATGAAATCCCGGCAGGTATCGGCCACGTGGTCCATCTGCAAGTAGGTGGCAACAGCCAGCACTCCGGAGACAATGCTCGGTGTCAGAGGGAGGCGGGAGGTGTACATGAAGTCAAGCAGCAGGGAGACACTGGATGGATCCAAGGTACTGGGGAGAGACACGGTCATGAGCTGCTCCCCGCCGCCACCACGCCCCTGAAGCATCACACGGTGGGAGTAGAGCGAGTAGAAGAACCCACTGAGGGAAGAGAGGAGGACAGAAATATGTAAGGTAATTTCAGGTGAGCAGTATCAGGCAGCTTAGGTAACTGAGGACAGATAAAACTAGAAGGACAAAACAACTATATATACGCTTGTTTCATTCAAGTTCTGCCTTAAAAAACAGTCTCGCTCCCGCTTGCCGCAGAAGACAGAGAAACTGTATTGTGTGTTGCTTTGATCCCTGCACCAACCTGCAGGCCACGAGCACGGCACAGTGCGCCTGCAGATGCACGTTGCCGATAACCAGGGTGGTGTCGGTCAGGATGCTTCGATGCCGGAGTTCATTCAGGTTCAGCAGCACATCGTTGGAGTGGCGTGTGAACTCCTTCACATATCCATCAGCTGGAGCCCTCATCGCTTGCCCTCTGTCCACTTTGTGCCCTTCCAACACTTCCATCATTTGGATCTGTAGAAAAGATATTACAAATAAGGAAAACGACATATGAAGCAGTGCACATACACTGCCGCTCAAAAGTTTGGGGTCACACAGACAATTTCATGTTTTCCATGAAAGCTCACATGAAAGCTCACACTTTTGTCAATTATGTTAATAATTGCACAAGGGTTTTATAATCATCAATTAGCCTTTCAACACCATTAACTAACACAATGCAGCATTAGAACACAGGAGTGATGGTTGCTGGAAATGTTCCTCTGTACCCCTATGTAGATATTCCATTAAAAATCAGCCGTTTCCAGCTAGAATAGTCATTTACCACATCAACAATGTCTAGACTGTATTTCTGATTCATTTAATGTTATCTTCATTGAAAGAAAAGTTTTTTTTTTTTTTTTTTTTTTTAAAAAGGGACATTTCTAAGTGACCCCAAACTTTTGCACGGTACTGTATTTTATATTCACAACATGTGAGCTGAAATTTTTATTATTTGCATGATTTAGAATGATTCATAACAGTAACTTACCAGTATGTAACTGATAGAATAAATATATTGGAGTGTCCCAGACACATCTGTTAGGTGAGACCAGCTCCCTACTCGTACCTGCGTGCAGAAAATAAGAAATAACCACCTGATCCTGTATGTATTTTTCAGTTGTACACTGCTAGACAATTTTCAAAAGTGAATGCACTTGAAACAAAATTTTGAAGAGTATAATAAATCTCACATTTACCACATATTGATACTGACCCCGCATTTTTATCAAACAAAATCGAGCAATTTATCATTACTCTCTTCAGAAATATACCGTCAAAGTTACATTAGAAGATTAACAAAAGAAGGATAGGATTTTGAACATCTCTACATAAAAACAAAAAGTCAATCCTAGCTAACAAGGATTAGACACATTATACAAAATATTTAAATGTAGTGAAAAGTTAAAACTCACCCCGACCAGCAGGGACGAGAACTAACGTGTGCTGCACTGACGTCAACCCACTGGGCTCAGTGTTCGGTCTACAGTCAAAGACGTGGAGCAGGGATCACCCACAGCCTCCACTGGCTCTGAGCAGCACTGTGAGGGAGGCTGCAGGGAGGGAGCTCTTTATAATGTTGCGCAGGAAGGCCCCTTACAACCAGAGCTGCTCGTTTCCTCTTTCCTCAATGGCCCACGCGTACACTGGAAGCAACGCAGGAAAAGCCCTGGCCCGGGCTCCGGGCTCTAAGTATTTTTAGTGGGCTATTAGTTTTTCTAAACCCCTATAGCTCCACGCAAACTAATGGCAGGAAAGCAAAGTGTGTTTTTGTGCCACGTTAAAAAAATATATATGTGGACCCTTGGGGAGATGCGGTACGTGTCTGGCTGTCCAGGGCTAAGCCACAGAACATCCCCCACCAACGCTTTCCTTCACCAGGACAGAGGAAACTGTTCGAAAGGAAGTTGGAACACTAACTTGTATTTGGATAAACAAGCCATGCCCTCATCAATTACATTTAATTATGGGAGTTTTTCATACTAATTTCACCTGTATTTCGCTGCACAATTTCTCAGAATCTCCCCTGATATTACTTGCATACAATAAGCCATGGTATTCAAAGGGAAACTGTCATTGCTAAATTGACTAATTCAGTCTGAGGGGCATTATTGATAAGTGCTCCACAGCATTGTCCGGAACCTTCTGAGCAAAAGCGACGTGTTATGAGGACCAAGAAGAAGGAAGCAAGAAAAAATTGATCATTCTAGTTGGAAGACACCTACTCTTGGTGCTGAAAAACAACCTTTACCCCGCCCTGACGGAGAGAAATGCAGTCGACAGATGTGCAGGAACTTCCATTCACACACACATGAATGCATCCTGCTAGGGTGCTCAGAGACATGAATGAAAACGCCTGCGCAGGACATCCGTCAATAATAAAGCAAGCAGGAGACAAGGGAGGAGAGACGGCCAATTGGGGGGGTAACAGAGTGAGGGGATGAGGGCTCAGAGGTCATGAAGAACTGAAAAATAAGCGGAAAGTGACCTCATCCTCAGTGCAGCCTTGGCTTTGCAGAGAATTAGACACAGGACAGTTAATTGAGGGACCGCAAAAAGTGAACTATGAACTGTGTTTCCTCCACATGAAAGTATTTCACAGAAGGAGACCTTGAAGAAAGAAGAGAAATCTTCAAGGTCTACTCGGCGAAGATGAGTGATGCTTGCACAAAAAGCTGGGCTTGCAAGATGCAAGATGCTAGGGGTAGTTTGACTGATAAAGAAAAGATTTTTATTTTCAATGACATGATTGGACGGAATTCATTACACTGCCAAGGAACACGGCAGAGTTATGTGACGATCGGCGTTGGTTTATCTGTCTGTCTGTCCGTCTGTTCGCAACATTACTCAAAAATGGACTAACAGATTTGGATGAAATTTTCAGGGAAGGTCAGAAATGACACAAGGACCAAGTGATTAGATTTTGGCACTGATGTGGTCTGGATCCACACATTTGTTAAAGATTTCTGTATCATTGTGGGATAGCGGCACAACGTCACTGTAACTATGACTACAAGTGAACACTACGTCAGCTGCCTGCTGATGATCACGATTGTGATCCTACTACAAATCCACTGCTGCGGACTTATCCGTCAGAAATGATACAAGGAACAACTGATTAAATTGTGGAGGTGTTTCCAAGTCCCATCAATTCCTGCTGCCCGCTACATATTTAAGTCACGCGATTCAGTATCCGTACATAATGTACACATGCATAACACACGCCTGTGCTTAGCGCAAGGTCATTTTGCTTGTGGATCCACAACAACAAGTGAACACTACGTCAGCTGCCTGCTGAGGATCACATTATTGTGATCCTACTAAAAATCGATCACTGCGGACCATGAATTTTTTAAAGATTTCATCCGTCGGAAATGATGTAACAACTGAGCAGCCTTGGCGTAGTACTGCGCTCTCTCAGTGATTTTCTTGTCTAAAATGCAAAGGAAAACTGTGGAATTGCTTAATTTTTTACCTACAATTTCAATGTTTTTCTCTAATATATAACAATGTGTGCACTAAATTGTTTTGCTTTATATGCATTAAGTGATTGCTGGAAACAGTGGGCACAGACATCAATACTCATGATTCGGTTGCACAACAACAACAACTTATTTTAGCAGGTATAATTGCCTCCAGGTAATTTTGAGCTGCATCTTGAGTAATAAGTCTTTTTGAAAAGGCAAACTCCATTTTGAGTCAAACACGTTTTAAAAATCTAACACCCATGTTTGGATATAAATCCTTTGAAAATGCGAATCGGAAGTCAAAATGTTTGCCTGGGATGTGGAGTGCTTGTGCGTGTCCTTGTGCTTCTATTTGTTTGGATTGAGGACGGATCAATTGTGTGCTTTATGAAAGAAAAAACAAGGAAAAACCGTAAAGGAAAACAACGATTAAGAAAACAGAGAGGGAGATGTGGGTCTCGGCGACTTCCAGGCATTGTGAGAAGAACGGATGAGGGGGGCGGTTGAGGAAAAGTGAGAACATTACTAAACAGGTTTACCAATGGCCGGAAGCCATTGAGTCTGTCCCGTTGGTGAGGCTGGGCAACACTCACTGTGACTTCCTGCATCTTAACCCATCTGTCAATGCCCATCAGCGACACACTGGCCCTGTTTGTGAAAAAATGCAGAGCTGTTACTATTTACCATCAGATGAACCCCTCTGCATTCTCAGATGAAGGGCTCCACCTTGTTTTGTGGTTTCTTTATTGCCTGGATAAAACGATATTGCTTATCTGATTTTGCATGGATT
Organism: Amphiprion clarkii; assembly: GCA_027123335.1. NCBI lineage: Eukaryota > Metazoa > Chordata > Actinopteri > Pomacentridae > Amphiprion > Amphiprion clarkii. The sequence goes on from CM049589.1 coordinate 17,888,329, forward strand.
GAAGCCAGCTTTGATTTCAAACCCTCAAGTTAGTGCCAAAGTGTTGATGGCCCCTGCAACAATCACACAGATCTGCTTAAACTACCTCTTCCTGCGATTGCAGAGCTCTCTGGACATATAAGGGCAAACAGCACAGAGCTACTGGGAGGAGGAGTGTAAGGAGGAAGTGGGGAGATCCCAGAAAGCAGCTCTGGTTGTTTGTCCACTTATTGGCTGAGATAGACTGGGAAATAAAAAATAAATGACAAGCTTATGAAACTCTTCCTTTGAAGAAGTGCCTTGGGGAATGAAGTGGGGCTCCAACATTGTACTGGGTGAAGTAGGAGGAAGGGGAAGAAAAAACGGGGTGGGAGGGAAATGGGAGAGGGACAGTTGACCCAAATCTAATGAACTGTAAAATAATGAAGCAAGCATTTGACCTCCATATTAACTGCTGCTTGTGGAATGGAAAACAACTGGGTTTTTTATGGAAAACATAAATTAGCAACAAGCGATGTAAGCTCAATTGAAAGCTATGGCAAATTACAATTCAAACCCAGAATAAAAGAAGCCTAATGGTAATATAATAAAGATTAATCAAACCTTGATCACAGTTAGCAGACATAAATATTAACAAATAATTATAAGTTCAGTAATCTTCATGCTCTGAGATAAACATCAGTTGTCTTTCAATGATTTCTTTAAATATTTTTATCTTATTTTAGTGTATAGGATAATTTAAGTTCTATTTATCATTTGTCTAAATAGCTATTCACTATCACGCAGGTGCCCTCTGAACAACACAGTTTTAAACAAATGTCGAGACTCCTCGTTAACATTATTTTAAAGTTAAAATAAAAACTAACTGGCTTTTTAAATGAGTTTAGTGTTTTTTAAAAAAATATTTATTTATCATAGTTTTTCTCTTCATTTTAAACTGGAGTTAATTACTGCTCTGGAGTTGGATACCTATTGTATTGTAGCATTTTACTGTAGGATGAACCAGAGTAAGATGCCAACATTGTTCTTTTAAAATACATATACTTTGAATATCATGATAACATGCACATAATAGGGATGGTTAACTGAAGAAATTCAGAGAGAAATTAAGTAACCTATAAATACATTAATATAAAACTGAATGTAAAATCTTACAAAGGTGTATCTTCACCCCTGCAGGGAAGATACACTCCTTTCTGAGGAACCTCACCACGTGAGTCATTTGGATCAATACAAACTTGATACCTATGCATACGGTTAACTGTCTTTTTAATTTTTGATGTTGCTCTTACTTTGATTCATTGAATATTATTTTCATTGAAAAAAATGCTTTTCTTTCAAAAATAAGGACATTTCTAAGTGACCCCAAACTTTTGAACGGTAGCATATGTTTTTAAGCGGTCAAGTTATTGTGAAATCAATTTAGAATTGATTTGTGACAAAACTTTACTCTAACTTTGTGCTCAATGATATTCAAATTAGTGTCATGAATATATTAAGCTTTCCTCAAAAGTCCTACAGTTACACCTTCACATATTACCAAAAAACCCAAAAAACTTGTTTTTTTCTGTTCAAAGTCATGCATGATCCTTTATGTGAATCTGTAAACAATAAAGGAAAAGGTTAAGTTTATCTCTATAATAAGACCCTACAGAAGTCTAATTTGTGCTGTTAAAATGGTATGTCATCATACTTCAGAACGTTATAATCCAAGAAAAAACCTGAAATTAAAACTGGCTACATCCACAATGGTCAAAAGGGGAATTATGGGGCAGGGAGGTTCTTACCCTCTTTACTCTATATATGGAATGACGTTTTTTTCGCTCCGAAGTATTAGATTTCCATAGTTATGTGCATATAGAATTTTCCTATGAGGTGTAATAAAGTAACATTTAAGTTATTTACTGGACGAGTTTTCTAGTTTTTATTTGGTTTAATTTACAACAAGAGATGTTTTTCCTCCGTGTGCACGCGGACGCGCACGGTCCCCGCAACTACGTCACACATGAGGAATGCAGTGCGGAGCTGCTGCTGTTGCTAAAGGCCTCTCGATATCCGTGACAAAGTAGGTTAACGACGCCGAAGCGAAAAGAAAGTTTTTTCGGGATAACTTTCACTGACCTTTGAACGGTTAGACTGAGGTGCAGGTCGTGTTTGTGTGGCTCCGTTCAGACGGTATCTGTTGGCTCTTTCATTGTTTCCTTCTCGGTTGTGCTGAAGTTAGCCTAGAGGCAAGGCACGAGCTTTGCTCGAGTTCAAAACAGGCTAGCAAACAAGTCAACAAGCCTGTTATTAAAGTTAATTCTTGCTAATTATCCCTCATTTTGGGCGATTGTATCACTTAAGTGGTATGTATTTCTCTTATGTGACGCACAGAGGACAGATTTGGACGAACAGCTGGGCAGTTTGTCATTCATATGAGATAATGTTGCTGTCCGAGACGTTGCTGTTAAAGCGAGAAAATGTTGCTGATGTGGCTTTGATGTGTTTGGGTTTTTTTCCTTTTCACCGATTTCATGTTCTGGATTCGTAGATGAGACCGAAGGAAAGAAGAGAATCACTGTAACGGTGCTGTAAAAGGTAGGAAACGCCAATATGTTGCAAATGTCACTTGATTGTACACTCGCATTTACGGATGTAGTTTTAAACCCGTTTCCTGACATGTTTTCACTCGAATCGCGCTGTTTATCTCTTATTTTAGTTAAATTATCTACCAGAAATCGCTACATTAAGCTGTAGTGTGTCAGACATGTTAAGCTAACCATAGCCCCATGGCTTCAAAATAACAGCTGAAAATGCTCCAGAATAACAAGAGCAGTGTGATAAAGTGAAGATAGGAATAAATGGTGATAACCTCGATGCAGTTTGTATTCGGTGTCCTTAAATTGTGTGTTTTTTTGGGGGGGGATTTGTTCATTTACATCAAATCTGTGTGTTGCAGAAACGCTTACAGTGGAGTTATTCAGATTTTCGAATATACCGGATCTAGTCTTTGTGTTTTCCCGGTAGCATGACTCTTGCACTGTCATCAATTGACATTTGGGGAGTCGATACGCCTCTTTGACCCTCAGTCAGAAGCCCAGCCGTGATAATACACAAATCCGCGAGCTTTGTTTTAAATCACAGAAAAACACAACAATTGGCTTTAAAACTCAGAGTGATAAAGCTGTTGAGATTAATTTCCTGGCCCAGCCATCCTCGGATTTGAGTGTGTCCTCATCCGTATTCAGACAGGGGCTTAAATCAGGTCGACAGTGGAGGTGGTGGTGGTCACTCTTTCCTCCACGTGGTCAGTGTGTAATGTCACTTAAGTCCATGCTGACACTGCTTGGTCTAATGGTAACTACAACAACCCCCTGAATAGCAAAACTTAAAATAGCTGAAGTGAAAAAAATCAACAAGAGGTGTTTTCTGTATGTCTGCATCATCCTCTCATACATCATTATAATCCTCTTACCATCACGGACTTATGAAGGCCACATGACCCACATACAATCAGTCTGAGTGGGCTATTCATTTCTCCATCCTGACAGTACTTGAATTTAATTTGCTGTGGCTTATGTGAGTGCTTTCAATCTATTTGGGCTTTGTGTCCATGTCACAGTGGCTTTCCTAGAAAGTTAAAGCAGTAGTGCATGCACTTGTTTACTTTGTGCATTTAATATTAATCATGATAAATCAACTATCATGTGTAGGTCATCATTTATATATTCTAAAGTGATGTATGAACTGACAGAGCTAGACCACAGAGTCACTTTTTAAAAAGGATTAGTTTAAAAAATGTAGTCTGGCTAAATTCAAAGTACATGGTAATGTTATGCAGCTCCTAGCATTTATAGAGCTGTCAAGAACAATGTTTGTTAGGTTTTCCTCAAGGAAAATGTTTAAAATGTCAAATTCAATATCAAAAATAGGTTTGTCCTCTGACATTGCAGCATTAAAAGACTCTTTGTGTAATTTCTGACACTTCTATAAATTGCGATTAACCTGTGAGATATATATATATATATATATATATATATATATATATATATATATATATATATATATATATATATATATATATATATATATATATATATCTGCTTGAGTTTAATATTCGCTTTGTAATAGATTTAAAACATTTAATGGAGTGTTGCCACATGTGGACTGTCACACAAGGAGGACACCGTTAATTTAAAGTCGAAACACTGGGTCAGATGCGTTACATAATGTTTATCCTAAATTACAGCCTTTGCGTTTTTAGTAATTGCATTGTTTTAAATTGTTCAGCCCTGCTTTGAAATATTATGATGTTTTTAAATTGAAGTTCTTATACAAGACCTGAAGACCCTCAGGTGCAAATCAGCACTTTGACAGCTCAGCTGTGAGTGCCTGTGTTGTTATTTATCCCACTGAGAATACATAATATATTGTTATGAGCCAGGTGTTCATGTGTATACAGATACATATCGTTACACAACATTTCCTGCCCTGTTTTTGTTTTAACTTCATTTGGAAATAAATGATACTGGTGTGTAAACATCCAAGGACAATAACTATTGTGGTCGATAACGGGCTCGGGGTAGCCACAGATTTGCACCTGTTTGTGTGTCTGTATGGGATCGTGTGTATATGTGTGTTGGAGATGTTTTTGCACGACTGTTTGTGTCTCGAAGTACACAGAAACACACTCAAACATGTTTCAGGGCATGTGCTAGCCAGATGGAAATCCCCGAGCCTTTTAGAATAGCTGCTCTCTTCCTGCTCTTCAACTGCAAGTCTATTGTTCAGTGTGTGTGTCCCGTTGCCATAGGAAACTAAATCTGAAGCATCCTTTAGTTTCCATTGGTTACCTGCAATATAAGCACACACAACAGTCACTGTAGTAGACAAATTATGGCTAGACGCAGAAAACATGCACATTCACTAAACCATTATCAGGCGAAGCAGATCACTCTGATTTTCCTTAAAAGATTCTTTCATATTGTAACCAATTTTCACGTACACTTCAGTTATATTACAACATAAAATTTAATATCAAAACAACATGACACAAATGCTTTCCTTTGTCATTTGATCTCAGAAGCCTGCCATGTCTGGTCCCACTTGGCTGCCACCGAGGACTCTGGATAGCCCAGAGCGAGCCATCCCCCAGATGTCCCACTCCTCTTCTGGGGCAGCAATCTACCGAGCCCCCAACAAGAAGGGCACGTCTGATTTTAGACCAAAATATGGTCCCTATGACCAGAACGGAGGAGAAGGAATGACCAACAGGTACATGGCGACTGAACACACTGGTAAGAAAACCACTAGTCACAAACTGTAGCAAGTGATTTGGGGTCATTTATAAGAAACATTTATGTGCAGGAATGTCCCCCTGGCACCAACATCAATAACTAACTCTGCCCATTGATCTTTTGATAGTGACAGTAAAGAGGAACCATGCACAAAGGCATACAGTTAGACTTAAACAGGAAGACATTGTTACTCTAAGGGAACAGTAAAATAATGATGTTCTGTAAATATTTTTGATAAATAATAATTCCTCCTAGTCATGACAAGATTCTTGTCTGAATCAGTTTCGTTGTAAACAATGGAGGACACGAGACTTCAGCAGTTTGAGCTGGACAAATCATGTTTGCGTCTTACAAAGTCCTTTATTTGCATGAATTCACCACTTTGCATTTTCACAGACAGAGGTTTCTTGTTTAGCTATAATGAAAGGACAATGTTACAAAGACGACACGATTAACGTTGTTTGTTGAATTTTCACACTACCTCAGGCTGATCTGCAGCCTTTTTTTTTTTTTTTTTTTTTTTTACTTAGAATCAGAACCATGGATTTTGTCCTCATTACTTACACAACTGTTCAAAAATTAGGGGTCACCCAGACATTTTCATGTTTTCCATGAAAACTCTCAATTTTTATTCATTCTAACATAATTGCACAATGTAGCTAACACAACATAGCATTAGAACACAGAAGTGATGGTTTCTGAAAATCTTCCTCTGTACCCCTATGTAGATATTCCATTAAAAATCAGCTGTTTCCAGCTAGAATAGTCATTTACTACATTAACAATGTCTAGACTGTATTTCTGATTCATTTAATGTTATATTCATTGAAAAAACAGCTTTTCTTTCAAAAATAAGGACATTTCTAAGTGATCCCAAACTTTTGAGCGGTAGTGTACATTAGAAGCATGGCAGGCATACATCTCTTAACAAATAGCATTAATAGGAGGAATGACCAGTAATACAATATAGTCATGATGCCAGATTGTGAACCTCTCATTTAACAGAGGATATGCCCTCTGCTTTCTGTTGTTTTCTATTTTTCTTTACTTTTTAAAAAATAATAATGTGTTTGTCTAAGGATAACTTTCTTGAAGAGCCTTGGACAAATGTTCCCAATGTCTCTTCTCCAAAACAATAGGTGGCCCTATTCATCACTCCTCTGGCGATCACTATTACTCTCCCCCTCATGGTCCCAAAGAAGACCGCAACTGGAGCCCTCACATGGACAGCTATGAACTGATGGTGGGTGAATTTTCTGTTTTGAGTTTTGCGCTGTTCTAAATAATTAAATATGGAATTCCAAGCAATTGGGAGAAATTGGGGAAGTGCCGAAAAAGAGTTCACGACGTTCTGACGTGTTTCCAATGCTGTTCTTTTATGTTAGCATCGTGGCCCTGAAAAGCCAGCAAGCTATCACTCCAAAATTGATGCCGATATTGACTCCCTCACCAGTATGCTTGCTGATCTGGACAGCCACCCACAGGACTCCAGCACGCAAGTATGAAAATACACTTTATTGAATTAAGAATTACATACTTGATCAGAATAACTGAAAAATAAATGATGAGTTAAGTTTGGCTCCATCATCATTGGGCTAATTGTGTGTTTAATTAGCTAATATTCTGCCTCCTTACAGCTCTATGACAATGTGCCTTACAACAAATACCTCTCAGGGGATCACTATAAGCCTGCACACCAGAGCGCAGCCCCTCCTCAGAGTCGGCCATCCATGGGCTACAACCTTCATCCCCAGAGCCAGTACCACCCAGCACCTCTCTACCCCAGCGAGCACCAGACACCTCAGTACTCCACTTCCCACCAGCAGGACTACTACTCCTCTTCAAGCCCTAAACCCTACCCTCAGCCCATTCCGGCATCCTACACCACTGCCTCAACTCCCACCGGGCCCAGGTTCAGTGTCCAGGTCAAGACAGCACAGCCAGTCACCTACTCTCAGACAGGGAGGCAGGCTGAACAGGCCTACACCCCGCCCCCTCCTCGCCAACATGTGTCACGACCTCCACCCCAGACTCAGACGGGTCCGCAAGGGTGGTACCCACCACATCTCAGCTCGCAAGTTCAGGAAATGCACTCTGATGGGGGGTACAAGGGGAGCAGCTCAGGATCTGGAGGAAGAGTTAACCAGGTTCCAGTGTCCAAGAGAGGAATGGAAAATAATCGGACAGGGTCTGGATCTGCACAGAGTCCTGCTTATCAGTCCAGCAAGGTAGGGAAACAATTTCTGATACCTTCTGTGGGTGCATTTCAGTCTTGGCATGTTATGAAAGTGACAATAACCTTACAATTAATAGCTTTGACTTTTTACGTTTTTGGTTACATACGCGATTCATGTATCTACTTTTCTCTAGCAGGGGATGACCGCTTCAAGGCCTGAGGAAGAGCTGGATCGACTCACCAAGAAGTTGGTGTATGATATGAACCATCCCCCTGCAGAGGACTATTTTGGTACTTTTAATGGCACCTCTAAACAAGCACTGTGACATTGCAGAAGACAAAAGAAATGCAGCTGTGTAACACTTTTCCTGTGAATTTCTGTGCCGACCAGGCCGCTGTGCCCGCTGTGGCGACAACGTGGTCGGTGATGGCAGCGGCTGTGTTGCCATGGAGCAAGTGTTCCACGTGGAGTGTTTCACATGTATCACCTGCCACGCACGTCTCAGAGGGCAACCCTTCTACGCTCTTGACAAGAAGAGTTACTGTGAGAGCTGTTACATTGTAAGTATATGAACCATGGTACAAGAAAATAGTCAGGTTTATCTGATTATCACTTTTTGTGGTTATGTTTTGGGTGGTATGGTGGCATAGTCTGATCTCTAACTGTGTTGAAAATGCATTATTTTTGCGGCAAAGTTATGTGACAATTTATGTTGGTTTGTCTGTCTATCTGCAACATTACTCAAAATTAGACCTACAGATTTGTATGAAATTTTCAGGGAAGGTCAGAAATGTCTCAAGGACCACCTAATTAGATTTTGGCAGTGATGCAGTTTATAGTCTGTTAAAGATTTCTGTATCACTGCAAGATAGCGTCACGGCGTCACTGTGACTATGACAAGTGAACACTATGTCAGCTGCCTGCTGACGATCACATGATTGTGATCCTACTACAAACTCACCACTGTGAACTTATCGGGACTTATCTGTCGGAAATGATACAAGGAACAATTGATAAAATTTTGGAAATGTTTCCGAGTCCCATCAATTCCAGCTGCCCGCTACATATTTAGGTCACGCGATTCAGTATCTGTACATAACGTACACATACATAACACACGCCTGTGCTCAGCGCAAGGTCATTTTGTTTGTGGGTACATCTATATTAAATGGCCACATTCTATGTTGCCGTGATTTCTGATCATTGATGACTATTAAACAAATGCTGCATTTCTAAAAAAAATAAATAAATGCTGCATTTCTGACAATGCCATATGGGGGAATGAACAACCATGGTGGAGTACTGTGCCCTCTGTGTGCCTTTATAGTTTATATTGTAATAATATGTCCCTATAAACAGGGACATATATTACATTTTGTCTTGCAGTAGTGCTCTGTCATTTCTACTCTGATGCAGTCTGTTGTTTCCATCTTTGTTTTTTTTAGAGCACACTAGAGCGTTGTTCAAAGTGCTCTAAACCCATTCTGGATCGCATCTTGCGGGCCATGGGAAAAGCCTACCATCCTCGCTGTTTCACCTGCATAGTGTGTAACTGCTGCTTGGACGGGGTGCCCTTTACAGTGGACGCCACGTCTCAGATACATTGCATAGAAGACTTTCACAGGTATGCACTGATTGACACACCATACCAACATTTTGACACGAGTAACTCAAGCTTATACAGAATAGTCGGTAATTTCCTGTAATTTAGTTTTGATGCTTGTTGTCCGTGACAGGAAGTATGCGCCTCGCTGCTCAGTCTGTGGTGAGCCCATCATGCCTGAACCAGGGCAGGAGGAGACTGTCAGGATTGTAGCTCTGGACCGCAGCTTTCATGTCAACTGTTATGTTTGTGAGGTGAGTTAACTTTTCTTTCAAATCCACGGGACAGTTACATATGTTTTTAAATAGAAATGAATGAACAGAATGATCAACATGTGTTGATTTCAACTTTTTAGAGGAGAGAAGAAACATCATGTAGTTTCTTATCTCAGTAGTTTTAAGTAGAACAAGACCATCAGTTATATGATATGTGATATGTGGGAAATTATAGTTTCAGTTGTGGCCTAGCTAAATGCAGAGGGCAGTGACACCCAATAATCCCTTGCACTTTACCAGTGTTTAGATATTACTTTATGACTACAGACAACCATTCAACTTTATTTTACACCTGTTAGCCTCGCGAGATTAAATGTTCAGGGATGAGAATTTTCCGCGGATCCGCGGAATTCCGAGTTTTTTTCCGCCGAAAGTATAATTTTTGTGAATCGTGTAAATCCGTTGAGAAAACTGTAGGGGGGTAGGCAAGCGGCCGGCCGACGCGTCGCGAGCCGAGGCTTGTGATGGCCGCCCGCCGTGATGGCCATCCCGCCGCCGACATCTTTCGGCAACGCGCATTGCAAAATCAGATTGCCGCTGTGAAATTCGGAATCATTCCCCCCCCCCCCCCCCCCCCCCCCCCCCGCACGTCTGCATGCGGGGGGGGGGGGGGGGGGGGGGTTCGGCGGCAATTTCCGAGTTTTTTTCCATTTGTCATTCTCATCCCTGAATGTTAGACTGAAGGATTAACATAATGAAAAAGATTTCTCACAAAAAATGCAAGATTTCCTTGTAAATACCAGTTTCAGTCCATGTGAGATTGTTAAGTTGAAGTGACTGTGTGTGTTCATCAGGAATGCGGCCTCCTGCTGTCGTCTGAAGGCGAGGGTCGAGGCTGCTACCCGCTGGATGGCCACATCTTGTGTAAGAGCTGCAGCGCTCGCCGCATCCAGGACCTCTCAGCCAAAATTTCCACTGACTGCTAACAAAATGTCCTGAATTTGCTCTACCGTTACAGCCTTTTCACCGTCACAAATCCATGCTCAGTCGACACATTAGGACAGGAAATGCCCGTGCTTTGTTCAGACTCGTGAGCTACTCCCCCCCCACCCCACCCCACCCCCCACCCCCCCCCCCCAAAAAAAAAATTGCTGCTCTGATCACAAATCAACTGACATTACTGTAGTTCCCTCTGTTGGTCTGCAGTTGCAATTTTCTTTATTAATGTTACTGATTCAGATATTAGAGTTGTATTGGTGTAATTGCATCACTAGTGTATTTTCATTACAATTTTCCTACTTAACTTTTTTGGTACATTATTTCTCATGTTTAGCTCAGTTTTAGTACGACAGTGGCCTGACCTGCCGGCAGCTTGGGCTCCACTTAACATGAATCCACAGCGGTACTGCTCACATATTAGCTTGCACATTATTAACACTTGGACTATCACTGTCACAGACAATGAAAGTATTGAAGGATACCACAGATTAAAGACTGAAGATGAGACTTTTTGCAGATGATAAATAGGATGATAGAAAATCCCATCTAAAGATTGGGACATTATTGTGCTAAACTGCTTCACAAAAGCATATTTAAAGCACACAATACAGCTACCACTGTGACTGTAGATAACAAGATGGTTTGGTGGGAAGTTTTGGAACGCATGTAGCCTTTAGTGCAGTGAAACTTGCAGTGAAGTAGCCTAATAGAACAAGAAATGTTGACGAAAGGAATGTGTAGTTAACTCGACAACCAAGATGTTTTTTTCTTTAGCTTTTATTAAATGCTAGAACCATACTTGCCAGCTCAGATCATCTCAATACTACGGCATCACATTTAGGTTTTTTTTTTCAGTAATAACAGGATTTTTGCCATTTTTGAATGTCTACAAAACACAGTCTTGCTTTTGGTTTTGTTTAATATTCGTTGTTTTGGTCGATACTTGACTGTTACATTGAAGAAGATGGTGCAATGAAGTCAAACGTTATCTCCTGCCTAATGGAAAACAGGGTGTCGGTCATTTATGAAGCATCCTATTGTGTAAAGCTTGAGCCTCATGTGAAGAGTTTGTATGTTCGCCATTTGGGGAAATAGTAATACTTGCTTCTATAAATCCATTTCTAGTTTACAAGGGTAAATAAATGACTCATGACTTTATGTTTGGGTTAATGAATGTTGAATTTAACCTGAGAGCATAATTTCCCCCTAAAATGGATCTTTGCTATATCTTACAACTCTTCACTTGTGAAGTTGATTTTGTTCATCTTTGCACTCATGTGTGACACTCCATTGGAGCTACAGTATTTGTTGCGATTGTGTTTACCCTCTGTCTTTCCGTCCCCATTTTGTTGTTGTTTGGTGTTTAACTTAAAGGGCTAGAAATTTGATAAGCCTTACCTCAAGGATGTCATTCAGTTTCATAATGGTCCTTTTGAAACTGGGTTTTGTCTGTGAATTCAGCTTATTTTGTGACCGACATTGATCATGCTAAAACATCTCTTGTTAATTTATCTCGTGATGTATATACTGTCAGCGCTATCCTGCTTTTTTTTATCACCGAGCATTTCATTATTACTCAGATGTCAATTTAATATCCTGAGTCATGCCAACGCTTGTGTCATACTCCTTGAATCACGTAGCTTTGTTTCTGTTGCAGTCATCCGTTATCATCCTTATTGTGTGTCTTCTTAAAATGCTGTGAATTGGAGATTAAAGTCGTCCACAATACTGCAGCAAACTTCACTTCTGAGGCCATTTTGTACTGAAAAAATTGTGTTCAGTCGCACAGCTTTTGGATCCAAAAATGGATTTTGAAAACTCACACTTTTTAATCAAGTGCTAACATAATTGCACAAGGGTTTTCTAATCAATTAGCTTTTCGACATCATTAGCTAACACAATGTAGCATTAGAACACAGGAGTGATGGTTGCTGGAAATGGCCCTCTGTACCCCTATATAGGTATTTGATTAAAAATCTGCCATTTTGGGTGTCCGGATGGCTCAACTGGTTGAGAAGGTGACCCATGAACAGGGGTTATAGTCCCCAATGCAGCGGCCTGGGTTTGATTCCAGCTCACGGCCCGTTACTGCATGTCTTTCCCCCATTCTTCTCCCTACTTTCCTGTCTGCCTCTCAACTATACCTATCTAATAAGGCCAAAAAAATAACAACAAAAAATCATCTGTTTCCAGCTAGAATAGTCATTTACTACATTATCAGTGTCTAGACTATATTTCTGACTCATTTTGCCTGAGCAGGAATCGTCTTCAAACCCGTATTGTTTAGTGAACGGTATTGTAGGTAATAAAGAATCTAGATCTTGGATGCTTTCTCCAAACATAAAGAGGATCTCTACTGCTTTAGCATTTCTTCATATGTATAAATTCTAAAAAGCTGGGATTCAGCTTCACAGAAGAGACAGTATGATACAGTCTGACAACCATAACATTTGACATCAGAACATTTTATTTTTGACCCTATGTACATCCCAACTCGTCTTTAAACCTTGCTACTTGTTGCAAATTTCAAGAGATCTGCATATTTGTTATCTTGCAGTAAATGACGCAGTTACTACAAAGTGAGCAAACGTGGGCAAATGTATCATTTAAAAACCGACACACTCTGGCTTGAGCTGCCCTCTTATTGTGTTAACACGAGGTGAAAGTCTTCCAGAAGAAGTTGCGGCAGCCCGCCTTGCGCTCTCTTTGGGAGAGGGGAATGTGTCGCCTCATCACCTCCTCCCTGCCTCCCACCTCTGCCTCCAGCTCACGAAGCATCTCGTCTCCTCTCGCTGCCACCAGTTCAGACATGAACTTCAGCAGGAGCATGCGAGTCAGATCCTAAAGGAGGACCCAGAAGGAAAAACAAGAGGATAAAGTTGTCCATGAAAGGAAAAAGAAGAATGTCAACAACACTAAACCAGCTGTTGCAAGAATACAATATCAGTTTTATTTCCTTTTATTAAATGTGTATATACATATATATATATATATATATATATATATATATATATATATGCATGCTGATTTTTTCTATATTTGGGTTTTACAGGGTTACGTCAATTATATGTAAATAAATAGATTGTTTCTACTTATATTTCGACATAATTTAAAAAGATGTGCAAATGTGACGTATTAAGGACTTCATTTTTCAGCGTTTTTGGACCTGAGATACGTCAGATTTCCACATTTCTTTTTAAATTACGCAGAAATATTCGCAGAAACAATCTTTTATGTATAATCAACTGAAAAACTTTTTTGTTTTTATTTTCCTTTAATGATTTAATTTTTCAATGTTTTGGGCCTGAGATACGTCACATTTGCCCTTTAAAAAAAAATTACAGAGTAATATTAGTAGAAACAACTTATTTTTAAATGTATGTTCAACTTAAAAAGTTGTTTTTGTTTTTATTTTTCAGTGTTCTTTGTTTCAAATCGTTCAGATCCAGTGTTCAGGCATGAGATACGTCAGATTTTCACATTTCTTGTTAAATTACGTAGAAATATTAGTAGAAACAACCTATTTAGACATCCTTGAGGTAAGGCTTATCAAATTTCTAGCCCTTTAAGTTAAACAACAACAAAATTGACATAACCCTATAAACTCAAAAATAGAAAAAAATTGCATATATATATATATATATATATATATATATATATATATATATATATATATATATATATATATATATATATATTATATATATATATATATATACTACATATATACATATATACATATACACATATACACATATACACATATACACATATACATATCAGTGACTCACCTTGTCATTTGTGACTTCTGCTCTTAGTGTTTCTGTCAGCATGTCCCAGTGTGGAGCACCGTTGACCCGCACCAGCACCACAGATGAACATAAAGCCACCAGAAGAACCTGCACCTGAGGGCGAAGCATCTCCACCTTGAACCACAACCTGATGGATCCCACTCTTTCCCGATTGTTGTTTTTAGCACTGGCGGTTTGGCTGCAAATATCCAAAAACGTCCAAGGATGTAGGTGGTGGAAGCGCTGAATGATATCACTGTCAAGGTAAGATGTACTGAGCTGATAAATAGGCCTCTTCATCTTCCAATCCTCCTCATCCTCAGGCTAACAAAAGGATGTGATTGGTGGAGGAGGCTGGCTGCGAGGAAACGAGGAGGTGTGTGGTGGATGTTGTGAACAGAAGTGTCACTGGACAGGATAAGGTCCTAATTAGCCGTGACAGCATGGACAGACCAAATCCCAAAACACCCCCAACAAAACGACAAAGAACTCACTTTTTGATTGTTAATGTTTCAATGAAAACAATGACTATGCATTTATATTTACCGCTAAACATGACTTTCTGTCTGTCAGTCATAATTAACCACACCAGCCTTGCAGGGGTCCAAAGCACAACATGAGGTCTGCTAGTTGTGCAGTGCTGCTAATGACACTAATGTGACTCAAATGTTAATGAGGCTGCCTGGACACTGCTAACTAGTCCAACACCCACCCACCCACCCACCCTTAGTGCCATCACTTTGAGTCAGTGAAAAATCAACGAGAAATAACATCTAAATGTCACACTGAAAACAAAACACTTGTGGTAAGTGTTTTGCTCTTTGCATAAATGACAACAAAACGGCTTTGTTCAAAAGGAGAAAATCGTGTTCCGCTTGTAACTATTGTCACTTCTAGTTTTGAACATGAATTTATGCTGTAAGCCTCAAAACACGATTCAAAAAGAGTGGAAAGTGATAGCGGGGGCGATTAAGACACATACAGTACCGTCCAAAAGTTTGGGGTCACCCAGACATTTTCATGTTTTTCATGAAAACTCACACTTTTATTCATGTGCTAACATAATTGCACAAGGGTTTTCTAATCATCAATTAGCCTTTCAACACCATTAGCTAACACAATGTAGCATTAGAACACAGGCGTGATGGTTGCTGGAAATGTTCCTCTGTACCCCTATGGAGATATTCCATTAAAAGTCAGCTGTTTCCAGCTAGAATAGTCATTTACCACATTAACAATGTCTAGACCAGGGGGGTCAAACATGCGGCCCGCGGGCCAAAACTGGCCCTCCAGAGGGTCCAATCCGGCCCGCAGGACGACCTTGTAAAGTGTAAAAATTACAGAGAAGACATTCACTGCAATTTGTAAATTTGCAAAACTATAAATTTAAAATAATTCCTAGACTATTACAAGTTGTTTTGATCATAAAGTAAAATACTATATTGCTCTTTTGTCATTTTGTGTCTCATTTTTGTAATATTTTGTCTTGTTTTTGTTGTTTTGTCTTTTTCTGTCTGACTTTTATCGTTTGTCTCATGTTTTTTTCGTTTTGTGTTCCTTTTGTCCAGCATATGTTTCTTGTCTCGTTTTTGTCATTTTGTGTTTTGCTTTATTCATTGGTTTTTGTATCATTTTTGTTGTTTTGTTTCTCGCTTCTGTCATTTTTTGTCTCATTTTGTAACTTTTTTGTCAAATTTTTGGTCTCTTTTTTTTATTGTTTCGTGTCCTTTGTCTCATTTTTTGGCATTTTGTTTCTCGCTTTTGTTGTGATGTGTCTGATTTTGGTAATATTTTGTCTTGTTTTTTGTCTTTTTTAAAGTAAAATACTATATTGTTCAGTTCCAGATACCTGTGACTAAATGTTTTGTTCCTTTGTAGATACTCTGTGATCTGGAAGTTGTAATGTGTAAATGATAAACTGAGGCATAATATTGTTGAAATTAAATTTATGTTTCTTAACAAATTTTAGTTTGTTCATAATGTTTTGTAAAAAAGATAATTCCTTAAATGTGAAAATTTTCAGAATGTACTTTTTTGCACTAAAACAAAGGGAAAAATTTGGAGTTGTCATTATTTATTGGTTATTATGCTGTGATTTAACTGGTCCGACCCACTTGAAATTGAGCTGAATGTAGCTCCTGAACTAAAATGAGTTTGACACCCCTGCTCTAGACTGTATTTCTGATTATTTTAATGTTATCTTCATTGAAAAAAAAAAAGCTTTTATTTCAAAAATAAGGACATTTCAAAGCAGCCCCAAACTTTTGAAAATCAGCCGGAGAAACCACTGGCTGATTAACTGTAGATGAAAAAACTCATTAATCGTGACAAACGGCTGACACATGACACCATTTTCATAAAGTAGCAGCAGCTGTGGAAGCAGTGGAGCTGTGTTTTGTGTTGTCGTCGCAGCGCTGGGTCCCTCCCTTGCCAGAGCAGCACAGCTGGAATCCTGTGTGTCACCACATCTTCAACTACTTGGAAAATGTTACTTTGAGTCAAGTCGTGTTGTGATATAAGGCTGAGTAATAGGACTTATTAGTGAGAGTCCTGTGGAGTGGACAGAGGAGAACACAGTCATAGCAAAGGTCACTTTCTATTTAAAGCATGCAATGTGAAACTGATGATTTGTTCACTGTTTGACGCAGGGTTTCATCACTGTTAATGACACTGTTGCTTGGTTACTTCAGGGTGAGAAACAAGAAATTAAAAGCGTAATGCTTTTTTTCATGTGTAACATTTCAAATACCTAGATTTGGATTTTAAGATAAGATAAGTCCTTTATTTCTCCCCACGCCAGGGGAAATTCCATCCATCCATCCATTATCTATACACCGCTTAATCCTCATTAGGGTCGCGGCGGGGGGGGGGCTGGAGCCTATCCCAGCTGACTCGGGCGAAGGCAGGGGACACCCTAGACAGGTCGCCAGTCTGTCGCAGGGCTACATATACAGACAAACAAGCACTCACACATTCACACCTACGGGCAATTTAGAATGATCAATTAACCTCAGCATATTTTTGGACTGTGGGAGGAAGGCGGAGTACCCGGAGAAAACCCACGCATGCACAGGGAGAACATGCAAACTCCATGCAGAAAGATCCCGGGAAAGCCGGGACGCGAACCAGGGATCTTCTCGCTGCAAGGCGAAAGTGCTAACCACTACGCCACTGTGCAGCCCAGGGGAAATTTACATCTCATAATAAATTTACATTTCATATTTAGATAAATAAAACAAGTTCATGGGGTTTCTTGTTCATTTTATTGATTTCTCGATTCTTAACACAAAGATGGATTTCTTTCTTTAAGACCTTACTGATTGCTGTGGAGCTGGTTTCTCTGGGACAGCGGTGTCAAACTCACATACACATACAGCCAACATAATTCACATACAGCTCAATTTGATCTCAAGTGGGCCGGACCAGTAAAATCATCACAAAATACCCTTTATATAATGACAATTCCAAATTTTCCCCTTTGTTTTAGTACAAAAAAGTGCATTCTGAGAATATTCTCATTAATGAACTATCGTTTTCCCAAAACATTATGAAGAAATTTAAATTTCTTAAGAAAAATAAGTGAAATTTCAACACATTATGCCTGAGTTTATCATTTACACATTACAACTTACAGATCACAGTGTATCTACAAAGGCACTAAACATTTAGTTCTAGGTATCTGGAACTGAATGATATAGTATTTTACAACTTGTCGAGATACAGAAATTATTTTAAATTTGCATTCATTTCATTAGTGTAGGTAGAATCACCACTGATGCTGTAGGTGTTGGCATTTTCCTTGCTCATTGTGACTTCAAAGGAGACAAAAAACCCTGACGTAATCTATCATTTCATGGCAAATGTTCTTTTTGTTTCTTCTTTTTAATTTAAATACTGTATAATAATAATAATGATATTTTCTTGATCATTCATTCTCACTGCTTCCCATTTGCAGCCATTTGGAGTTTATGCCTTATTTTGTTGGTGGTGCATTGTCTGCAGAGTTTGTCTAGATCTACTAACAGATGTTTAGTGTTTGGCTGTGAAGGCCAAAAGCTTTAGCTTGTGCTTATAGTAATACTTCATGTTTAATTTTGATGCATGTTGCTGATGTGTATAAAATCCATTTATTTTTTTTCTTCCAGAAGTAAGATTAATAATAAAACACCTCTTTGTGCATTAAAGTCCTTGAAAATAACACAACATAGCTGAGGACTATTATAGGACATTCATTTTCTGTTTATTAAACTATGATCTAATTACTAAAGTCCAAATATTTGTCTGTCATGTTGAGTGTTTTGTTACAGAGAGCTATAAATCATAATAAACTAGAAAAGCATTCAGAGGGCGCAGTACTTTGCCATGGCTGCTCAGTAGTTGTATCATTTCCAACGGATGAAATCTTTAAAAAAAAAAAAAAAAATTGTGGATCCAGACTATAAACCACATCACTGCCAAAATCTAATGAATTGGTCCTTGTGTCATTTCTGACCTTCCCTGAAAGTTTCATCCAAATCCGTTTATCTGTTTTTGAGTAATGTTGCTAACAGACAAACAGACAGACAAACTTAAATAGATCATCACATAACTCCGCCACATTCCTTGGTGGAGTAGTAAAGCCAAGGCACTCACTGTGATATCAATGCAGAATCTGGGTAAAGCATTAGAAGCAAAGCATGAAGACATTAATTTGTCTAGAGCCCACTCAGGTTTTTAATTTCTTTTACTATAAAAGGATTCGAAAATTATGCAGTAATCAGGTTAGTATCTAATGACTGCTGAAGTGAGTTAAGCCAACGTGTCAGATCCTAACAACACATCTGCTCTGTTTAGTCAGGGGCAAGTCACACTGACCACTAGGTGTCACTGTAGGATCAAGTTGTCATTCTGCGCCTCAGTTATTTAAGTTTTCATGTCAAACAGCGATTTACACAAATGCCCAAAGACAAACGTTTATGTGTTGTTTAAAAAAAAAATACTTCGAGGGTAATTGTGATATCTGTCACCTTTGTTTATGAAGAAGACAGTCAAGAAAACGGAGCTACAGGATGCAAGCTGCCGTAAAAGCCCAGAAGAAGAATAAGCGGCGCAGAGTTAGCGTGCTAATTAGCTTTTCAGTTAGCCGGTGACCAAATGTCGTCACCCAACGGTGAATAATACTGACAGCCAACTACTTATAAATGTGCTGTAGGAATGGCAGTAATATGTCTATTTTTCAGTGTTTTTTGCGGGTAAGTGTCAAAGTGGACAGCCGGAGATAGCGTCGGTTCAGCGTCGCCCTTTTACTGAAGACGTGTATTTGTTTCAGTGTGGTGTTGCTCCTGGTTTTACCTCCCTGTGTTCCCAGTCCAGTGGCAGAAGGTAAGAAAAGTGTAACTGGGTGCTAGAGAGCCAAAATGTCTGTTTCATGAAATTACACAATAATAGTACCAGTGAACTCCAGGGTTCCTTCGGGAGGTTGAGCTGTGGATGTTTCTGAAGCCATGTCAACAAATTATCTTCCTAATCCAGGGGCGTCAAACATGCAGCCCGCGGGCCAAACGCGGCCCACTTTAGGGTCCAGTCTGGCCCACAGGGTGACTTTGTAAATTGTAAAAATTACAGAGAAGACATTAACTGCAATTTGTAAATTTGTAAAACTATAAATTTAAAATAATTCCTAGACCATGACGAGTTGTTTTGATCATAAAGTAAAATACTATATTGCTCTTTTGCCATTTTGTGTCTTATTTTTGTAATATTTTGTCATGGTTTGTTGTTTTTTGTCTTTTTCTGTTTGACTTTTATCGTTTGTCTCACTTTTTTGTGTTCCTTTTTGTCTCGCTTGTGTTATTTATCTCATTTTTGTCATTTTGTTTCATGCTTCTTGTCATTTGTCTTGTTTGTGCTCATTTTTTGTCGCTTTGTAACTTTTTTTGTCTAATTTCTTGTCTTTTTTTTAATGTTGCGTGTTGTCTGTCAAATTTTTTTGTCATTTTGTTTCTTGCTTTTGTTGTTAGGTGTTTTTGTAATATTTTGTCTTTTTTTGTTGTTTTTTGTCTTTTTTAAAGTAAAATACTGTATCGTTCAGTTCCAGATACCTGCGACTAAATGTTTTGTTCCTTTGTAGACACTCAGTGATCTGGAAGTTGTAATGTGTAAATGATAAAGTGAGGCATAATGTTGTTGACATCGAAGTTATTTTTCTTAACAAATTTCAGTTTCTTTCCTTATTTCCTTAAATGTGAAAATTTTCTGAATGTACTTTTATTGCACTAAAACAAAGGAAAAATTTGGAGTTGTTGTTATTTATAGGTTATTATGCTGTGATTTTACTGGTCCAGCCCACTTGAGATCAGATTGGGCAGAATGTGGCCCCTGAACTAAAATGAGTTTGACACCCCTATCATAATCCTTTCTCATTTAATCCGGAAGTCCTTCTTTGTCACATATACAGGACAAGATGCTCAGTAATACAATGACATGTTCAGTGTAGACATGATAGTATGATTTAAACTAGTATAACTTTGATTATTACCAGCTTGAAAGCAACGTCTCTACTGATGTGTTTACACACTAATATGTCTATATGACAATTACAGACAATCCTAAGTAAAATAATTGCATTCATGGTTTGCATTTTATATGTTATTGTCAAAAAAATGTCCTTTTGTAGTTAACATATGGCCAAAATCTGAACTTTAATTTTTTTTTTTTAGATTGAATTTGGGGTTGTAAATTTGAACAACTGTGTAAATGTACAGAACAGAATAAAAGTAATGATATATTTAGTCTTTGGTGCTGTTGTAGGAGCAGACTTAGATTTTCAAAAAGACGGATATACTGGCAATTTGTATTGAGATGAAAGAACGCTTTTTTGTAATTTTAGCAGTAATGTTTGATCCAATAGAAAATATACATACATATATATAAAACTTACACTTTTATTCATGTGCTAACATACGGCAGTTGCACAAGGATTTTCTCTGGGTAACCCCAAACATTTGAATGGCAGTGTTTAGATAGATAGATAGATAGATAGATAGATAGATAGATAGATAGATAGATAGATAGATAGATAGATAGATAGATAGATAGATAGATAGATAGATGCTAAAGGCTGAAACATCTGAGTTATATATAATTTCAATTTGATGCATTTTCAGTTTGAGTGACATTATCTTATATGTCACATACATTTGAGTATTTATGCCACTCTTCATATTTTCAGGAGTATTTCAAACCAAATGTCTCGAGCGTCACTTCTGGCTTTCTGTGAAGTCCAGCTTCCTTACCCCGATGATTCGGTTTTACTTTGAAGGTACAGTATGTGTCTCAATCCTCATGTAAAGTTACTAGGAAAAACAGATTTTGCTGGTAAACAAGATATAAATGTTGATAATCATTTCACTATAAATGTCTGATGTCACCAGACCAGTCTGGATCGCACTTCCTGTCTTATCAGGAGGTCAGACTGTGTGGCTACTCCATCCTAATCAATGATGTTGGAGACCTTGTGTTTCGTGCCTCATTCCTGGCTTGCCATGTCAGGCAGGTAAATGCAGCTCAGTTTGATGCATTGATGTGCTGTAGGATTATTAATGACCTTCATTTGAAACTCCTATTTTGTGTCTCTCCTCTGCAGGCAGGAACAGACTATCATCTACGTCTCTGGTTTGTAAATTTGCAGGTGGATGGCAAAATGACAGCGTTCCCCTTTCAGCTTCACTGCTCACTGCAGGGCCAGTGGAGCACTAGAGAGATAGTCTGTGAGGAAAACTACATGGAGGTGAATTACTAGCCTGTATTATTATGCCGTCACATTTGTACTTGCTCATCCTCTGACTCTTGGTTCAGGTTATATTTTTCTTTTTGTTTCTATGCGCAAGGTCAGAACAGTGAGAACTTTAATGCAAGTTTATCAAAATTTAAACCAGATAAAGGTGAATTGGGAACTTGACTTCCTTTGGTAATTGTGAAAACAGTACGACATTTATTCAAAAGATGTAGTATATTATTTAACTCTTAGATGCACTAATTGGGTCAAAAATTACCCGGTGAGGTCGTTTTCTTGCAATATCTTTTTAATGAAAAGTTTTTTTATCATTTGATATTCTAGCTGTTCCAAAATGTTTATGACATCATTCCATTAAAATTTTTAAATTACCTTTTATACTTTTAAAGAAACTGTAATATTTGAATTACTCCCCCAAGCTCTTTATCACTGATAATATCATACAAGAGGTGATGCACAAACTTGGAGGGACGGAGAGCAGCAACAGTTAGAGGAAAAGAGTGGAAAAATATTAACAAAGTGGATGTCGATATTCTTCTATTGCTGGTTTATGTAATATCCTTCTTTTTCAATTATCAAAACATTCAAAAGCTGTTACAAAGTGAAAAATAAACACATTTCAATCATAACATAATTCTTGTGTGGACCAAAATAGAATGCAAATGATTACTTTTAACCAAAATGACAAAAATGGTAGAAAAACACATTGATTCGCATCATTTTTTTTTACCCATTTATGGAAGAGTATAGGGTCTAATCACTCGTACATCTAAGGGTTAAGCAGTCTCCCTGTGTGCATGGTGTTTTTTGAAAGATTTAATAGTTATTTTTGTTTTCTAAGAGTCCAAACCTTTTAAAAATTTCCATCTGTGAGCAGCTTCTCCATTTCCTATGTGACATTTTGCTTAGAATTGGTGTGTAATACTGATCTGGCAATGGCTTAGCTTTCTGGAGAAGAGCTGTTACAGCATGTATTTTAATTTGGAAGTGCATGTCTCATATGGTGCTGTCCTTGTTGTGGAATGTGTGAGGGTGTATCAGGCCTTGTGGTTCTCCTTCTAGGTCTCCATCCAGCAACCTATACTACCTGTTACGTCCAAACATAAGGATGTAAGTAGATTACACTTGGCCAGACATTTATTTGTCTCCCGTACGAAGGGCGAGTGGCTTCTTAAATTGCATCTATTCACTGATTAGACATCTCTTTTTACTAAACAGGGACTTGATGAGGCAGATGTGGCTGTTACGTTCCGCAGAGGTGAAGCCGGGTCAGAGGAAGCCATGTTGTTGTCTCTAAGAGAGGCTTCTGCTCTCGGCTACTACATCTCCCTGCAGAGTTCACGTCTAATCCTCCGCTGTCCCTATTCCTCCCTGCTGTCATACTTTGTCAAGGTACCGTATGATTTACTGGGGATTAGGCCGCATGGTTTACTTACTCTAAACCAGGGGTGTCAAACATGCAGCCCACGGGCCAAAAACGGCCCACCAGAGAGTGAAATCCGGCCTGCAGGATGACTTTGTAAAGTGTAAAAATCCCAGAGAAGACATTAACTGCAGTTTGTAAATTTGTCGAACTACAAATATTAAATAATTTCTAGATGATGACAAGTTGTTTTGATCATAAAGTAAAATACTATATTGCTCTTTTGTCATTTTGTGTCTCATTTTTGGAATATTTTGTCTTGTTTTTGTTGGTTTTTGTCTTTTTCTGTCTGACTATTATCATTTGTCTCACGTTTTTGTCGTTTTGTGTTTCCATTTCCTTTTTTTGTTTTTTGTCTCATTTTAGTCATTTTTTTGTTTCACGCTTTTGTCATTTTTTGTCTCATTTGTGTTGTTTGCCCATTTTTTTGTCTTTTTTTATTGTTTCATTTCATTTGTCTCATTTATTTGTCATTTTGTTTCTTGCTTTTGTCATTATGTGTCTCATTTTTGTCTTTGTTCTTTTTTTTGTGTGTTTTTTAAAGTACTGTATCGTTCAGTTCCAGATACCTGTGACTAAATGTTTTGTGTATTTGTAGACACACTGTGATCTCGAAATGATAAACTGAGGCATAATATTGTTGAAACTGAATTTCTGTTTCTCAACAAATTTCAGTTTCTTCAACCAATATTTTGTAAAAAAGATAATTCCTTAAATGTGAGCATTTTCAGAATGGGCTTTTTTGCACTAAAACAAAAGAAAATTTTGGAGTTGTCGTTATGTATTGGATGTTATGCTGTGATTTTACTGGTCCGGCATACTTGAGATTGATTGGGCTGAATGTGGCCCCTGCACTAAAATGAGTTTGACAACCCTGCTCTACACCCTTGCTTCTAGTGTCAGTTTCTGAATCTTCTGGATGCTTGTGTGTTTTGTTTTGGATTATGTTCCTCAGGAAAAAGGGGTGGATTTAGAGGTCGTCAGTTCATTCATCTTGTACAGAGCTGCCTTCCTGGCTGTTGACATCTCTATTGCCTGTGCTCTGAGTTCGTACAGTTCACTAGTATCACATTATTCATGCAATGCAATTCAGCAGACTGAAAGATGCAGTCTCTGGCATATAATCCCCTCTCCTCTCTCTTGTTTACCATCAGGTGAGGCCACGGCAGATGGCTCTGACCTGCTGTGGACCATCCCCTATGTTGTTTCTCCTCTCGTTCATGGGCAGTTCAGGGACAGAGGCATAAGGATTGGTGTGAACGGCCATTCTCTGAGTGAATCTGACATCGTAGAGAGGGGCTACAAGGTCGTCTTGCAGGAGGGGCGAATCGAGGTCAGGATTCCTGCAGGAGCCCAGGGTGTACATATTCAGGTATGTAAATAGGAAAGTGGTGGCTAACCTGGTGTCCTAAGGTAAATCTTTTGTCTAATTTAGATTTTTTTTGGGCTAATCTTTCATATGGGAATATAAAAATATAAACTGAATGGATTTTAAAAACAGCTAGTGCATTTATGTTGGGTATGCACAGATGCAGTTGCTCTTGAAGATGCTCAGTGTACAGTTTGTTGTGTATTTCTGCCCCTTCGACCAAGAGAGAAACAGTATTTCTTTCTGCATACTTGCATTGGGATGCGCTACTTAGTGAGTAAAATACGTTGGTTCGTACCAGCCTATTTGTTGATAATACAACTAAAATATATGAAGAAAGAAATGGAAATCATTTATAGTTTGCAAAATAATTATGAGACTGAAATGGGTTTGATCTTTCATTATGTCTGCTGCAATATTTCCAGAGTGGTGCTGTGAGGGGACAGTACAGTCAGTCCATGTCAGTGGATCTGCTGTTCATGAGTCAGTGGGAGGACCAGCGCTTTCCTCTCACTCAACATCGCTCTTTTAGGCTCCTTAAGACTCCTCTCATCCCACAAACCCTGGTCTTGACCAAAGGTAAGGTTTTCTTGGTCCTTTTTATGTATATTTAATTGATGTAAACGTCCAGTGGTGTTGTATCACAATTATAGAATCACATTAGGTCAGGGGCCGTCAAACATGCGGCCCGCGGGCCAAAACAGACCCACCAGAGGGTCCAATCCGGCCCACAGGATGACTTTGTAAGGTGTAAAAATTACCGAAAAGACATTAACTGCAATTTGTACTTCTTTAAAACTATAATTTTAAAATAATTTCTAGACCATGACGAGTTGTTTTGATCGTAAAATAAAATACTAGATCGCTCTTTTGTCATTTTGTGTTTCATGTTTGTAACATTTTGTCTTGTTTTTGTTGTTTTCTGTCTGACTTTTATTGTCTGTCTTGTGTTTTTGTCGTTTTGTGTTTCCTTTTTGTCCAGCTGGTGTTTTTTTGCCTCATTTTTGTCATTTTGTGTTTTGCTGTATTCATTGTTTTGGGCATCATTTTTGTCGTTTTGTTTCTCGCTTTTGTCGTTTTTGTCTCGTGTGTTCATTTTTTTGTCGCTTTGTCAGATTTTTTTGTCTCTTTTTTGTATTGTTTCATGTCATTTGTCTAATTTTTTGTCATTTTGTTTCTCGCTTTTGTCATGATGTGTCTCATTTTTGTAATATTTTGTCTTGTTTTTGTTGTTTTGTCTTTTTTAAAGTAAAATACTGTCGTTCAGTTCCAGATATCTGTGACTAAATGTTTTGTTCTTTTGTAGATACTCTGTGATCTGGAAGTTGTAATGTGTAAATGATAAACTGAGGCATAATGTTGTTGAAATCTAAATTTTTTTTTTGCTTAACAAAATTCTGTTTGTTCATAATGTTTTGTAAAAAGACAATTCATTAATATGAATATTTTTAGAAGGGGCTGCACATTGGCGTAGAGGTTAGCACTTTCGCCTTGCAGCGAGAAGATCCCTGGTTCGCGTCCCGGCTTTCCCGGGATCTTTCTGCATGGAGTTTGCATGTTCTCCCTGTGCATGCGTGGGTTTTCTCCGGGTACTCTGCCTTCCTCCCACAGTCCAAAAATATGCTGAGGTTAATTGATTATTCTAAATTGCCCGTAGGTGTGAATGTGAGAGTGATTGTTTGTCTTTGTGTGTAGCCCTGCGACAGACTGGCGACCTGTCTAGGGTGTCCCCTGCCTTCGCCCGAGTCAGCTGGGATAGGCTCCAGCCCCCCCCCGCGACCCTAGTGAGGATTAAGCGGTGTATAGATAATGGATGGATGGATGGAATATTTTCAGAATGTACATTTTTGCACTAAAACAAAGGGAAAAATTTGGAGCTCTGTGATTTTCCTGGTGCGGCCCCCTTGAGATCAAATTGGTCTGTATGTGGCCCCTGAACTCAAATGAGTTTGACACCCCTGCATTAGGTAATTGTGATTTGAGCTGGTAAAGGTTTTATTTTGGACAGTTGAAAAGTTGTATGTGGAGATCTTAAAAGGGGAGCATATCTGAATAAAACTAGTATTTTGTTTGAATACACACAAAAATCATTCAGCAGGAGGAATGTCTCCAGGGCTTGGAGAGTGTATGCCACATTATCCATCCATCCATTATCTATATACCGCTTAATCCTCACTAGGGTCGCGGGGGGGCTGGAGCCTATCCCAGCTGACTCGGGCGAAGGCAGGGGACACCCTAGACAGGTCGCCAGTCTGTTGCAGGGCTACATATAGGGACATACAATCACGGGCAATTTAGAATAATCAATTAACCTTAGCATGTTTTTGGACTGTGGGAGGAAGCCGGAGTACCCGGAGAAAACCCACGCATGCACAGGGAGAACATGCAAACTCCATGCAGAAAGATCCCGGGAAAGACGGGACGCGAACCAGGGATCTTCTCGCTGCAAGGCGATAGTGCTAACCACTACGCCACTGTGCAGCCCTGTATGCCACATTATGAAACTATTTTTTCTTTTACAGATAAAGTCTCACCCAGGGGATTGCTTTCAGTCACTTTAGGCCACTTCCCACCTCACGTGCACCTCAAGAGAGTGACTGTAGACGGTGGCGGTAACCTTTTAACCTGGTCCAAAAACCCTCAACGACAGAGTGACAAAGACTTCATGGTGTCCAGGCTCACCCACTCCAACAGGAGCTACTCATACCAGCTTCGCCTCCCGTTATCACATCCAAAAATTATCCCAAAGGTGAGATTGACTCACTAACTGGTTGAAACATTTACATAATATCAATGTGTCTGAAACCAGCTGCTGTCTGATTCCAGCATATAGGTGGTGGGTATAAGGTGTTCAGCCTCACTTTCATCTTTACTCTTTCCATCTCACCCACTGAAGAGGTCTTTTACCACCAAGCCACTGTAGGTCATAGTGTTGAATATGAAGGTGAGTGCAGTTTGCTACCACCCATTTTGAAATGCCGTATATGTTTTTGGGTTCATTTCTCATCTTCCAGGCAGCCATGGATTACTAGCCAGGGTGTGCTAAGTTCCTATACTGGAAATTTTTACCCAACAGTTTATTAGTTATTTTAACCGGTATTTAAGAAAGATTCTGTGGTTTTTGAACTGTATTCCTAGTTTTTCATTTCCACATAAGATATGTTCACAGTTTGTGTTAAAGTTTTGTGACTGTGTTGTGATTTTTGCTGATTTCTCAAAACTGGAAGGCTTTTGTCTAGAGCAGGGGTGTCAAACTCATTTTAGTTCAGGGGCCACATTCAGCCCAATTTCATTTCAAGTGGACCGGACCAGTAAAATAACAGCATAACAACCAATAAATAATGACAACTCCAAATTTTTCCCTTTGTTTTAGTGCAAAAAAGTACATTCTGAATATTTTCACATTTAAGGAATTATCTTTTTACAAAATATCATGAACAAAGTAAAATTTGTTAAGAACAATAAATTAAATTTCAACAACATTATGCCTCAGTTTATCATTTACACATTACAACGTCCGAGATCACAGAGTGTCTACAAAGACACAAAACATTTAGTCATAGGTATCTGGAACTGAACAATATAGTATTTCATTGTTTTAAAAAAGACAAA
This sequence comes from Amphiprion clarkii, assembly GCA_027123335.1. Taxonomy (NCBI): domain Eukaryota; kingdom Metazoa; phylum Chordata; class Actinopteri; family Pomacentridae; genus Amphiprion; species Amphiprion clarkii. The sequence goes on from CM049589.1 coordinate 17,916,550, forward strand.
AAAAAACAACAAAAAGACAAAATATCGCAAAAATGAGATAACGACAAAAACAAGAAACAAAATGACAAAAAATGAGACAAATGACACGAAACACTAAAAAAGACAAAAAAATTAGACAAAAAAGTTACAGTGACAAAAAAATGACAAAAGTGAGAAACAAAACGACAAAAACGATTCCCAAAACAATGAATAAAGCAAAACACAAAATGACAAAAATGAGACAAAAAAACACAAGCTGGACAAAAAGGAACACAAAACAACAAAAATGTGAGACAGACAATAAAAGTCAGACAGAAAAAGACAAAAACAAGACAAAATATTACAAACATGAGACACAAAATGACAAAGGAGCAATATAGTATTTTACTATATGATCAAGACAACTTGTCATGGTCTAGAAATTATTTTACATTTATAGTTCTACAAATTTACAAACTGCAGTTAATGTCCATTATCCATCCATTATCTATACACCGCTTAATCCTCACTAGGGTCGCGGGGGGGGCTGGAGCCTATCCCAGCTGACTCGGGCGAAGGCAGGGGACACCCTAGACAGGTCGCCAGTCTGTCGTGCAGTTAATGTCTTCTCTATAATTTTTACACTTTACAAAGACTTCCTCTGGGCTGGATTGGACCCTCTGGTGGGCCGCTTTTGGCCCGCGGGCCGCATGTTTGACACCCCTGATCTAGAGGTTTCTTTATAAGCGGCGCAATGGTTAGAGTAGCCAACCTCTGCTTCAGTGGACTGTTGACTTTGCCTCCTTGTAGGTCATGACATATTTGTGACAAAGATTCATGTGTTTCAGTCTTTCAGTTGTAGGAGTTACTGGAAAACAAAGACTGCCATGATATACATAGTCTTTACAAGCGTATGTAAACTTTTGTTCACAACTGTATCTTGGTGCAGATCCAGGTTCACCCTGGCTGGAGGGGAAGTGCACAGAGAGCAGCCTGCTGGTGCTGCTGCACTATGGAGCTCTGGACGAGCTGCAGTGGGAGCTCTTTGTCGGAACCCACAGGCTGGATTGGGACCTGGTGGAGATGGGTGGATTTATAGTGGAGGCAGAAAAGGACTACTTGACTGTGAAGATCCCTTTCTACAGCCCTGTTATGAACTATGAAGTAATCAGAACTCATTTTTTAACTTGATCTCTACTATTTCTGCATGCTTTATTTTGTTTTGCTTTATTATTCCTTTACATTGTCGGCATTTTGGGGTCAAGGACTAGGAACACTTGTGAGGCTTGTTTTCTCATAACCATCCCAGTGTAGTGAGTTTTTTTTAACACCTAATGGATCCTTGAAATCAAGTCTATGAAAGACCTCATGTTTGCGCCTATTTACACTCTGATTCAACCACATTTACATTGCCGCTATATCCCATTTTTTGCAGTGATTATGAACATGTCTTCTCTCTCTTCTTGTGTCTAGAAGCTGACATTGCGGGGTCTTGTTGCTGGAGTCAAAGTATCTGTTGTGGAAGCAGAAACTCTGAAAGAACATGATAGCTTTGTCCATAAATGTAGCTTTCCTGTTCGAGAACTTCTAGGTAGAGTAACATTCTAAATTTATCACTGTTTATATACACTACAGTTCGGAGTCACTTAGAAATGTCCTTAGTTTTGAAAGAGAAGCAGTTTTTTTCAGTGAAAATAACATTAAATGAATCAGAAGTACAGTCTAGATATTCTTAATGTGGTAAATGACTATTCTAGCTAGAAATCGTTGATTTTTAATGGAATAGCTACATAGGGGTACAGAGGAACATTTCCAGCAACCATCACTCCTGTGTGCTAATGCTACATTGTGTTAGCTAATCATGTTGAAAGGCTAATTGATGATTATAAAACCCTTGTGCAATTATGTTAGCACATGAATGAAAGTGTGAGTTTTTGTCGAAGACATGAAATTGCCTGGGTGACCCCAAACTTTTGAACGGTAGTGTATTTCACCTTGACACTCACACTATGTCTCTGACAGTGTGTTTGCCTGAAGGGAGGATGGTGACTATAGTTGACACCACCCACACCATCCCACCCACCCAGCCCGACCAGACCACACTATTAGATCCCAACTGTGTTCCATTGGAGACGGACAGCGCCAGAGCTCTGTTTAGCTTCAGCCTCAACTCCTGCGGGACAACTGTGACTGTGAGAGCCTTTACTGATATAAAATTCACAGAGAAAATGTGCCTTCCGCCCCCTGATCTTGCTTCTTCGTATCTCTTTAGACTGAGGGAAACTATCTGGTTTATGAAAACCAGATCAGTTACTCTAAAGGTGTTCTGTCTTTTGTTGATCCGGTCATACGTAGAGATTCTCCATACAGGTGAGAAATGTAAACTGAACTAATTCTGTTTTTAGAAAATCAAACTGTTATTAAAGAAGTCTGTTTTAGGCTGACGATCCAGTGCCGCTACCCAGTGAACGATACGACTACTTTTGCTATCCATCCTCATTTGAATTCATCTCTGGACCAGTCATTCGTCACACATAGGGAAACTGCCAACACAGGTGTGTGTGTTAAAAGTGTGACTTACAGTGTTAAAATAATTCTGATCTGCTCTTTCATTTGTAATATTTATGTATTGAAATTCATTTCATTCAGGTCAAGGACAATGGAGGGTGAATTTCGGACATTAACATTTACTTCATTAAGGTAGTGCTACTCTGAAACTTCATTTAAACTGTATTCAAATCAACAACTCTGTGCTAAATGTGCAGTTAATTGTACCAAAACATTTTTTAACATATTTGTAGTATCAAATATGTGAAAGGCAATTATTATATCTGTGTTTATCAATAAATGCCCTCCTCTTTTCTATTATTTCCTGTAGATGACATGGACTCTTATTTTCATGCTGCTACTGGACCTGTAAATAAGTCAACGTTCTTTTATCATTTGATGTATTTGTGTGAAATTCTTTATTTATCTTTTTTGTTTGTCCAAGAATGTATGTGATAATCAGTGAACGGTTCATGCTGTTTTTTGTAAAGAGGCATTTCAAGTATTAATTAAAGACTGCTGGTAAACCTTGTCTACTTATGCTTTACATGCGCATTCATGGTTCATGAGCAGTGTTAATGTTATTACTACTACTGATATAGAAAGTAAAAAAGAAAAAAGAAAGTGGAATTGATTTCTGACAGACTGAGGCATCAAGGCACAAGAATATAAGTGGATTTAATAACCTTATGAATGTTTACTTTGCATTTTTGTGTTTAAATTTTAGGCTTTTATATTGAACATGCTGATTCAGTGGGGCGCCATTAATAATGTTTTTATCAACACTTGTGCTGTCACAAGTCAGAATGTGCTCTGAAGAAGATCCACTGATTGAAAGATACTTGATTCCTAACAGGCTACACATGCGGGTGTAGCAGCTGGTTGATTGGTGAGAACCTAGACGAATTAAAGCTGGTGCAGGAGGTATTTCCACATGATGCCAGTGTGGTCAGGATATACAAAGCAAGTGACTCAGCTTGGCTTGTGTTGGTTAGCAGATGTAGTTTGCCAGCAGCCAGCCTAGCTTTAGACACTGCTAACGCGTCAGTGGCCATGGGTTTTGGTTTTTACCTTGGGTAAGGTATTTGCACCGCAGTTTAGGAAATGTTTGTATTAATGCATTTGATACATACCTATCCCGTTATCTTTCAGTGTGGCCTTACTCCTGTCTTTGTGGGCAACTTCAAAATGTGATCGTGTTCCCAGTGGTAAGCTTTGAATATTTGCTTTTATTCAGAACAATTGACAAAGTAGTTCACAATTTCAAACTTTTTGTGTTCATGCAGGAGTTCATATGGAATGTCGTGATCGTCACTTCATGATAGCTATTGATCTCTCCTTTGCTGGAAGTGAACCTCACTTTGAGGCTGTTGGTGAGTGCTGCATAGCTTTATTCACAAACTGAACTCCTTGTTACATGCCATGTTGCAGAGGCAGGTTTAAGTACATAAATACTGTGATTGTTCTTCAGACAAAACAGGTGCGTACACCATTACTGAACAGTATGCAGCAGAGTGTGGCTACAGTCTCATGGTTCTGCCTCTGCTGGGCCATGTGGAGCTCAGAGCCTCTTACTTCAGCTGTCACACTGACAACAAAGTATGTAGAAACTCAGAAAGCAGCAGCTCCAGCTTTCTGCAGCCCTGACACCATTCAGCATATTCTTCTGGCTTTCAGGCTGATGAGCTGTTCACATTCAACTTCAACTTGTTGGTAAACCATGAAGGAAAGCCTGTCACCCATTCTTTAAACAAGACCTGTTCTCCCTCTCTCCGCTGGTCTCCCCGAGAGGTTACCTGTGAGGTGAACTACATGGAAGTAAGCTTGGGTCTTGTATTAGTTTATTCAGGGAACATGTTTTAGGTGTTTGCTAATCCTGGATTCTTTGTAGGTGTCTGTGCGGAGGGACATTGCTTGTGTATCTGAAAAAAACAAGGATGTCTGGAATGCTGCTTTCAAACCTGTATGTTTCAACTTAAGTACTATTATGGAGTTGGACTCTTGCCACATGAGATATATATATATATATATATATATATATATATATATATATATATATATATATATATATATATATATATATATATATATATATATATATATATATATATATATATATATATATATATATATATATATATATATACATATATACATATATATACATATATACATACATATATACATACATATATACATACATATATACATATATACATATATACATATATATATATATATATATATATATATATATATATATATATATACATATACATATACATATACATATATATATATATATATATATATATATATATATATATATATATACATATACACATATATATATACATATATATATATATACATATATACATATACACACACACACACACACACACACACACACACACACACACATATATATATATATGCTTGAAGTAACAAAAGCTCTACTACTTCCAGGCATATTCCTCAGTCCCCTCACCATGGCAGGTGATGTTCCAGAAAGATGGGGAATTGTTAACACCCATGAACCTCTCAGAAGCTCGGAAGCAAGGTTACGTTATTAACCTTACAGATGGAAGGCTTGTGTTGCGCACAGCATATGGACAACCTGAGTCATTTAGCGTTGAGGTAAATGTCTAAATTTGCAAGTACAGTAAAAATGATTTGCCTTACCAATGGTATTTATGGAATAGGCTAGATAGCTATATTACTCAACACTCAGTTGTGGTAACTGCATTCTTAGACTGCCCATTTTTGATCATGGGTCTCTCTCCAGGTGAATGGTGTTCCTGTAGAGCTTGTCCATGCAACTCTGCTCTCCCGACAAAGCTGGTTGGTCTTCATGGTTGACCTAGTGGCTGCTTGCTCCATGCGTCAGTATTATGGTTTTGTTTGCTGTAGTTTTGCCTTTTTAAAAAAATAAATAAATAAAATAATCAGACTATTCATATTGAAGCAAAAGCTAATGTTGTGCCCACAGATGAAGGATTGTTTGACCGTGGCTACATAATGTGGGAGACTCCAGAGGCGTTGTATCCGAGTCTCGACAGCACACAGATCAGTGTTGGACTCAATGGGGAACTGATGATGCAGTCAGTTGCTGAGGAGAGAGGCTACATTGTGGACAACCGCAACACCACAGTCCACATCAGCATCCCTTATAATGCTGATGGAGGATACAGAAAGGTAAAAAAAACACGACATGAAACTAGGATGGAGGGCAGGCTGTCAAATTATTTGCATGTTAAAGGAATTTGTGGTTTTTACTTGGACAAGTATTCTCACATGTAACATGCTTATCTCTGACAGAGCCTTGTGTCTGGAGAACTCTATGAATACTACATCTTGCATCTCTATGTGGAGCAAACCTCACAGAAAAAGGACAATATCGACACTAGACTTTGTTTTCATGGGACACTTGTCACTCCCCTCCTACTGCACCCAGTTTTTACTGAAAATAGTAAGTCTACTGAAGACCTATTTTATTAAGTTAATTCATCCATAAACTTACATTCTTTTTGTTTCAGGAACAGTTCTTGAGGATCATACATTCACAGTGTACCTCGGTGATGTCCCTGAAGACGTCAAGTTGGCTGCTGTTCATGTGAATGGACACCTGACAAACGCGAGTGTCCACACCATCGTGAAAGTTGTTCAACCCAACAACACCCATGGTTACACTCTGAAGGTGCCCTTTGATGATCCTGTTGTGATACAGCAGGTGAAAGACTTTTTTCACCATCAGCAAATCCAGATATCTGACTGGTTATACATCTCGTATACTAAATTTGTTTTCTATCTCCTAGTTCAGCAAAGAAAATGCAACATTGCTGTACAGGCTGGATATCGACTATACATTGACTGTTGAGCCTGAAAATAACGCTTTTTACCACGTAGCATCAGTTACGGCATTAACGGATATCTGTAAGTCTTAAACCTATGTTTGATCAGTTCTTCTCACATTTTGAGCAGAGTTTTTCACAATGCTTCATTTGACAGCTCCTCCAGCCTTTTATGGCCTGTGTTATGAGTCCGGGATCAGCTTCAAACTGGACCACCGGCCTTTTGACTACCTATGGGAGATCAGCGTTGGAACAGACCTGCTGACGTCGGAGCTGGCAGCCCAACATGGCTACATCTTGAGCAATGATAGCCAGAGTCTGCTGCTCAATGTGCCACTCTTCACTCATGGATATCAATACAGTGTAAGATGTGGAAATTAATTAATGAACATTGACTCTTGTTATTCAAGGTTTAATGTGTCAAGTCATCTTGAACATACCATGATTAGGGTGTGTGTTTGTAGAATATTACTTTGAAGGGATTCTTTGCCACTTTTGAGATCCTTGTGAGGGATCGTGAAACATCAGCAGTCCAGAGCGCCACTGTCAAGACGTGTCTGTTCCCTACTACTGAACTCATTAGTAAGAACTTCCTGTTTAACTTGTGGAGGTAGAGTTGTGCATGTAGTTCAGACATGTTCTCAAATACATTTCTCTGTAGTGTGTTCGACTGATGGTAGGATGACGGCGGTGGTTGACTTGTCTCTGGCCATCCTAAGTGGAGGTAGCCCAGGAAGAACCAGCCTTACAGACAATAAGTGTGGGCCCAAAGAGGCTGATGGCACCAGAGCTCTCTTCTCTTTTCCTGTCAGTAGCTGTGGCTCTATCATCAAGGTAGTGCAAATGAGTGGTTGTTATATTCTCCATTCTGTGCTAGCACCTAACTTTTAAAGGTTTCATTTCTGTAGTTGGCCAAGGAGTATGTGACATATGAAAATGAGATTTTCTTTGGCCAGAAGCTGCCCTTTAAGAAAAATCCAGTAGACTCGAACCATGATGAAGATGGGTAAAAATCTTCAACTTGAAATATTTTGGCTTTTTTATCCTTTGTGTAACTACCATGACAGCAAACGTGGTCCTCTTGTCCTTCAGGATTAAATTGCAGTGTACATATCCCCTGGCTGGGCTTCACCGTCTCTTCTCGGTGTATAAATTTGAGTCTGACACAATTGGCATTGGCCGTATTGTGCATCCTGAGCACTTCACTGAAGGTAGGTGTGTAATTCAGCAGCTTAAACCACATCCCTTCATATCGCTTACTGAAGCTCTCATCCTATACTCCAGGTTCACAGAGTACCACAACTGAACTCACTACGATGCCCACTACTAGACGCATCACAAGACCTGTCTCATTACGACTTGCTTACCACCCTCCTGCCCAGTATTTTAAAGTATCCCGTTTTCTGAAGAAACTGTCAAAGAAAGGTTGGTTGCTTTATTTTCATGTTTGGGGGAAAAAAAAACAACCTTACAAGATCATATTTGACAACTTTGTTGAACTCTTCACAGGACCAGTGCCATCATAATACGGACTGTGACTGCATATATTTTAAATTCAATAAATTTGTCTTAAAAGCTCTTGACTTGTCATTGGCAACTGCAACCAACTTTGAATATCAGTTCTTTTTTTTTTTTTTAGGTGATTTTCTTTCTTCATTCACTGCAGTGCAAGTTCATATTTGTACTACAGTACTTAGACTGTTTTTTTTAAATTTATTTTTACATCTAAATATGAAAGGATGATTGTTCAACTGCCAGGTTTAACCAAGCTCTACGCCTGAATGTCCTTGAATACTGCATATTTAGCAACAGCCTCCATTTCGACAGGATCTACACAGTAACTGAGATCAATTTGATTACTGAATGAGGAACTCAGAAGGTCCCTTTAAACTGAAGGATGTGAAAGAATTGCATAATAGCAACCAGTACAACTAAACAAATAAGCTTTCCAAGACAAATTGCAATTTATGCAAAATCAAATCAACATTCCACCATTTGCTCCAACTTTGAGGCCATCTAGGATGGTAAGGAATGGATCCTACATGGTCAGAAAAATCTCAAAATTTGACCAAAATGAGTTTCTTCTATAGGAATGACGTTGTTGCTCCTTAATGTTGAAATAAGCCAGTTATGGTGGCTCAGGTATCCAAGAAAGAGTTCTCCTTGACCCCTTTGTCTTGAGGTTTTCTGTCACATCTGACTAGAAGAACCAGGAGGGACTTAGAACTCGCCGTAGGGATTACATATCTCTCTTGGCCTCTTTCGAATGCTCTACTGAGCCTGCTGCTACTGCCACATCACTCCAGATAAGACAAAACAATGGATGGACAGATGAACCTCCAGTTATGTGATTACAACTGTTTTAGCTGTATACTAAACAATATGGGTTTGAAGATGATTCCTGCTCAGGCAAAATTAGTCTTTAATCAATGGAAGTAATGGGGCTTGTTGTCTGCAATGTACGTTCTGTGGAGTTGAAAATTATACCAGCTTAGATTCAGGCTTCAGGACTTTGCTGCACTTTGAAGAATTCAGGCAAAAGTTTGACGAAGTAGCAGAGCATTAGACGTATCCTGTGGGAATTGGATGTTTTATCGCCATGAAGCAGTAAGTGTGTATATATGTTAGATGTAATGCCCTTTTAGTGTCAGTGTAGTTACTTTGTGAAATGTGGCTATATCCGTGAAAGCTAAACTTGAGTCATTGATTTCCACTATATTGTATGGACTATATGTAAAGTCATTCTGCAATTTAAGTTTTACCAAGACATCCACAGTTCATAAAACCATGACAACTGACAATCATACTTACTCTATTTAACTTGACAAAGTGCAAAAAAATGCTGTTTTATGTTCTAAATGGCTGATGGATGAGTTCCAAATCCTATGGCATTAGTATGTAGATATCCTTGTTTGAACCTCACACAGGGAAGCGCCACCTTTTTTTTTTTTACTCCTTTAACCAGTACAATACAAAAACATGCAAATTTAGGTTAACTAAGAAACTTACAGACCCTCTAAATGTTCTCTTCCACCACTCTTCTTCGAGAGTAACTATACTCCAGTGGAATGGGTACAAATCAAGTGTAGGAATTGCTATACAGGGTGGGCCATAAGTTTCCATACATGGGGAATTGTATAATGTATATTTATGTTTCAGATACCCTACAAGATGTGTTTGAAGCTATTTTGGGGGGCACTTGAAGGCCATGGTGTATCAGGTGAAGATACGAGACATGAATCATCTCAAGGAGCGTATCACCAACGCCATTACAAGCATAACTTCAACTGTGCTAATGCAAGTTCATCAACAGTGGAAAACACATATATGTATTGTCGAAACAATGATAATCATATAGAGCACATTATATAAATAAAAACGGTTGTCCAACATAAAATGTTTCTTTTTCCTAGGTATGGAAATTTATGGCCCACCCTGTAGATTTTGTAAAGATGCTGTCAACTTTGGGATTGCTTGATGCAGTGCTCCCTACTCAATCTTCAAACAGGGCTAAAATGGGCATATATCCCCCATAAAAGCTATTCTGCAATAACTATCTAAGCAGCCAGCAGTGAAACACATTTTCAGATTTACAGCCTCCTTTGAAAGTCATACTGCTTGTGTGGTGGTGCAGGTCAGCTGATTACCCAAATATCTACCCCATTGCAGATGGTAAAATACTGGTATTCAACCATGACCACTTGTGCATCTGTCTTTTACAAATTTTGAAGGATTGTAGTCTATCTTTGCCACTTATAAATGTATATCCAGTGAACTTTTCACTCATCAACTATTGACTTTTAAACAGGAAAGTTGTTCCAGTTGGTATACTAACTTATATCCACCCAGCAAAGATGTGGCATCATGTTGATAGGTTTACTGACTTGGCAGCTCAGTGCTCAAATGCTTCATAAAGCCTACAGTGATGAATCTGGCTAAATAAGAAAAATATTTATAAAGAATTATTTAATCCATGTAGTCAGAGTCCTTTGATAAATTTGCCTCGATCTGTTGGGGTGAAGAGAGAAAGGGAGAGAAACAACCAACTAGATGCGCACAGGAATTGCATTCACAGGTGTTACGTATTAGCAATCAGGTCATTGAACCACTTGCAGCTGAGTTGTTGTGGTTCAACAACTCATCACTCAAAAAAAATGGACTAATAACAGTTGGTGTTGGAGGCCATCTATTACTGCCAGTTCAGCCAGGATACAACAAACAAGTGCTTCTCTTTAGCTTGTGTTGGTCAGCAGGGGTAGTTTGCTAGCAGCCCTGCTGACTTTAGACACTGCCGACACATCGCTGGCTATGGCTTTTGAGTTTTGGTAAGTGTTTTCAGTGGCAACTTGCAACATATAAAGACTAATTTTTACTCAAATCCTTTATCACATGCCTTTACGTTCCAGTATGGCCTTGTTCTTGTCTGTGTGGTCAATGGCAAGAAGTGATCAAGTTCCAGAAGGTAAACAAATGTCAGTTTATAAACCTATGATAATTTACAAGTGATTTGCGTTTAGAACTTGTTTGTTTAAGCAGGAGTTCTTCATATGGAGTGTCGTGATCGTTACCTCATGATAGCTGTTGATCTGTCCTTTGCTGGAATGGAGCCTAGCTTTGATGCTATTGGTGAGTCCTTCAGAAAAACTTAACCCTGAATTGTTTCTGGGCATTTTTCCCCCCGTCTTGTCACATTTTTACTCACAATGGGCATCTTTTTCAATGCAATATAAAGTACTGCACCTCTACAGAAACACTACAACCATGACTAGAAGTACAGATAACGCAAATATCCTCTGTGCAGTATAATCCCATAAATATATATTTATATCCCTACCCCAGCAACTGCACCAATGAACTGTATATGTATATGTATATATATATATATATATATGTATATATATATATATATATATATATATATATATATATATATATATATATATATATATATATATATATATATATATATAAAGAAAAACCACAAGTAAAATTTCTCTGACTATATATTTCACAAATTTATTAAATCTGGATTCAGTATTTTTTTTCCAGCACCCATATCTTCCCAACAGTGAGGGAAAAAAAATTTTCATATTGTAGCTCTTTTGCTAACATTTTTGAAATTGTTTTCATACTTGTTTCCTCTCTGATCTCTGTAAACATAGCCTGTAGTTCTACCAAAATCACTGTCATGGCTTCTCAATTGTGCTGGGGAGCACAGATTTTGTTTCATATAGAAAGCTGCTTACTGGAAACGGTTTACTTTTGAAGTAATTCTGGTGAAAGATCACAATTTTAAGTTTAGATTGAATAAATTTTTATTACTGAAAGCTGCAAATCCAGATTTCTTCCTTTGCTCTTCTGGCTCTGATAAATGGTGCCCTTTTTCAAAACAACACATGCCAGTAATTTAGTTTTCAGAGGGTTAATTACCACCGTCTACCACAATGGACTTGGTTATTGGCATTGCTCTGTAAAGCATTCCTCACATTATAACACTGACTATAATATAATGAATGATATAGTCAGCTGAATCACTTAAAATGGTAAAAATGAGGTGCTACACTTGAAATAGTGAGCTTTAATACAAGGTTGACACTCGTCTTTTTTTTTTTTTAAATGGAAATGGATTGAGAGTATTATTACGCTTCCTACTGATTGTATGTATTCTTTTTCAGACCAGACAGGCGTGTACACCATCACTGAGCAGTATGCAGCAAAGTGTGGCTACAGTGTTAGTGTTCACCCTCTCCTGGGTCTTGTGGAGCTCAGAGCATCTTACTTTAGCTGCCACACTGACAACAAAGTACGTACAAATACAAAGCAGCAGCTTTCTGCACCCAAATGAGAATAAAATTTTGACAGTCCTTCTCATTTTTTTTCCAATGCCATTTTCTTGAGGGTCTTTCAGGATGATGACATGTTTACGTTCAATTTCAATCTGAGTGCATACCATGAAAGCAAAAAGGTCACCTACGCATTGACCAAGACCTGTTCTCCCTCTCTCCCCTGGTCTCCCAGAGAGGTTACCTGTGAGATTAACTACATGGAAGTAAGCTTGGGTTTTTGTTGTTGAATTTTACTCGCATAATGGCGTCATGTGTTACTATCATTGTGATTTTTCTCTGTAGGTGTCCGTGAGGAGTAAAATTACCTGTCACTCTGGAACAAAGAAAGATGACTGGAATGCTCTTAAACCTGTGCTAGTATGTGGCAAATCCCCCCAAAATACTTTCACTTCATTGAATTAAAAATGTTTCTAAGATTTAACATTTTTAAACCAGGCACACAGCTCCACCACCTCAGACTGGCAGGTGATGTTTCAAAGAGCAGGGGAGCAAATGGCACCTATGAAACTGTCTCAAGCTCGGACGCAGGGCTATGGTTTCGACCTGACAAATGGAAGGCTTGTGTTTCATGCACCATATGGGCAACCGGAGTCATTTAGCACTGAGGTAAACCACTGATGTGGGATGTGTGCTTGTAAAGAATGAGTCTAAGTCAGAGTTTAAGCAGAGTCTCTCTCCAGGTGAATGGGGTTCCAGTAGAGATGGTGCATGCTACCGTGTTCTCCAGACAACGCTGGACGGTTGTCATGGTTGACCTGGTGGCTGCTTGTTCCATGCGTGAGCATTAGTTACTTTTGTTGGAACTAATTTTTCACTTATGAACACCATAAAACCAATGTATAATCTTGGTTTTCTTCTGTGCAGATGAAGGATCACATGACAACAGAGGTTTTGTAATGTGGAAGACTCCAGAGTTGCTTTACCCCAGCGTCAACAGCACACAGATCATTGTTGGACTCAATGGCGAACGTGATGAGTGGCCAGTTGCAGAGGAGAAAGGCTACATTGTGGAAAGAGAAAACAACACAGTCCACATCAGCATCCCTTATAATGCTGAAGGAGGATACAGGAAGGTGGGAACACACACAAGATGTCCATATGTTCAGTGTACAGTGGTGGGAAAAATGTTTTCGGACACCCTTAAGAAAAAAAAAATCTCAAATATTGTCATGAAGTATTTGTGGAATAGTCTTTTTTTGTGTTTCAAAAGGTGTGGCTGCATTAGACACACAAACAAATACAATTTTTTTTGTTTATCGTTTACAAGGAAAATGAACAAAACTAAATTCTTGACATTTTCAATACATAAGTTCTCAACATTGTTGGTATCAAAGTCAACAAATAACAGAATGTGTTCAAAACTGAACAAAAAATAAATATATCATTACATCATCAAATTAATATTTAGTAGTCCTGCCATTAGCTGCAGTAGAACTCTAATCCTGGCTGGCATGTTCCCCACGAGCCTTTCACACTGTTGAGGGGTATTCTTGTCCCATTCTTCTCGAATTACTGCTTTTAATTGTTCGATTTATGCTTTGAAACAGACCTTTTGATAATCCACCACAGATTTTCAATGGGGCTCAGGTCACTCTAAGACCTGGATACTGTGCTGCTACAGCCAAGTTCTACTGGTCCTGGATGTGTTCAACAGGCATTATCTGGTTGAAACATCCAGTTTTGACCTTGACAGAACAGAGCGCATACAGAAGGGAGCATGTGGGTTTGAGACTGGCACAATAGACATGAGATGACCTACACCAGCAGCACTCATGCATACCCAAACCATGATACTGTCTCCACCATGCTTGACAGTAGGTGCTGCACATGCTGGAGATAATGCTTTGCCTGGTCTTCTGTGTACCCTCACATTAGCAGGAGGAAGATAAAGCTGGAAATTGGACTCCTCTGACCACTGAATCTTTTTCCAGTTCCAGTTCTTGTGTGCTTGGGCCCAACGGCGCCGGGCTAACCTCTGTCTCTTATTGATCAGGAGCTTCTTGACAGCCTTGTAGGACCTTAAGCCATGATCTAAAAGTCGACCACATCCAGTGCAGGTGGAACACTGGACACCAGTTTGGTTTGACCACTGCTGCTGAAGCTCCTGTGATGTCATTTGGTGGTTTTCCCTGCACATGCGGATCAGGATGCGGTGGTTTCTTGCTGAAGAAACCCTTCGGCGCCCAGATCTTCATTTGTCTTCCAAGCTGTTGGTTCGTCTGTATTTCTGCAGTATATCCAACTGCTGAAGGACTGCATCTGCATTTCCTGGCTATCTGACGGCAGCTATACCCTTCCTGGCTGAGAATCTGTATCTTCAGGCGTGTTTCCTGTGTTAGGTTCCTTGTTTTAGGCATTTTTGTCTCTGAAGAACATTTAAAAATGCTGACTTTTAAATAGACACAAAGCAAGGCAACAAAAATTGTCTTTTAATAAAAAGTACGACCTTCATTAGTGGATCACTGGCACCAAAATGACCCAATGCTCCAAATTTCTCATGTTTTTATGGAACCAATCAATTTGAATTTTTTAATGGCCTTTTTAGGATTTGTTTAGTATTTTGGCTGTAATTGTACTAAAAGAAATTGCACTTGAAGACCTAAGAGTGATTCCTAATGCAATATTTCACAAATGCTTGGGGTGCCCGAAAACTTTTCTCCACCACTGTAGTTTTGCTTTAAAGTCTAAAGCAAACTCTTGTCCAAAAAATTGAGGCTCCACAAATTGATCTGCTAAAAGTTTCCCACACAATGTCTGCCTAGAAGGTCAAAATTTTAGATTTTTACCCAAATCTATGCTGTAGATACAATATAGTTCGTCAATTTGATGAAGCAGGATTTATTTTTAAGCCTGACCTTCTTATGAGAGACAAAACACATCGATACTTTAATCAGACCAGCAGAATATCTGATTGTATGTGCAACCTGTCTGTTTCAGAGCTTTGTCACAGGAGGCCTCTACGAGTTTTACATCTTCCACCTGTACTTTGAGCAAATCTTCGTGGATGATGATCATGTAGAGACAGCACTCAGAATTCACAGGACTGTAGTCACTCCCCTGCAGCCCTGCCTGCTCTTCACTGACAACCAAACTGTTCTTGAAGACCGAGTTTTCACCGTCTACCTTGGAAATGTCCCTGAAGACATTGCGTTGGCTTCCATCCAGCTGAATGGACAAGACTTCATGGTGCCATTTCTAAATACAAGCAGCTACATTATTATACAAGCTGTTCAACCAAACAACACCCATAGCTACACTCTGAAAGTGCCTTTTGATGATCCCATTGTCATACAGCAGGTAAAAGACTTTGAATTATGTGTCTGAGTGGCAACATGGCAGCTTCATCCTGCTTGACTTTAGCAGAATTTGTATTTCCCATCTCCTAGGTTTCCAAAGAAGATGCCGTCATTCATTACAGGCTGGACATCAACTACACACTGAATGTCGAGTTTTTAAATGAACCTTATTACCACTTGGCATCCATTGTGGCTTGGTCCTCAGATGTCTGTAAGTCACTAATTTTTGATATCGGCACAGCATTTGCATGAACTTTGAGCAGAGTTTTTCACAATGCTGTACTTGACAGCTTCTCCAGCCTTCGATGCAGCCTGTTCTGAGTCTGGGATCAGTTTCAAGCTGGACCACCGGCCTTTTGACTACCTGTGGGAGATCAGCGTTGGGGCAGACCTGCTGACATCGGAGCTGGCAGCCCAACATGGCTACATCTTGAGCAATGATAGCCAGAGTCTGCTGCTTGATGTGCCACTCTTCACTCATGGATATCAATACAATGTGAGATGTGGAAATTCATTAATCGACATTAACCTCTTATTCTGGCAGGTTTAATGTTCCATAACAATGTTTCAAACATTAATTGACTAATATGTGTTTGTAGAATGTTACTTTGAAGGGATTCGTTGCTTTTTTTGAAATCCTTGTGAGGAATCATGAAACATCAGAGGTCCAGACTGCTGTGAAGGCGTGTCCATTCATCTCTAATGAACTCATTAGTAAGAACTTCCATTTTAACTGTAAGATTAGGTGCGGCCTTTGTTTATAGTTGACACGTGGTAGAAATAATCTCTCTGTAGTGTGTTCGACTGATGGTCAAATGACGGTGGTGGTTGACTTGTCTCTGGCCATCTCAAGTGGAGGTAGCCCAGGAAGAACCAGCCTTAAAGACAACAAGTGTGGGCCCAAAGAAGCAGATGGCACCAGAGCTCTCTATTCTTTTCCTCTTAACAGCTGTGGATCATCCATCAAGGTACTGCTGGTCAAAGCTCAAAATGTTCATACTCGACTTGTTCCTGGACTATATGTTGCCTTTTTTAATGACTGAAGACAAATAACTTGTCACTATTTGCACTTTTCCCCTCAGTTTGGGAAGGAAAACGTGACCTATCAAAATGCAATTCTCTACAATGAGCCAGTTTCTGGTGATGCTACTGAGATGTATGTATCTCTACCCTCTTTTCTCTCAACTACCAGTCTAAATTCAGTCTAAATCAGTCTGTTTCTTCAGTTGATGAACAATAATAAAGCTGTCATTGTCTTGCAGCATGGTAGCGCGGTGTACATATCCTTTGGCTAGTCTCCATCGCCTCTTCTTGCTGTACAGGTTTGAGTCTGACACAGCCGGTGTTGGCAGCATCATCCACACCGCACAGTCCACAACAGGTACAGCTGGTTCTTTGCCTACTACATATAACAACTTATCCCTCATCATAATGAATTTTGAGCAGAAAAGTCGTTGTTCTCTAGGTCTGCAAAGTCCCACTATCAAGCCTAAGGCAGCACTTCAAACCGTACCTGCTACTGAAGGTCCAGCCAGAAAGCTTATCCCATCCAAGCCTGCCGCCCACCCGCCTGCTCGTTACATCAAAGTTTCCAGGATTCATAGTTTTCCCAGGGGCTTTGGAGAAGGTGAGGGTTTAAGCATTCAAAGTTCATATTTCAGATGTAAGGTCTCACTTTTTAAATTTTTTTTTTTTTCCACATCTTTTCACAGGCCCTGAAAGATTCTCCCAAACTAAAATGAACAGGGTCCAAAAACATTTTTAAATTGGGTAAAAAATGGAATTTAATAAAGTTGCTTCTTAAAATTGTTGTATTTGTGTTGCATAAACTTATCAACAGTATTACACAAACAAATGGTGTTGTGGACATGCGAACATTACAGAGGTAACGTATTTTTATTCCACTACACTATCTGGCAGCTAAATACAAATTCCGTTGCAGGATGAGAGTTTGTTTAAAATAAACCGAACAAAACTGTCAAAATTGGCCCCACCTTTACCATTTTACAGCTGAAGTTTAAGCTTTGATCATGATAGTCAAAAGTACAGCTAAAGGTGAACATTCTCCACAAGCAAGGATACATGAAATTTAAAGAGAAGGGAGAAGTGTTTGTACTCTGGACAAGAGTTTTTGGGCATTTATATAATGCTGGGTTTTATGTCTAGCATTTGTAGTTCACTGTCTTTATTGGAAGTGTTAATTGACACCCCGAGACAGCACAGAGCCCTTGAACAAGACAGTTTAAGGATTCTGGTTAAGACTTTCTGTCTTAGCTGCAACTGGCTCTCATCTCTCCTGGCAGATGCAGTTATCTGGCAAAGAAGCATTTCAGTAATTGTAAAAACGAAATTTCAATTGAGTATTTGGGAAACTTAATTAAAGAGCAACTAACTGCAATTGCGGATGAAATGTTCACAATCTGAAAAAACAATCGTCTGGCACAAGAAACACCCGTCATTAGCGCAGCCTACAGGCTATCACCTGTATCTCAGATGTTTTGGATTAAAGAGTCTACAGAATAAAATTGCAGAAAATTACACACCACCTGTCCAATGTTGACATGCACAGGGCGCTAACTAATAAGGCTAACACTCCCTGAACTGTTGCAATGGCGGGAAAGCTGCCATTACCACATCCTTCACATTTCCTCATTCTCCACATCCTGGATGACTGACTTCCCGGCTAAGCTCCAGTCCTGTGCTTCAACCGTTGCCCCTCTCCCTGCTGTATTTGTGACTGATTGGACTTCTGCCCAGTCCATTGTTCCAATAAAATGTGTAGTGAAGTAGGTCATATAACTGTACAATAACTTGTTAGTCTGGGCAGATGCACACTTGAACTTCTTTTATGGCACTTAACTGGATTGTTTTCTTTGATTCTTTGAACCTTTGATTTGATTTTAGCAAGAGAGATCATATTTCTCCTGTACTGGTTTCTCTTCATTGGCTTCCTGTTAAATCTAGAATAGAATTCAAAATCCTTCTTCTGACATATAAAGCTCTTAACAACCAATCTCCATCATATCTTAAAGACCTGATAGTACCATATTATCCTAGCAGAACTCTTCACTCTCAGACTGCAGGCTTACTTGTTGTTCCTAGAATCTCTAAAAGTAGAATGGGAGGCAGAGCCTTCAGTTATCAGGTGCCTCTCCTGTGGAACCAGCTCCCAGTTTGGGTTCGGGAGGCGGACACCCTATTTTTAAGACCAGGCTTAAAACCTTCCTTTTTGACAAAGCTTATAGTTAGGGCTGACTGGGGGACCCTGACGGGGTGAGCTGGTGTTTTCATTTGCACAACTGACTTCCCCTCTTGATGTCCCTTTAGTTTGCCCCTAGTTCTGCTGCTATAGGCCTAGGCTGCTGTGGGACCTCTCTTGATGCACTGAGCCCTTCTCTAACTATCTTTGTATTTACTATATATACCATTATTGCATTACACTAACTCTGTTTCTCCCTATGTCCTTTCTCCGAGTGTCCCTGGTCCCAGAGCTGGATGCTTCAGATGTGTGATTATTCTCCCACCAACTGTAACCCTCTACCTGTAACCCTCTACTTCTATCCCTCTACCCCGCTATCCCTCTACCCCTACCTCTTCTGTCCCTCTCAACCCGCCCGGCCAGCAGGCAGATGGGTCCCCCCACATTAGAGCCGGGTTCTGCTCGAGGTTTTTTCCCCTGTTAAAGGGGTGTTTTCCTTGCCACTGTCGCCTTTTGGCTTGCTCTGGGGGTCAGGCACATGGGTTCTGTAAAGCATCTCGAGACAATTTGACTTTAATTGGTGCTATATAAATAAAATTGAATTAAATTGAATTAAAAGAATTTGATTTAACTGAGGCACTTTTTCTGCTGCCTGGAAGCTGAGCCAGGCCCAGAGAATTTCTCACAAATGCACAGTAGCTGTGCTGGGACTTAACAGGTTTGAACATAAAGGGTATTCAACACCTTGGAGCTTTTTTTTTTTTTAAAAGCCGAAGCTTCATGAGAGACGGACAAGAAAATAACATTTTCCACTTGAGTTCACCATAAGGTATGTGGAGACTCTGAAGTCAGTCAGGGAAAAGTTTGTTGGTCTGATGAGTCCAAAATTGGGTGTTTGTTATTAAGACTTGACACTACGCATGGTGAACACCAAACACACATCCCCACTATGAAGCATGGCGGTGGCATTATCATGATGTGGGGATGCTTTATAGGAGCAGGCAGTGGAAGGCTTGTAAAGGTAGAGGATAAAATAAATGCAATTAAAAGTCCTTTTTTTTCCATTTTAAAAATATAGTCAACAAATTTAAATTATATTGCCCAATAATTCAATAGTAAAAATAAATAAAAAGAGAAAACTTCAAAGGTAAGCGTATATTATTAGGCATTGTATTTCTCACTCACTTCAGCTGACTTCAGATCCGGCTGAAGTGATTAAGGAAGAGGAAGTGAATCAAACCTACTAAAACATGAAAAACTTTTGCAGGTTTGAGTACAGATGGTGAAGCAAAATCTGGATTATATCCTAACAATACACTAACTGTAACTCTTAAAAAATATTTAGCATTTTTAAAAAAGTACCTTCATAAGTCACGACAGCTCATCTATGGCCACACCTCAGCTTCTGTTCGGTCAAAGGTGGGAGCTTGTTCAACCCTTTTACTGTCCTATTTTGATAGCATTTGTTTATCAGGAGTCTGACCTTATTACATGTCAACACATCTTCAGTAGCCTTCACTTTACATTTGATTTTATTATTTTCATATAAGACCTTTAATGGTTTTTAATCTTATTTTACTTTCATCTGCTCTTTTTTTAGTTAATTTACCTTTTTTGTTTTAATTTTAAACACTCTACTTAATGTTTTTATTATTTTTCTGACATTTTCTTTGAATGTTTCTTCTGACTGTTTTTATCTACTCTTCTTATTTGTGTGCTTGCATCTTGAATATATTTGAAGTGGAAAACACCATCTAACCAAGTGTTTAACTACTGTGCGTATGTTAATATTTGTACTTTGTACATTGTTATTCCTCATTTTATGTTTTTCATCAGTTTAAATGAGTTAATGCTATATTTTAGATACTTATATTAATATAAGGGGCTGCACAGTGGAGTAGTGGTTAGCACTTTCGCCTTGCAGTGAGAAGATCCCTGGTTCGCGTCCCGGCTTTCCCGGCATCCTTCTGCATGGAGTTTGCATGTTCTCCCTGTGCATGCGTGGGTTTTCTCCGGGTACTCCAGCTTCCTCCCACAGTCCAAAAATATGCTGAGGTTAATTGATCATTCTAAATTGCCCATAGGTGTGAATGTGAGAGTGCTTGTTTGTCTTTGTATGTAGCCCTGCGACAGACTGGCGACCTGTCCAGGGTGTCCCCTGCCTTTGCCCGAGTCAGCTGGGATAGGCTCCAGCCCCCCCCGCGACCCTAGTGAGGATTAAGCGGTGTATAGATAGATATTAATATAACTTATGTTTTCTTATTTACAAATCTGTTTTCGTTTCTTTTTTCAACTGGAACGCTGTCAGAATTGACATTTAAAAAAAATGTTCTTTCAAAACCCTTCCTGCTTTTTTACTATTTTTTCTCATTCACATTAATTTTACATCAAGTAATTCCATCATAGTTTATAACATTCACTTGAAATCGAAAAATCTTTTTCTGAAAAAAACTATTGATATGTAAAACTCTGTCCAAATCATATTTTACACTATTGTAATTTCAGCAAATGCTAACTTTGTGAATTCAATTTCCATTAATTTTTTTTGCCTATAAATGTGCCTTGGGTGAATATATGGTAGCTTTAAAGTGGAAATAGGGGTTTATGATTAACAGGGGAGTGACAGATTACATTATGGCTGATACATAAAAGACTGACACCAGTAAGCTTCCAAGATGTGAAGGTTTGACATCCAAAGAGGCGCAACTGTCAGAGACACAGCAGCCGACAGAAAGGAGGTGAATTCTGATTCAAACAGAAGGTAAGAATTGGAGATTAAAAACAGAAATAGAGAGTGTTTCCACGATACCATCTCTGACAGCACAATTTGTCTGTCGTATTTGGAGATAAAGTCTGTTATGAGGCTGCACTATTGACTTTCTGCTGGCCTGTTGTCGGGGTGGGCAGAGTACTTCCCTACCTTTAATGAACTTGAAAAGAAAAGTGAGGTCACAGTTTAACATTAATTGTTTTGTTTTGCTGTATTTGTTAAGCATGTGAGTTTTTTTTTTTAAAGTGAAGGACTTAGTTTCTCCTGTTGTGCTTGATAAACTCCAAAAATGTTATTACAAATCTGATTATCTAAAATCAGAATGAACTACTTTAGCTTCATGTCAGCTAGTTACTGGAATTCTGTTCATGCCTGTGGTCTGTTTTTAACACTGTTTTGCTCGTAGGTATTTTTCATTTTCCATGACACCATAAACCTTTGTACATTTCCTGGTTACACCTTAACAAGAAACCTCATAAAAGTCTTAATAGCAGCCATTTACTACTCAGTCAAGTTTCATGCACACCACCATTCAAAAGTTTGGGGTCACCCAATTTCATGCTTTCCATGAAAACTCACACATTTGTTTATGTGCTAGCAAAACTGCACAAGGGTTTTCGAATCATCAATTAGTCTTTCAACACGATTAGCTAGCACTACGTACCATTAGTACACAGGAGTGATGGTTGCTGGAAATGTTCCTCTGTACCTCTATGTAGATATTCCATTAAAAATCAGCTGTTTCCGGCTAGAATAGTCATTTACCACATTAACAATGTCTAGACTGTATTTCTGATTCATTTATTGTTATCTTCACTGAAAAAAAAGCTGTTTTTCTTTCAAAAAATAGGGATATTTCTAAATAATCCTAAACTTTTGAATGGTAGTGTATGCTCCTCACTTGTATCCCTAAGATATTTTTACTTGTCTGAGGTCATTAAGCCTCACAGAAGTCTAAATGGAAGACATGGAAAGGAGAATTCAGAAAGGACTCGTTCACTGTTTACAAATGGGGGAAGCTATATGAGACTAGTTCCTTAACAAGGACAGGCCTTTGCTGGTTGAAGTCGCACTGAAAGCTGATTTGTAACAATTAACATTTAACATTTTTTAAATTTTTAGGTTTTGGATTTTTGGTTGGACAAAATCAGCAATTTAGTTTCAGTTGCTGCAATGTTGTATTGGGTATTTTTCATCATTTGTGGACATTTGAATACATAATTCATTATTTAATCAGTAGTTTACCGTGTGGATTGACTGAATTGCTGTCCTTGCTAATATGTGCTGCTCACTATACCACCTAAATGGCAGAATGTCCAGGGTGGTTGAAAATTCATGTAAATTCATGCCCATGTATATGTATATAAACCTACAGGAAAGCTTTGTTTTTTGTTTTTTGTTTTTGTCTGACAGCTGCAAGTAATGGGGATCTTCACACTCTCTAAAAATGTCACAATATCCTTAAAAATGCCCCATTATTATTTAAAAAGATGCAATGGTATCATCCATCCATCCATCCATTATCTATACACCGCTTAATCCTCATTAGGGTCGCGGGGGGGCTGGAGCCTATCCCAGCTGACTCGGGCGAAGGCAGGGGACACCCTAGACAGGTCGCCAGTCTGTCGCAGGGCCACATACAGAGACAAACAATCACTCTCACATTCACTCTTATGGGCAATTTAGAAGTGACCAAATAACCTCAGCATATTTTTGGACTGTGGGAGGAAGCCGGAGTACCTGGAGAAAACCCACGCATGCAGAGGGAGAACATGCAAACTCCATGCAGAAAGATCCCGGGAAAGCCGGGACGTGAACCAGGGATCTTCTCACTGCAAGGCAAAAGTGCTAACCACTACGCCACTGTGCAGCCCGCAATGGTATCATAGATTGTTTATTTTATCTACTTACATATTTGGTCTTATATATACTGAAGTATTTAGTTTACCATCCCATTGACAGCATCAATCGATCCATCAGTCGTTCACTTCAGGTTTCCTGTAAAAATGTCACTACTGTAAGTCAGAAATGTTGCTGTTGAAGAGCAAAGAAATGAAAAGACATCTTATGTTGACATATTCAGAATTTTTTTTGGCACTTTTTTGCTGCTTGTTTATGCTTCTGTCACTGTTCTTTGTCTTCCTCTGTAGGTGAGAGTCCATATCACTGAAAATGTCAAACAGTGAATCTTTTCAGCTAATCCACAACACTCCTGAGCCCTCACTAACAAGTCTAGGTGAGGTCAAGTGACATCACAGTCATGCACAATTGAGTCATAGTTTAGTGTTGCACATGCATGCACAGAAACAAGCCTGTAAGTGTGCTATTATGTCATCCTGCAGTAATCTCAAAGTTGCTATCTTGTGCCATCCCCATTGCTCAGATTGCAGTTGGTGAGTCCATTTACTATTATGACTGTTCACGTGTTTTTCAAGTACTTCAGTAAGGCAGTTGTTTCACTCAGTTATTCTTTTGAAATAGTAGAAAGCCTGCATTTTTCTGAATCTGTGGGTAAAAAGTAATATCATGTCATCACCCCTGTGTTCATCAGGGGCAGTATACCTGGACGACTGCCCACTGCAGCCCTACATCCCCATCTATTTGATAGTGTGTGGAACCTTCACCTTGATGCTGGGGTTGCTCTCCTGTCTGCCCTGTGCCAAGAAGCCAGAAGATGGCGCCACCAACCCACTTTACTCAGCCTGCTCAATATGGAACTTACTGGTGTCTTTATTCCTCTTCGCCTGGTTTATCGCTGGTGAGTTTAAACAGCAGTGGGCTGATGAATGATGCTCCTGAAAAGACAGATAGTATGACAAATTCAAGCCAAATTCTCGGTTAGTTTCTGGTTGGCTGGCGTTTGTTAAAACAGTATAAATACAGCTGTGGCCACTGACAAACTATCATTCTAAATTTACACCGATCAGATTCAACATTAACACCTCTCAGTATCATGCAGTATGATTCAATACACCATGAATGGCTGCCTTTAAAATGGCGTTGTAGTTGAATGAGCGCATCTCTGAGACATTTACAGTCATGGGGACCATGATTGAACAGCACTATGCAAGTTGATCCACAAATTCCAAATTGGTTTGCAGTCTGGTGCCACCAGATTGTGTTTCTTTGTGGCTGTTTTGTGTTTCTTTGTGGTAGTTTTGTGTTTCTTTGTGGTCATTTTGTGTTTCTTTGTGCTCATTATGTGTTTCTTCGTGGCTGTTTTGTGTTTCTTTGTGGCTGTTTTGTGTCTCTTTGTGGCTGTTTTGTGTCTCTTTGTGGTTGTTTTGTGTTTCTTTGTGGTAGTTTTGTGTTTTTTGTGGTCATTATGTGTCTCGTGGTCATTCTGTGTCTCTTTGTTGTTATTTTGTGTCTCTTTGTGGCTGTTTTGTGTCTCTTTGTGGCAGTTTTGTATTTCTTTGTGGCAGTTTTGTCTCTTTGTGGTCATTTTGTCTCTTTGTTGTCATTTTATGTTTCTTTGTGGCTGTTTTGTGTTTCTTTGTGGCTGTTTTCTGTCTCTTTGTGGTAGTTTTGTTTCTTTGTGGTAGTTTTGTGTTTCTTTGTGGTCATTATGTGTTTCTTTGTGGCTGTTTTGTGTTTCTTTGTGGCTGTTTTGTGTTTCTTTGTGTTTTTTTTGTGTCTCTTTGTGGCTGTTTTGGGTTTCTTTGTGGCTGTTTTGTGTTTCTTTGTGGCTGTTTTGTGTCTCTTTGTGGCTGTTTTGTGTTTCTTTATGGCTGTTTTGTGTTTCTTTGTGGTTTTTTGTGTCTCTGTGGCTGTTTTGTGTTTCTTTGTGGTAGTTTTGTGTTTCTTTGCGGTCATTTTGTGTCTGTTGTTATTTTGTGTTTCTTTGTGGTTGTTTTGTGTTTCTTTGTGGTTGTTTTGTGTCTCTGTGGTAGTTTTGTGTCTCTTTGTTGTTGTTTTACATATGTTTGTTGTCATTTCATGTGTCCTTGTGGCTGTTTTGTGGCTGTGGTTGTTGTTCCCTCTGTGGTCATTTTGTGCTTGTTTCTTGCTGATTTGTGTCTGTAGTCATTTTGCATTTTGTGGTTGTTTTGTGTCTTTTTGTGCTTGTTTTGTGTGTGCTGTAGTCATTTGTATCTCTTTGTGGTAGTTTTGTGTTTCTTTGTGGCTGTTTTGTGTTTCTTTGTGGCTGTTTTGTGTCTCTTTGTGGCTGTTTTGTGTTTCTTTGTGGCTGTTTTGTGTCTCTTTGTGGTAGATTTTGTGTCTCTTTGTTATCATTTTATGTTTCTTTGTGGCTGTTTTGTGTTTCTTTGTGGCTGTTTCCTGTCTCTTTGTGGTAGTTTTGTTTCTTTGTGGTAGTTTTGTGTTTCTTTGTGGTCATTATGTGTTTCTTTGTGGCTGTTTTGTGTTTCTTTGTGGCTGTTTTGTGTTTCTTTGTGTTTTTTTGTGTCTCTTTGTGGCTGTTTTGTGTCTCTGTGGCAGTTTTGTGTTTCTTTGTGGTAGTTTTGTGTCTCTTTGTGGTCATTTTGTGTCTCTTTGTTGTCATTTTATGTTTCTTTGTGGCTGTTTTGTGTCTCTTTGTGGTAGTTTTGTTTCTTTGTGGTAGTTTTGTGTTTCTTTGTGGTCATTATTTGTTTCTTTGTGGCTGTTTTGTGTTTCTTTGTGGCTGTTTTGTGTTTCTTTGTGGTTTTTTTGTGTCTCTTTGTGGCTGTTTTGTGTTTCTTTGTGGTAGTTTTGTTTCTTTGTGGTAGTTTTGTGTTTCTTTGCGGTCATTTTGTGTCTGTTGTCATTTTGTGTTTCTTTGTGGTTGTTTTCTGTCTTTTTGTGGTAGTTTTGTTTCTTTGTGGTAGTTTTGTGTTTCTTTGTGGTCATTATGTGTTTCTTTGTGGCTGTTTTGTGTTTCTTTGTGGCTGTTTTGTGTTTCTTTGTGGTTTTTTTGTGTCTCTTTGTGGCTGTTTTGTGTTTCTTTGTGGTAGTTTTGTTTCTTTGTGGTAGTTTTGTGTTTCTTTGCGGTCATTTTGTGTCTGTTGTCATTTTGTGTTTCTTTGTGGTTGTTTTGTGTTTCTTTGTGGTTGTTTTGTGTCTCTGTGGTAGTTTTGTGTTTCTTTGTGGTAGTTTTGTGTCTCTTTGTGGTCATTTTGTGTCTCTTTGTTGTTGTTTTACATATGTTTGTTGTCATTTCATGTGTCCTTGTGGCTGTTTTGTGGCTGTGGTTGTTGTTCCCTCTGTGGTCATTTTGTGCTTGTTTCTTGCTGATTTGTGTCTGTAGTCATTTTGCATTTTGTGGTTGTTTTGTGTCTTTTTGTGCTTGTTTTGTGTGTGCTGTAGTCATTTGTATCTCTTTGTGGTAGTTTTGTGTTTCTTTGTGGTCATTATGTGTTTGTTTGTGCTCATTTTGTGTCTCTTTGTTGTCATTTTGTGTCTCTTTGTTGTCATTTTGTGTTTGTTTGTGGCTGTTTTGTGTCTCTTTGTGGTAATTTTGTGATTCTTTGTGGTAATTTTGTGTTTCTTTGTGGTAGTTTTGTGTCTCTGTGGTAATTTTGTGATTCTTTGGGTAGTTTTGTGTTTCTTTGTGGTCATTTTGTGTCTGTTGTTATTTTGTGTTTCTTTGTGGCTGCTTCGTGTCTCTTTGTGGTAGTTTTGTGTCTCTTTGTGGTAGTTTTGTGTCTCTTTGTTGTTGTTTTACATATCTTTGTTGTCATTTGATTGTGTCCTTGTTCCTGTTTTGCGGCTGTGGTTATTTTTCCCTCTGTAGTCATTTTATGCTTGTTTCTTGGTGATTTGTGTCTGTAGTCATTTTGCAATTTGTGGTTGTTTTGTGTCTGTTTGTGCTTGTTTTGTGTGTGCTGTAGTCATTTGTGTCTCTTTGGTGGTTATTTTGTGTCTCTTTGTGGTTGTTTTGTGTCTTTAGTCACCTTGTGTGTCTTTGGTGGTCATTTTGTGTCTCTTTGTTGTGTTATTCTGTTCATTTGTATTAATTTGTGTCTTTTTGCAGTTGATCGTGTCCAATTGTGGTTGTTTTGTGTCTATTTGTAGTCATTTGTATACCTTTAGAGTTGTTTTTTGTCAATTTCTTGTCATATTCCATTTTTTTGTGGTCATTTGAACCCGTTTATATTCGTTTTGTGTCAGTTTGTGGTTGTTTTGTGCATCTTCGTAGTGTTTTTTCTGTTGTGTAACTGCACAGACCTTCCTTTTAAAGTAAACATCTTCTGCTGTCCGAATGATACAGAAAACCTGTATATGTAAATTCAGACCAAACCAGCAGAGTGAAGTCCTCATGGATCAGCTGCCACTCCAAAACCTTCATCTTGTTGTCTTTAAACCGTTTCTGTGTAGCTTTGTCTCTATGCTTCTGGTCATTAGGAATCAAATCTTCTCCTAAGTTACAGTTTTGTTACAGTCTGTGTCAGGTTTTCATCTACGATTTCTCTATGCTTTGCTGCGTTCATTTCCTCTTCTACTGTTACAAACTGAAATGCACTGTATATTCTGACACCTTTCTATAAGAACCAGCATTAAACTTCTTAAGCGATTTGAGCAACAGTAGCTTGTCTCTGGGATCGGACTACACGGGCCACCCTTCAATCCCCTGTTGCCGGTTCACCACTGTTCCTTCCTTGGACCATTTTTGATAGATACTGACCACTACAGACCAGGAACAAACCACTGCAGTTTTGGAGATGCTCTGACCCAGTCGTCTAGCAGCACAATTTGGCCCTTGTCATACTCACTCAAATCGTTACACTTGCCCATTTATCCTGCTTCTAACCATCAACTTTGAGGACAAAACGTTCACTTGCTGTCTAATATATCCAACCCACTAACAGGTGCCGTGATGAAGAGATAATCAGTGTTATTCACTTCACCTGTCAGTGGTCATAAAGTTATGCCTGATCTGTATATGTATACATACATATGTTAGCCGACATATTCCTTGCATTTCTGTGCCACATTACATAAATGATGTTGCTGTGGACCCTGGTAACCTTAAATTTTGAAATAATTTACTTAAAGACACCAGGCAGGAGTCATGTGTGCAAAAAATGACAAAGGCTTTTTTAAGCATTTGATTGAATCACACAATGTGCTATGAAGTTGAGTGAATCATGTCTGTTAATTATCTTTCTCCTTTTATTGTGTGCTTTTTTCTCTAGGTAATGTGTGGATCTACTCTATTTACGAGCCCAACTACAACAAGAACAGCACAAGTGTGGATCCTTACTGTGACAAGACGCTGTACTTGTTTGCCTTCTGGACAACCACAGTGGGCTACATCATAATAGGTTCATTTCTGTTCCTGTGTTGCTGCTGTCTCCTGTGTTGCAGAGCCTGCTTGCCAACTGAAACTGAAAATGTCTAGGGACAAGGTCCAAAACACACAACTGTTGCTGCACGAGTGACATTTTTCCATTGCACTATTACATTTGGGAACATGCTCCTAAAGAAATGGGGGAAAACAGCTGCTGCATAGCCTTCTGTAAGCCTGCCTCGTCCTGTCCTCCTTCATCACAGAATCAGTTTGATGTGCTTTCTGTCTTTAAAAAATGCAACGTATCTGTACATGTCAGACTAATTAAATGTTTTCAATTTTTTTGTTTTGTTTTAATTTATGTCATGTGACTTGTTTGTCATCCCGTTTTCTGGCACTATTGATGCACACCATGTGACTGAAATTGATCAGCTGATGAAGCAAGTACTTTAACCATTGTCACAGTCATTTGTGGTTTTTCAGTGCCCTCTGTTGGTACTTCAACTTAACAGCACCAAGGTCTATGTGTAGAAACCAAAACACATTAGGTGCACCTGTGATTTCCCAACAATGACTACCTGCATTAGTTTCTCTCTCTGGTCTACTGAGGCGTCATACAACAAATATAACAGAAAATTCTGAACCAAAAATCCCTCTAACAGGCTGTAAGAAACTCCTTCCTTGAAAAGAATCTTGCAAGACAAAGACAGAAACCACAACATGAAACAAATGTTTAGATCAACATCAAAAGTGAGATAAAACTGCAAAAATGAAGAAATAGCAATATTAATGGATATAGTGTCATCAATGAGGAAATTAGATTGAGAATCTGTGAGAGTTCTTCAAGGAAAAACAACTTAAAGAGACAATAAACAAACACTTTTATTAGCTACAAGTGCAATGACTATAAGGAAGGTGAAATGTTGAGATCAGGGTAATTGATGGCCTTCAGGGCATAAATCCAATGTGTCTCTCTTAGCCTGAGGTATTTGAGTTGATTCCCAACCCTGGTATCAAAGTGAGTGAATAATGTCACATATTGAATTCCATTAGCTTCAGTTCCATGTCTTTCTGCTTTAATAGGAATACTACTAACATAGACCCTAACCCAGAGCTTTACACACACTACACCAAAAAATGCTTTTATGTATTAAATATTGCAATTAGGATCTAACCAATTAAACAGAACATTCATTTTTTTAAAAAGACATAACTATAGGAAATTCAACGTTTACTTTCCTATACTCCCTTTTTTATACTTAAGATAGTTGCTATTCTATTTCGCCTTTGATTTATTACCTCAAAAAACTTTTAGGGTGCTTTCACACCTGTTAGTCCGCTAGAGTTGTTCGTTTGGACCCAAAAGTTGTTACAATGTTGCTATTTTCAACTGGTTCGGGTCGCATTCACAGCAGTGTTTTCGCAGTTGAACCTACTCCAATTAATGTTATATATCCCCCCAGTCGTTTGGCGGCGCTGTTTACAAAACAAGGCGTTTACGATGACGTAGGTGTACGCTGATTGGCGCAGCATGTGAAGAGGGAAAAATCCCGGAAGAAAACAACAGGCTGTGTTTATTTCATGGACCGCGGTTTATTCGTAAACAATGAACTATGCTCTCCTGTTCGTTCTTGTTGCCATATATTCGTGTTATTGCTTTATGCAGCAAGCACAAATACTGCTGTTGTTTCAGCATGAAGCTCGCATTCGGTACGAGAACATTATACAGTCGTTTGTGGGTGCTCGATAGTTGAGCACTAATGTGCTCATCTGCCCAAATATCTATGAGGCACTGTACCTCCTCTTTAGACCAAGTTTGTCCCCTGTTCATCGTAAACGCAGGCTGTCGATCAAACTCGTGTGGAGAATGTGGTTTAGCTAGCGCGAGTTTTTTTGCGCCTCCCAAAATTCCCTGTGCAGGTTGCTACGGAAGCTCCCGTAGACCAAAAAGTCTACTGCGCCATCAAGCCGGTCCGAATGGAGACAGATTTGTGTTCTCACCAGGAGCGAACCGAACTGGAGTTCACATAGAAGCGGACCGAGACCACCTCCCGAAAGTGGTCTCGTTGCGGTTCGTTAGTCCGAACCAAAAAAATCTGGTATGCTTTCACATCAGCCCAAACGAACCGTACTTGCAGGTGTTGCGGACTCCAGTCCGCTTTAAGCGGGCTAAAAGACGTAGGTGTGAAAGCACCCTTAGTTTTAGTCTGAAAAGTAATTTTCAAGTCTTCTTTTGTACAGCATGATACCATTTTGTAAACTATGGTACAATTTGCAGTAAAACTGATGATAAAGCTGGATATGCTTTAGGGTGGGGCCACCTTTGTGACCGGTGGGTCGCTACTATATTGCCATGTGTAGTGTCTTTGCTCATCATGTCTGCATCCAGAGGACCAAGGTGGCGACGCCGAATGCCAGTCTCGGGGCTATAAAGCGGCAGATGTTTGGGGCCAAATACAACGACTTTGGTTAAAGAGACAAGTTAAGACAGCAGGTGCTACAACATGTATCCTGAAGTGAGCAAAGTGACTACTAGGTGGCAGCAACAGACACCTAAAACACATAAACCCTTCCTGTACTAAATTTGCCTTCTTTTCTTTCATTTTGGACATATTTGAAGACATTGTGAACAAATTTAAAGTAATTTTTGTCAAGTTTATGTCTTTTTGATCAACTTTTCAATAATTTTAGATAACTGCCAAGTTATTATGGACGAACTGCAAATAATTCTGGACAATCTGTCAAGCCAGTTTATAGATTTTTCAGACTAGAATGGTGAAGAATAAAACAAGTTCTTTACTAAGTTCTATTTAACGAGGATTTTTTTTGTCTTTGTGTTTCGTCTGACTAACTGTTACTACTAGAACTATTTCTGTTTCTTTATTGACTGGTTTGAGACAAGATTACTATTCACAAATGTACAGTGGTGGAAAAAAGTTTTCGGACACCCCATACATTTGCATGTCTATTGCATTAAGAATCACTCTTCAAATGCCATTTCTTTTAGTACAGTCGCAAAATTACAAGCGACAAAACACTTTTACAAATCCAAAAACAAATTTACAAATCAAATTTAACCGGAAAGGGAAGATTAAGATAGTATGTTTTTTGTTTGTTTGTTAGACTTAGGTTTTTTTTTTGTAGAAGTTGTGGTTTTGTTGGATAGGATCTTTTGTTTGAGTGCTATAATGCCTCTTTAGTTTGTATCCAATTATTTTGTTTGTTTTTGCTTGAATGAATAGCCCATGTGGTGGCCTCTTTGATTTGTATAAGATTGTAAATAAACCTTTTGTAATTTTTCAACGAAACTGTTCATCCTTTTTTGGGGGGGACTGGGAAAATATTCCACCTTTTATATATATATTAAAACAAACATTATGCTACGCACCTTCCCCCGAGAGACGGGTGTGTAACATCCCAACTCCGGGGTTGAACCGGAAGTGACAACGAGGAGCGGCTAATGCAACTTTTGGTTGTTGTTGATGGTGAACCAAGATGGACAGCGAGCGGGTGATGTTTTGCCCGTTTTGTGGGGAACACTCAACACTTGGTGCTTGTGTGTCAACAGAAACCTCGGTGGAGTTCTGGGCTAGCTCAGGTTTAGTGGTACTGTTTACTGTACCACTAAACAGCACAGGGTCCTGGGGGATGATGGACAATTTGCTGTGCAGATCCTGCAGGCCAGTGGTCATAATGTCCACTCCGTCTATCAGGATAGTTCCTCCTGCTGGCTCCACTAGTCGGAATAGAGCCACGCCTCCAGAGGATTTCCCTAAATACATGAAGCACCGAGTGCAGTCGCTGAAAACTGAACTAACAACTGCTGTCATAGTGTGTCAGTTACATAACATTGTGTCTGACATCAGGACGGGGAAGGATTCTGCTCTAATCATTAGAAACACTTTGCTTCAGCCGCTCAATTTATATAATAATGTCTAAATTAACTTGATATTCTTCAAACATCCCAAATACAGCCGGTGAATGAATAACAAAGATATAGGCAACAAATAAAGGATTCAGGACCTCACCAGAGCCTGTCCTGCCCAGCTTCTCTCCAGCTCGGATGAAGAAATCAAGCCTGTTCAGTACAATGGGTGTATTCTCCCTGACCATTTTATAGTCCTGGAAGGTGATGACTCCTGACTCTTGGGCACGGTGATCTGAGCATCCTTTATGTGTCTTGGGGCCTCAGATTTGTAACCCTGCAAACACAGCAAACAAAAACTTTAAGGGAAGGAACAGAAGAGATCTAAGAGGATAACTCACTGCAAATGGAAACTTTTTTGCCTTGTGTTTAAGAAGACCAGGACAGATGATTTGATGGAAGGAGAGAGGTCTGACCGTGATTTATTCCTGAAGTCGCTCTACAGAGTTGAACCTTGCGACTGTAGCAGGAAAGTCCTGCCCAAGGTCTGTGTCTGTGTTCTTCTAGGCTGCACGGGGCTGTAAACCAATCGGGGCACGCCCACCAGCTATAAAAACTGGGGAGCGGGCCCCCTATACGTTCTTTCTCGCGGAGGCTGAAGCCACGCCCCCTTCCGGTTCCTCGCCCTGGTTTGTTACCGGTGTTTAGAACCTTTGGCGTGTTATCTTGATTGGCGTCGGGTAGCTACGTTTAGTGTTGCCCCAACGGTAGGTTGTATTGCTCCTTTTGTCTGGTTTATTCCAGCCAGCAGCCTGCCTGTTTGGTAAAATGTTCACTGCAATTGTAGGAAGCTACTTTTTCCCAAAGTTTTTCTTTTTTGTGAAATATTGGGTCATTTCAGCATTTACTAAAATGAAATCATGCAAGATGTCCATTATCTATACACCGCTTAATCCTCATGAGGGTCACATTTACACCTACGGACAATTTAGAGTCACCAATTAACCTCAGCATATTTTTACACTGTGGGAGGAAGACGGAGTACCCCCAGCAAAGTCATGCATGCACAGGGAGAACGCACAAGCTCCATGCAGAAAGATCCCAAGAAGGCGGGGACGCGAACTGGGGATCTTCCAGCTGCAAGGCGATGGTGCTAACCACCAAGCCACTTCATGCAAGATGTTTAGAGCAAAAAGTGGTGAAACTCTTGACAACACATTGATATCTGAAATGTGATCTTGACTACATCTTGCTTTTTGTAAGATGTTCGGACCCAAAAAGGTTGAAAATCGGTGGTTTGATTTTAAGAATATGTTGAATCGAGGGGGCGTGGTTAGCCAGCTATGGGGTAGGACGTGTTTTGGAGGAGCTCCGCACCAGCCTTTGAATTTTCTAACTAATCTTCAGAAACACCGAACTCTCTTTTGCTGGCAATTTGCCTCTGACATTGTCTACACTGGGTCGATGCCGCCTAAGAAGCCGAAATCATCTAAAAGTCGTGAGAAGTTAGATAAACTTGAAGAAGACACGGACGGCGAGCTAGCCATCATGGCTAACCAGCGCGTGTTGGCTGACAAGCTAGCCCCGGAGGATACAGACGCAGATGCTAACCCTTCTCCATCTGACCTTATGCAGGCGATAGTTAGCTTGCAGTCATCAGTGGATAATAAATTTCATCTCAGCCAAGATTACTGCCATGCAGACAACTCTGTCCTCGATATTTGGGAAGATAAATGATATTGAGGAGTCTGTGAACGACCACGAGGCCAGAATAACGGAGTTGGAGTCACTTTATAACTCGCTTCAAAGAGGACAGGATTTGCATAACAAAAAACTAAATGAACTCGAATCAAGATCCAGGCGCCAGAACATAAGAATACTTGGTGTTAAAGAGGGAGCCGAGAAAGGCAGACCACTGGAGTTTGTATCGGAACTTCTTCCCAATCTACTGGGGACTGAAAACTTTACGGGCAAAGTTATTGTTGATAGAGCGCACCGCGTACCGGGACCCAAACCGGCTGAGGGGAGCAGACCTCGGCCATTCATCGTTCGGCTGCATTATTACCAAACACGTGAGCTTATTGTGAGGCTCGCGGCAAAGAAGGGCCCTTTACAGCATGACGGAGTCAAAGTTTTCATCTTTCCAGATCTGTCCCAGGAGGTGGTTGCTCGGCGTAAGGAGTTTGATAAGGTACGCAAGCGATGCAGAGAAGCCAATCTACGCTACGGTTTTCTTCACCCAGCTCGGTTTGTTATGACTTTGGACGGGGACACTCACACTTTTGACAAGCCGGAAGAGGCAATGAAGGTCCTTGATCAGAAGCTACCGTGATATGAACATGGACATTACTGAGTAGAGATGCTCAGAAAGTGTTGGCTCAGGTATTGTTCCTATTTTTTTTACTGTTACATTGTTCGCATTTTTTTTTTTCTGAATATGTGCATCTGTATATGTTTCAACATTATTGCAGTTCTGGCCATGTTAAGACAGATTTGTGTGTGTATTTATGCATATGTGCATGTATGAGTGTGTGTATGTATGTGTATGTATGTATGTGTGTATGTATGTGTGTGTATGTATGTATATATGTATGTGTGTATATGTGTATGTATGTATATATGTGTATATGTATGTGTATATATGTATGTATATGTGTATGTGTGTATGTATGTATATGTATATGTGTATATATATATATATATGTATATATATATATATATTTTTTTTTTTTCTCTGCTTACATTTTTTCATCATTAATGGTTTCTAAACGGATTGGTGCACTCTTAGGCCTCTTTATTGTTTTACTTTATCGCTTTATTTGATATGGCAGTGCAAATTTTAGGTTCAGGTGTAGTCTGTTCTCTTATATTGCTGGTGCGGGGTAGTGGGAGGGGTTCTAGAAGCATGGTGGTTACTACAGTGCTCCTGTTGGGTAAGGGTCGGGTAGAGACGGGCTTCATTTTTGGAGGCTCCTCTGGTTCAGCGGGATTCTTATGTTCTAGTTTTATGTTAGTTTTCATTTTTGCTTTTGTTTTGGTTGGTGGTAACGTAATTGAGGATTTTGTCTGCATATGGAGAGTCTGTGATACTAT
Source organism: Amphiprion clarkii (assembly GCA_027123335.1). Lineage (NCBI taxonomy): Eukaryota > Metazoa > Chordata > Actinopteri > Pomacentridae > Amphiprion > Amphiprion clarkii. Next base: position 17,952,188 of record CM049589.1, read on the forward strand.
TTGCCAACACAAATTAAAATAATAAGAATTAATGTCTCGTGTAGCTAATAAAAGTACTCTGAGGTTAGTCAGTTGGAACGTGAACGGCCTTGGAAACCCTGTTAAAAGAGCCAAAGTGCTTGCCCACTTGAAACATTTGTTGCCCGATATAATCTTTTTACAAGAAACGCATGCCAAGCGCTCTGTACAATCAGTGCTTCGTGCTAATTGGTTGGGACAAGCATATAATGCAAATTTTGGAGCTAAAGCAAGAGGAGTGGTAATTCTATTTAGAAAAAATATTCCCTTCTGTCAGAGCACAGTTACTGCAGACCCAGAGGGTAGGTTCTTAATTCTTACAGGTACTTTGAATTCCGTCCCTGTCACTTAAGTAAACATATATGGCCCTAACTTTGATTGCCCAGAGTTTTTCCAAAAGATTTTTAAACTCTTACCAAACTTGGATAGTTCTAAAATTATTATAGCAGGGGATATGAATTTGGTTTTGGACACTCATTTGGATAAAAGCTCTACAAGTCACTCTCATCAGTCAAAATCTAGTCAGGTTGTGAAAAATACTGTAAAAGATTTGAACGTTGTAGATGCTTGGCGATTGTTATATCCAACAGGCAGAGCATATTCTTTTTTTTCTCCTGTTCATGGTTCATATTCCCGCATTGACTACATTTTCTTAGATTCAAAGCTGATTCCGGTCATGAGAGACATAATTTATCATCCTGTTTTGGTCTCTGACCATGGTCCAGTTTCTGTTGATCTGGATTTTGCAACTTTGGCTAATGCTGGTAGGAGAAATTGGCGATTTTATCCAACTGAAGGACGAATCCTTTCTTAAGACATTCGAAGATCACATTTTAACTTATATAAAAGAAAATTATAAAGGTGATGTAAGTGACACAATCCTTTGGGAAGGTTTGAAGGCGGTGATTCGGGGACATGTTATATCTTTTACTGCAGCGAAACGTAAAACCCAAGAATTGGAATTTAGAGACTTGGAATCAAATTTACAACAATTAGAACAGGTTTACCAGACTTCTCCATCAACAGAATTATTGGGCAAAATTACAAAACTGAGATGTGGCTATAATTCCTTACTTAATAAACAAGTATGTCTACAAATTACAAAATGCAAACAAATTTTTTTTGAATTTAGGGACAAGCCCCAGAAGCTGCTTGCTCGATTGCTTAGAAAAACACAATCCTCACAAACAATTCTGTCAGTTAATGACGAGAATGGACATACAGTTAGAGATCCTCATGAGATAAATAAGTGCTTTAAAGACTTTTACTGTGATTTATATAGCTCAAAAAGCTCAACTAGTCAGTTAGTAATTGAAGATTTTTTGGAGAAATGTAACCTTCCTAAATTGGACGAGGCTGCTGTTGCAGACTTAGACGCTGACATTACGTTGAAAGAGATAAAAGCTGCTATTAGTCAACTTCCAAGCAACAAAGCCCCTGGGCCAGATGGTTTTGGGGCTGAGTTTTATGAAGCTTTCTGTACTGTATTAGCTCCTCTCATCCTTCGGATGTTTAATCACTGTAAATTGTCTGGTTCACTGTCAAGCACATTATATCATGGAGTTATCTCGTTAATTCTTAAAAAGGACCGTGATCCTTTGTCTGTTTCATCTTATCGGCCAATTTCTCTTCTTTCTGTTGAGACTAAAATATTGACTAAAATACTATCAAATCGCCTCAAAGACCATATTGCAAAACTCATCCACGCAGATCAGACTGGTTTTATTCCCAAACGATGTATTTATTTTAATATGCGCAGATTATTTAATTTAATTTACAACCCTGCAAGAAGTTCAGATGACTCTGTGGTTATCGCTTTAGATGCTGAGAAAGCTTTTGACCAAGTTGAATGGCCATATATGTTTGCTGTGTTATCCAGGTTTGGATTTGGTGACTCCTTCATAAATTGGATTAGAATTTTGTATAAGGAACCTACTGCTTCTGTCTTAACTAATAATAATCTCTCAGTACCGTTTCGACTACACCGTGGCACCCGTCAGGGCGATCCCATTTCTCCTTTTATTTTTGCCTTGATTCTAGAACCTCTTGCAGCTCGGATACGCCTGAATGTGGATATTTTACCAATAATACAGGGTGGTACTTTACATAAGATTTCTGCCTATGCAGATGATGTGGTTTTATTCATAACTAAGCCGAAGACATCTCTTGATCCTCTGTTACTTTTAATCAATGAATTTGGCCGTTTTTCCGGTTATAAAATAAATTGGACGAAAAGTGAGTTTATGCCTCTGTCGGAGGGGTTAGATCTGGATTTTTTGAATAGAACACCATTCAGAATTGTCACAGATAAATTCGAATGTCTTGGTATTACAGTTATACGTAAATTGTCGCAACTGCTAAAATTAAATTGGAATAAAAAAATTACTCAATTGGAGAAAAATATAGAATTTTGGAATACTTTGCCTATCTCAATGATAGGGCGAATTAATGCCATTAAAATGATTGTGCTTCCTAGATTTTTATATATTTTTCAGTCAATTCCAGTGTGCATTCCTCAGCTATATTTTCAAAGGTTGGAATCAATTATTTCATCATTTATTTGGTCAGGCAAGGTTCCTAGGATCTCTAAAAAGCATCTTATGAAAAGTAAGTCCAATGGTGGCCTCAGTCTTCCTCATTTTAATTTATACTATATGGCCGCTCATTTAAATATTTTTTCATATTGGCGGAGATGCACTTCTGGAGTTGAACTGAATGGGCAGCCATCGTGGCTATTGATAGAACACAAATCTTGTATTAACTCCTGTCTTCCTGCACTCCTGAATAGTCCAATTAAGGTCAAAAATACACTGTATGACAAAAATCCAATAATTCATAATTCTCTGAAAGTCTGGGACCAGCTCTTGAGGACGATTAAGGCACCTAAAATGTACTTAGATGCTCCAATATGTAACAATCACGCCTTTAAACCTGGCTTGGAAGATATGACATTTAATACATGGCGTGAAAAGGGCATTTCTTCCCTTAAAGATTTTTATATAGATGGACATCTTGTGTCTTTTCAACAATTGCGAGTTAAATATAATCTTCCAAATTCTCATTTCTTTAGATTTTTACAGGTTCGTCATTTCCTCAGAGCTGGTGTCTCACAATATGAATCTATCCCCCAGAACACAGCACTTGATAGTTTTATGTCTGTTGAACCATATACTAAAGGTGCTGTTTCTTGTTACTATAATGTTTTATTAACCTCTTACAAAGCCCATCTTCCGAGGCTTTCAGGGTTCAGTGGCAGGAAGAACTGGGAGTGGACATCTCAGAGGATATTTGGCAAGATTGTATTAAGAACACATATCGTAGTTCCATTAATGCCAGGCATACTCTTATCCAGTTTAAGGTTGTTAATAGATTATACTTTCCCCCCACTAAATTAAAAAAGATCTACCAGAATGCCTCAGATATATGTATCAAATGCTCAACAGATCAAGGAACATTGTCCCATCTTTTCTTTTTCTGCCATAAATTACAACCATTCTGGAGTTCTATGTTTGAATTCCTCACTAAAGCTATTGGTAGGAGTGTACCATGCACTCCCCTCACTGTTTTGTTTGGTGTGACTGACTTGGACTGGAGAAGAAATAAGAAGGAAGTACAAGTTATATCACTGTGTACACTATTGGCCAGGAAGATGATATTGCTGTGTTGGAAGTCTGACAAACCTCCTTCTTTTGAAATGTGGCTAAAAGAATTGGGAAATGTATTGCACTTAGAGAAAATTAGATACTTGTTAGCTAATCGATTAAGTTTATTTTTCAAAATTTGGCAATCAGTCATTAGTATGTTGGACAATCTTAAGTAACTCAGACTCTTGTTATTCTTGTTTTTATTTTTAATTTCTGATCCTGTCTCAATAATATAGATATGCACCTGTGATATCACCACCCGTTTTTGTTGTTCTGTTAAATTAAAATAATAAAAATATATTCAAAAAAAAGAATATGTTGGATCTAAAAGGGGTTGTACAGTGGAGTAGTCGTTAGCGCTTTCGCCTTGCAGCGAGAAGGTCCCTGGTTCGCGTCCCGGCTTTCCCGGGACCTTTCTGCATATGGAGTTTGCATGTTCTCCCTGTGCATGCGTGGGTTTTCTCCAGGTCCTCCGGCTTCCTCCCACAGTCCAAAAACATGCTGAGGTTGATTGATTATTCGAAGTTGCCCATAGGTGTGAATGTGAGTGATTGTGTGTCTTTGTATGTAGCCCTGCGACAGACTGTCTAGGGTGTCCCCTGCCTTCGCCCGAGTCAGCTGGGATAGGCTCCAGCCCCGCCCCCCCTACTTTGCGTTCCCATTAATCCCCCTTTTGTTAGGTTTCAGAGGCTGAGCACCTGTGGCAGGGAACGTGGTGTTTAACTTGATTGTCAATAAAATATGATTACTTAATTGAGCAACCACGTCTCTTGCCTGGTGGTATACGGACCTGTGTGCCTCAGACAAATTATTAAGTGTCGTCGTCCGTCCGTCCGTCCCGCCCCCGAGGTGGCGTTGTCGAACTCAGTTTAAGAGCTACTGGGCAATTTGACCCTGGCCCTAGCTCTAAACTCTCCCCGTATTCTGCAGCCCCCCTAGTTTGCTGCTATACGACACTCGCCACACCTCCATTCTGTTGCCTGTCTCACTACATACTGAAGCAGGCCTGTCAATTTAGACACAGAACATAGAACAAAATCTGTTAATACACCTGCTGCAGCATGTCTTCTAGGGTTGAAATGAGCTTCCTAGGTAACTGTAGCTGGGCTCAGCTTTAGAGATAGGGTGAGAAGCTTTGACTTGACATCAGGAGGGAGCTCGGAGTAGAGATGCTGCTCCTTCGCATTGAAAGGAGCCAGTTGAGGTGGTTTGACATCTGATTCAGATGCCTCCAGGGAGACTTCCTTTGGAGGTTTTCCAAACACGTCCGTCTGGGAGGAGACCCCAGGGCAGACCCAGAACCCGCTGGAAAGATTATATATCCCGTCTGGCCTGGGAACGCCTCGGGATCCCCCAGGAAGAGCTGGAAAATGTCGCCAGAGGGGTGGGACATCTGGAACGACCTGCCTCACCTGCTGTCTCCGCGACCCAACCCCAGATAAGTGGAAGAAAATGGATCGATGCTGCGATATGTATGAGGTTTACTATAAATATTTAAGAAATATAGCTATCTGCTGTGCAGAGATAAAATGGAGTAACCAGCTTCCTTGACAGTGGTACTCTGGCTGCTCTAACAACTGTGTTGTTGCGTATTAATGCATGTGAGTGATAATTATCACCAAGCCATAAATCATTTGGTAGCACTCTCGGTCAGGATTTTGTGAGAAGTCACCCTGGTTTGACGTTGTGTTGCTGAATGACTGGGACAAAACAGAGAAAACATATGTTAGTGGTGACCAGGGTTGGAGAGAAATGAAACAACTCAAACCATGAATAATTAAAGAATTTTGTCTTATAGCGGATATTGTCACCACACACGACACAGACTTAGAAACATTGAAACTCTAGTTATGACCTGTAAAATGAAAATGAAACATTCTGCACTGTTTCTAGTCAAAAATCAAATTCATGCCAATTTGTGACATTGATCATGTGACCTGGAAAAGGTCACATTTCTTTGAGAAGCTTCCTTCAGTTAAAGCAGCGAGACAGATGGATGTGATCGAGTCATCAGAGGCTTGATAAAGTAAAAAAGTGATGGTTTGTAGAACTTTTCAGGAGTGGAAACAAGATCAAAAGCGTGGGGAGGGAAACACATACCAGGAGTTTCCAATGGAAGGATGGAAATCAACCATGTTTGCTACATTGATAAAGTTATGTTGAGCTGTGTGAAGAGTGGGAATTAAATAAACATCAAAAGTCAGTCTGCGCTGTCTGTCTTATCTCTCGAATCATACAACCTCAATTACTGTCAAAACCAACAAAACATGAGTGAGTCTGCAGTGACTTTGGTGCCGGACCACACCCTGGAGAAACAGTGCATCACCGCTGGATTGTCAATGCTGGAAGACACCGACTTTTCTCTGCTCTCTGGCTGTCCAAACCACATTGGAGTGTACAAAAATTTGAACTGTATCCAGCTGTGGCAAGTCTGCTCTCTGAGACAGAGAGGTGATTACCCCATTACCCTGTCCCAGCCAGTGGTTGAGCCACCAGTTGTGTGTGTTCATGCTCTTGTTCATAGCATTCATTTGACAGTTCGTCATTGTCACAGTGTATTCTTAATGCAAATGAAACATATTTGAATTGAATTTAGAGAGAGGTGGATGGTGGCTATAATTTACAGTCTGGACAGTAAATTTGAATTAAATACTCAGCACCCCACCAAGGAGAGACACAGAGGGAGGACGCTCAGAAACAAACACTCAGAAGGTTGGTGGCCTTTTTCACTTTGAAATCAATATGATTTAAAATTATCAATAGTGTGAATGTGTGTAATACAACGTAAAACTCTTTTGGACACTTGAACAGTTCATGCAGTATTTCCTAAACACGCCAACGCCTGATCTATTTTTTAAAAAATGTGGGTTTTTTTTTTTAAATCACCAAAGTATTTGCAAAGTTAAATGAAATATCAGTGCTTCAGTAAAGTTGAGAACATTGATTATCTTTTCTTGTTGATCATGTTTACCTGCCTGGTTTCCTGCCAACTGGAGGATTATTTGTCTTCATTTGTGCCCGTGTGTGTTGCCCGTGAAGGTTATAGGTTCATTTTGGTATTCTTCTGTTGGGTTCTGTTTAACAACTTCTCTGAAATTTAACTATTTATTTTCTAATATCAATGTCTCAAAAAACTTGTACAAGGACCTCTTCTGTTTCAAAATAGAAGAAAAGGATACCGTCACTTGTGAACACAATATTTTACTTGGTATGGTGAAATGTAACTGGCTATAGAGCACAAACATATAACTAAAATATTGAAATGTGATTGGTTTTAAAGTGGGGATAATCCGTGGGTTTAGTTTTAGTTCTCTCATTTGTTGGTGCCCAGACAAGTCCACACGATTCATTGAATCTGCAGCAGCCACACCCTGTAAAAAGAAACCACCTTGCAAACAGTTCCAGCTCTCTGTCAGTTCTGTCCTTTGTTAGATGTGATGTGATGCAGCTACTGCTGATATCTCATGGGGATGATGTTGTGGTTACAAATCTTAAAACAGTGCAATTAGTTATTGCATTAAAAGGAAGTAAGAAAATACTGTGAGACAAAGCAAAAACTCTATGTTTTGGTGTGTGTGTGTGTGTGTGTGTGTGTGAGCCGCTGTAACTCTGCAGCATGTCCTTCAGAGCCCGAAATTGATCCTTGATTCCTGTCTCTCCCTATATTCAGTTCAGCACAGCCCATGCATTAAGCGCATGATAAATGGTATTAACATCAATGCTATATTATTCACGTGATGTCATTTTCAGTGTTAAGCAAGCAGTGCCTTCAAAAAAATTAATCCAAACACTTTCCTCCCTTGTAGCACTTTTTTCCATTACATTTTTGTTTTTAATACTACAACCTGCCTGCTTTCAGTCACTTGCACTTGGGTCCTTCCAAGATAATTGAGTGTCATCACAGGTAATATTAATAGCCTGCATGATGTTTTATCAAACATTTAGATACAGGCATGATCCTGCTTCAAAGCTATTAACAGGTGATGTTATTTTTGTACATGCCAAAAACATCAAATTGTTTTACAGAATATAATAATCTCGACAATATACAGCATCATTTAACCCGAGACCAGTAAAAAAGACTAAACGTTTACTGGGAAAACAACTGGATGAATCCCTCATATCGGAAGACAGATGTAATTTACAGATTTAATCCATTTGATTATCTCATTTTGTTTTCCAGACATGTCAGTAAACTTCTCTTCATCATCCAGTCCATCCTATCTTCAGACAAACTCTTCCTCCATGAACTCCAACAGCCTTTTTTACATAAATTGCCTTAGGTCAAGACCAAGCTCCATCCACTTCACCTTGTATACCATCGTCAAAGTCCTCCTCCTCCCTCTCTCCGTCTTCATTATCAACCGTGGTCTCCAACAACTGAAGCACTCCACCTCCTCAGCAGCAACCATGAGTCACTCTGACAGCTTCATCTACAACATGGTCATCATGGATCTGCTTCGTGTCTTTAGTTGTATCTTCTGCTGTTGTGCTATCTACAGAGAAGATTTAATTTTAATAGTCGCAGGATACTTGCTTCTGTGTTTCACTTGGTTTGGAGAGGTCTTCTTCCATGTCTTGCTCTGTGTAGAACGTTACCTGGCTGTGGGTCATCCCATCACCTACATGAGCCTGAGAAAAAAGAGAGGGATCAGAATCAGAAACATCAGCATTGGCTGTGTCTGGTTGCTTTCTGTTGTAGGGGGGAGTTTGATGCATGTTGAAATTTTTGTCACCATTGCAAATTTTTTCGTCACAATATTCCCTTTAACAGTCGTCTTCTTCTGCAGCCTTTCTGTTCTCTGTGTTCTGATTCGTCCAGGTCCAGGGGAACAGGGCGGGCACAGTACAAGGGTTGACCAATCAAAGCGGAGAGCATTCTACACCATTGTGGTCATACTGGGAGTGCTGGTGTTGAGGTTATCCTGGAATCTGGTTGAGGCTGCACTCTCTGTTTTAGGAAGAAATGTTGATTGTGTGCTAACGACAAGTTCAATCTGGTTTAATGTTCCCAGTGCTCTCGTTTCACCTCTGCTGTTTCTATACAGAGCAGGAAAATTATTGTGTTGTAAGAACAACGTCCAGCAAAAATAAGAGTAAGAGTTACATTCAAGAAGATACAGAGAATGGCAGAAATAAGTGATACAGTTTTAGTGCTGATAAAAAAAGAGAATGAATTGAGAATGTCACAATCAACTTGGTACCAGAGTGTCAGTTGTTATGACATCCCTAAAACGTGGAGTGATTAAACTCAGGTTACAGCAGTTTAAATAGGCCTTATAGGCAATACATTACTTTCAGGATGGATTAGACTACTATTAAAAACCACGAATTGCCCATACATACTGTGAACAATCACCACAAAATAACATGTTTTTTTATAGCCAAAGTTCATCGGGTCATAACCATTAATGCAGGAATAACTGTTTTCATTTCAAGTTCTTATTCAGCGTGTTTGGTGAAGACATTTTTTAACTCATCTGGGTGCGTGGAACATGCAAATATATTAGGTAGAAAGGCACGATGTAAGTGTAGACCATTTACCATATATACCATTATCTAGACACTGTTTATTCTTTATTAGCGTCACAACCATATCTATTTAAGAGAATTAAACATTTATATATATAGAAAATGTTATTCTTGCGCATACATAATATTTCCAGTTGGGTTCATTCCACTATTATTTATTTATTTGTTTCACGGAGAAAATAGTTAAAAAATATTAGAAAAGTATGAGTGCATAATAAATTGATTACATTTATTAATCAAGTAATATGAAATATATAAACATACTGCAGGCTTTAAAGAGTGCATGCTGGTTATGTAACATGCAAGCACACAGACAAAAATTCAAATATGAACAGCAAAATTAGAATGAAAACTATGGACAAAGTGGGAAACTGCACTTTAATGACCCTACAGATTGATAAACGGAGTTAACATTCTAATTATCATGTTAACATGTAAGATTCTTATTCTGGGTAGTCTTCAACTTCAGTCTGTTGTGGGTCATTTATTGTATAACATGCAGTTTGAGAAGACTATAATGTACAAGTGCTTCTGTAAATTAACAATTCAAATAACCTAAAAAAAAAAGTTGTACCGATGTACATGTTATGTAAAATATAAGTATATATACATGTCTATATTCAGTGTAAACTTCCCATCAAAAAAGAAGCTCAAGCACATGAAAAACACCAAGAAATAATCTTTATTTGTACAAAGTCCCAATGTAGCTAAAATGTGGCAGATACAGAAATCCAAAATTTGAGCACAACAGGGTTTGTACACATTGTCATTTAAAACTGTCTGATTTATTATATTTTTACTGTTAATTCAGTTTGGGTTTTTGCGTAATTCTTTCTCGCTCCCTTTAGTTCGTTGAGAGGTAAACTCAGGCCAGTTAGTTGCAAATGAACCAGCAACGCATCAGACCGATATGGAATTGTTCAGCATTTTTTGTTTTGAGGTAATACTGGACCATGGTCACATGTCCTTGCTGGAGGTATAGTGTAGAAATGATCGTGAGGCATGAAGTCGTTTTCTGTACAGGTGTGAGGTACTACTATGGTTTGATTTTGATTAACTTTTTTTGGCAATATGGCATGGTTTACAGTGCTTTTGCTTTTTTAGTGACCATACGGTTGTTCATACTTGACTTGATTTCTGTGTATGAACTTTCTGCATTAACATGTTTTCCTTTAGTTGTTATTTCAGATAATTGCTGAATCAGAAGCTCGGGTCAGCAACACAACAGGACCCCCAACCTCCCGGTTGCTTAAAACCGTCACGTCCCTTTAAAGTTACATGGAACAATGAAAAAAAGTTGTTCCACTAGTGTGTAGTTCCATTGTCCGAGGTCATCCCAGCAGTATGATCCAACCACCTGGACCAGATTTTTCTTCTCATGTGCATCAATAAACCTTGGGAAACTATACTGAATGTTTGCCAATACCACTGCTGTACAGCTGACCCTATGAATTCAGCTTCAAACCTACATGTGTGTTAGTCTGAAAGAATATTTGTCCAATCCAATAAATAGATTAATGTATTAGATATTTTCACCTGCCCTCATCTTTCTTTTGGATGCATAGACAAATAAGACGATTCACAAAGACATGCATAACTGCAATTACGGATTACGGAGCAGATTTTCTTGCACACCAAATCCAGTGTCTTTGAAATGTACAGGGGTCAAAATCTACTGAAAAAGTGAGTTCTCTTGTGATCCACATAGGCTCACACAAATAGATACTTTTCCAGCATCCAAGACATAAGAGAGAAACAAATTATCTATGACAGGAAGAATTAATAACTAAATGCTACTATGGTTTATTTTGTGCCTGGCCTGTTTATTGATTTCACATTTGGAAGATGGAGAGAAGTCATCCAGCAAGGGTGACAGGAACATTGTGAGCCAACAGAGAAGGTTACTGTTTAAACCTGTAAAACACTGAAAAAAGGTTGCATGTATTAATTAATTTCAGGTTTTTCTCAATTTCATCCAAATATAGACACTCTACAATCACGGTATATTTCTGTTGCTACGGAAACAGACGCACAACAACAATGAGATATCATTACTTTAATCAGTGTGAAAAAAATATTAATTTGGAAAAATATTAATTAGATCAGACACATTAAAACGTCTTCGGAGACTACACACCAGGGGTGTTCAAGCGTCTTTCACCTGGGACCACAAGCAGGCGGGCCACGGTGGAATATTTTGGTTATTGCGACATTGCCATTTTCATGTGCTTTAGACATTAAACTGATGGCAAAAATTATGCAGCAGCTGAAATCAGTTAAACAGCAAACACCGTAATGAGTCAGCAGAAGGAAAGAACAGAACAAAATAATATTTTATGTTATTAATTGACAACGAAAATCAAAATCATACCACTTTTTGTCATGTCATCCTATGACTGTTAAACGACAGGGAGAATGCATTTTATATGTACAGATATGAATGCAGAAAGCATTTGGACAAATGAAGGACAAGTTTTGATTTTTCTACTTTACGACTAGAGTAGTCTTGCTGCTTAAACATGAGTATTATAATCATGTCATAAATTTTGTTATTTTGTGAATCTAATCAACATTGAATGAAAAACTACCTTTAAACAGATATATATATATATATATATATATATATATATATATATATATATATATATATATATATATATATATATATATATATATATATAGTTTAGTTCATATTCTTTGGAGCTAAAAATAATAAAGCAATATAAAAAATAATTATTCAAATGTCTGTAAATGGCAGGGGCTTCAACATTTTTTGAAAATCATTAATTATTCATTTAAATAATATTTTCTAATTACAAGAAATGCTGGTGTTTTTCAGCTTCAAACCTCAAGGAATACTCCAGTGAAAAACTAATCTGTTACAAAGTAACGTACTCATGAATCGGAACAGTTCCTTTCTTAATGAGGTCATTTTTCTTTGATTATATGTATCAATTTATTATACATTCCTTAGATGACAAAGATGAATTAAATTTATAAGGTTTTAAATCTGCTTAAATCAAATTAATATAATTTTTTCATAATGTTTTTCAAAAATAGCTTTTTATGAAATGTATTTGTACATTCATACATTGTGCAGCTCCAGACTCAGCAGGTCTTGTCTGTCCATTGTCATACTCTTACCAATGAACCACCCCAGTTCCCAACGGAACAAGGAGCTGAGCAGCACTGTGTTGAGTCACATGTCAGCTGGAGACTGTAGAGCATCGATGTGAGTTTTCGATTATTACAGTTTATGTCTTGAATCAGTGCTGTCAGTGCTGATTATGTTTCCATGTACAGATTATTATATGAAAACAAAACAGCCTATAGTCTGTGTGTTGATGCTGGACAGTGTGACGCACTGACTGACTGAGACCGTATTAAAAGTTACAGCTAATGGTAAAATAATACCTTGAAGTCATGTGACCAAGTTGTGTAAATAAATTTGATGTGCAGACTGACGTGGTTGTTTCCTGACATTTAGTTGTTCTGATACACAACTGCAGGTAATATGAGTCAATATTCTGCAGGATTCAGTGATACTGAATGTTTTCTGTGGTAGAACATACAGATAATTTAAATCAGCAACATGGTAGGAGGGAAAAATCGGGTTACGGTGTGATTACAAATGGTTTAAAATTATAAAATGTGTGAGGAATGTGGAAGTGGAGGAAGCGTAATCTGATTCCATTAAATTCAGTTTATTGTCAGTAAACTCCTTATCCTCCAATGACTCCGATCTGCATTCAAACATTTCCTCCATAATTTCTGACTTCCCTTCAGACATGATTTGTCTCATCACCAGACCAGATTCCATCATCTCCCTTTGTACACAGTCAAAGACATCATCATCATCCTCCCTCCCTGCATCTTCATCAGCTATCAGTCTCCAACAATGGATGTTGCTGAGTCTCCACCTCAGCAGCAACCATGATTCCCTCTGACAGCTTCACCTACCACATGGTCACCATGGAGCTGGATTAATGTTTCTTCTGCTGTTGTGGTGTCTACAGTGACAATTTCAAGATGATCATTGAATGGACCTTTCTTTCTGCTTTCAGATGGTAATGGTTTTAACGGTATCTACGTCACAGAAATGGGAGGCGGACCTTGACACACTCTATATTAAGGATTACTTGCAGGAAGACATGTAATAGACTCAGAGTGACACAGTCTAAAATACTACACTGCTTACATAGAACTCCTTGCATGCTGAACAAAATGGATTGCCAGACGTCTCCCCTATGTAATAAATGTGGAAGAGAGGTTGAACCCTATTACCACTATTTTTGGCAGTGCAAACTGATCAGAAGATTCTGGGGTGCAATTTCTAAAGAGTTGAGGGGTATCGGCCAACACCAGGAGTGACAAAGGCCTCTTCATTCTTGGGCTTCCATCAAATCAGTTGTTTTGACGCGACCTCATTTCAAACTATGTGACAAACTGTTGTTACTGGCTGGAAAATGCATTGTGACATGGTTATAGAATCCAACAACTGAGCTATACCTGACAGAAACCAAACAGTTGTGACCATTGTGAGAAAGCCTTCAATACATCCCACAGCCTGATGATTCATCAGAGAATTCAAACCAGAAAGACTCCCTACATCTAGCCCTGTGTTCTAAAGCCCTTTACACATTACCAAGGCCCAAGTTTGAGCGTTCATAAGTGAGAGAAATGATACAGTTCACACACAAAAATACCAACAAGATGCAGTCCTCTCTGTCAGAGTCAATAAAAGACATGAGACATGAAATAACATAAACTGAACACAGTGAACAAACACGGGCAAATAAAAATGAAATTCACTCTGCTATGAAACCATAAACTGTGACAACTGTGGATAAATCAGATAAATAATTGACAACACTAGTCACTACAGTTCCGTTATCTAAAATGTATTCATCAACTGAAACTAAAAATAATCTTTTCTTTGATGTTGTCAGGAATGTCAGAAAGACCCATTTTCTAGATTTGGCATTGAACGTCTCTCTCTTTGTAAGGGTTTTTTCCTTTTTTTTATAACCAGAGTAGTTTGTAAAACCTGAAATTCACACAAAACTTCTTGAAGATATTTGCAGATTTGTCTGATTTTAGGTGTTTCTTATTTGGATTATAATTTCAAATAGAACCAAACAGGAGTTACAGTGTGCAAGATGCAATGTATCATTTCTTGGAGGTTGTTGTTTCTTTCGAAGGTTTGCACATCCAACAGGCACAGAAATGTATTCCTGCACACTGTCTAACTTCCAAACATAAGGTTTTTTAATGCTTGATTTCGGTCCTAGACTGATTTGCCTGATGATGATCTCATACTTTTACAGTTTTTCTCAGTCACTGTGGTACATTTCTCAAATCATCCTTGCTATTTGCAAAACAGCAAGTGCGTTTCTCAAAACAATTTGTACAAATTACAAAACACTATGGGACAAATAACCTAACCCCCTAACCCTAACCCCCTAAAAAACACAGGATTACCTGCAGAAAAACCAGTCTCTTGCTCAAAATCCTTAGTTCATCTCTCAAAAGGAAATATCTTTGTCAATGCCATGTCAGTGGAATCAGAATGACTAGACTTTATGTCATTGTGTATGGATAAAACAGTCAAATTGATTTGTCATGTTTTCATTATAATTGTGCCCTGAAGGAATGTTCTGATGTAAACTGTCACTAAAGTTTTGATTGCAATTATTGTAAATTGCAAGTTACACTTTAGTGTATGTGTGAGATTGATTGCAAGAGACTGTACCAGACTCACATTTATGCCTCTACTGTAATTTGTTGACAGACCACGTCATTGCAAAACAGAAAGGAAAAATACAGCGTCCATAGCACAAAGAAAAGGCAAACAAACAAAAGCAGAAATATGAACATCTCCTTAGGGAAAACTGTTCATGCAGTGCTGTACGAATTTACAGTGCAGTCTTCCTATACCTCCTGACGTTCCAATGAATATCTTCTCTTGCGATGCAGCATGGAAAAAATCTTTTAGAGTGTCTTATCCAGCCATTGCAGGCATCTGTTGTGATGTCATTGACATGCTGCATCCATGGCAGCCAGAAGAGTCATCTGTGTATGTGGCTGGCGATCATACACTTTCCATCTCCATTCTGAGAAAAATTCCTCAATGGGATTGAGGAATAGGGAGTACGGTGAGAGGAACTCCATCAGCATCCTGTTGTGGGTGGCAAACCATTTCCTGATAATGCTGGAGCCATGGAGACTGAAATTGTTCCAAATTTATCACGAAATTTGGCAAATTCTCTCCAGTCTGACCCCTCTCTTGTTCAGGGATGAGATCGCTCTAGACAGTGTCTAAAAAGATGACAAGGTGCTCTGTGTTGTATGGCCCTATTATTGGAATGAGTTACCACTCCATTCTCAGAGATACCAGCACCCACATGGTTATGTTCCCGTCTCGGTGGCCTGGCTGTAGCTCTGTGGCCGATGATATTTCAACCAAGCCCTCCTTCAGTTCGTTAGGTTGAAGCCAGCTTCATCCATGTAGATGAAGTTTATGCAGTGGTTCGCTTGCTTCCAGTTCCATTATACACTGTAATCCAGAAGACACAAATTGAGTTTTGTAAATCGCATGCATTGTCATTTTGGACAAGATATAGTTTTGTCAAATGCATTACCTATTGCATCTTCTTTACTACAGCCACAGCAAATGTTTAAAGGTCACATTTACTGTATTGTATATCACAATACGATGTTCTAGTGTTTACTGTGAGGTACAGTTACTGCATGCTCATACATGTTTTACCTGTACATTCTATTAGCGCAGCTCCTTCACCCTTTCATCATTTCTTTAAAATGGAACAGTGTACAACTGCTTCATACTCATTTGGTGTCTTTTCAGAACCCTGTCAATGGTTGAGATGCCGACTGTTTGGAAGTTTTCAAAGATGTTGTTGTCCTCTAAAATGGCACTCTTTAGCTCCCTTAGTCTTATTGGTATTGTTTTCTACAACCATGGTGCAGATAGCCTCATCCTGTTCAGGTGTGAAAAGAGGCACTCTGCCACCCCTGTGAAGTTGTCTTGCAGTCCGATGTGAAAAATATAGAAATGTAAAACAAAAATGAGTAAGACAAAATGTCTCTGTATGAAATATATTGACTGTATATTGTAAAATATAAGTGGAATACTGTAATATTGTATGAAGCATTGCAAAAAATATGCAGTGAGATTCATGTAGCTGTGATTTACGTAACTTGGACCAGCATCAGCCTTTGTAAACTCATGATTGAGAATGTGGTCTACAAGTGTGGCTCTTATTTTATCAGGAACACACATATATCCTCGGCCTCTTCCTGTATTTGGTTTTGGTCTTCTCCGTCTCCTTCTCCTTCTCCTTCTCCTCCTCTTCCTCCTCCTCCTCCTCCTCCTCCTCCTCCTCCTCCTCCTCCTCCTCCTCCTCCTCCTCCTCCTCCTCCTCCTCCTCCTCCTCCTCGTCCTCTCTGGCTCTTGACCCGGTCCAATTCCTTGTCCTTTCAATTATCAGACGGTTTAACATTGTGCTGTGCTCCAGCTATATATATATACTTGTCAGTTGATGGTTCATGAGAAAACCCTAACCCTTCGCACATTTTTCTTCGTTAGAAAAAGTAGACACTCACCTGGGACCAATTTGGCAATTCAGGACAGATTTAGAAAAAAAATTCTAATAGAAATGTATAGAAACATCCTTGACATATTTGTCAAATGCATTTACAGCAACTTGACACTTGTCCAGCCATTTTGCATGGAAAGCCGTATACGATGAACTAAAGCCAAAATGTTGTCTAGGGTGAGACTATTGAACAGAGACCCATGATAATACATTTTGATCAACATGACATTAAGCAATTGATAATGTAGAAAACAGCAGAGAATTGTACAGAATCAATTGCATGGATGTATGCATGCATTTGCAAATTGTTCAAAGAAATACCTTTTTGATGTACACGTGACACGTGATGTGAAGTTTTTTTTTAGAATTTCTATTCTGATCTGAGAAATGTACCAAAGGGACTGAGAAAAACTGTGTCAGAGACTCTGACTGTTTGTTTACTTTTTGATAAACCAGATGAGAAAATTCTACATGGAATACAGAGACACTATGATTAAAAACGGGCTAATTTTCTGTGATTTCTTATTATTTATATTAATGGCGGTTAAAAACACAAAACAAAAGAAAAAAACAACTGGACTCTGCTTCACTTGGTGTTATTTTGAATTGAGCCTGCAGGAGGCCCAAAGTAGGACTGAAACAAGTCTTGTGTGGCAGACACAAGTCTGCCACAATACAAAGAACATATCTAGATGCTGATCATATATTTAGCAGGTTTTCTACATATTTGTGGGAATATCGTCTATCATTGAAAATAAATGCTGGAATCAGATGTGAACTAATATTAAAACATGGAGCAGTTTTCCATTAATTCTAGATGTAAACAGAAGAACAACAAGGTGCCACTGCGGCAGATGGGCTCACTTCAGAAACCTCCCATTTCCCATTTAGATTTCTCTTGGCTTTTGTTCAGAAATCAGTCAAGCAAATCTTCTACAATGAAATATTTGTTCATGAAGTTGTTTCGCGTCATGAAACCTCTGAACTCCAAGCAGCAGTTTGTGGCTAGGTTTTGATCGCGTCATGTGTTTCGTCACTGTGGTTCATTTTTCACTATAAAGTCTTTATAACAAAACTTTGTCAGTTTTTGAAGTTGAAGATGCTATCGAAACATAACTCATACATGATCTTTTTCTGTCAGACCTGCTTTGAGTTTTCTTCGTAGCTGTGTCTTATTTTTGGATGCTGCAGATGCTGGTGATAATTTGAGTTTCTCAGACACAAGCCACATGGGAAAATATATTCATAATCAGGAGCGTTCAACTAAAGGCTCTTTACAAACAAGAAGCTCAGTTTAACAAGGTTTCAATGTTAACTTCTACTATCAGAAGCAGAATTGGGACATTGTTTCAACACTTGTCACAATTACAGTTTTTGTCAGTTGAAAAGACACTACATTCCATTCACTGTACACAGCCAAAAACGGAGAGCACACATTTTCCAACAAATATGACTCTGCGCTCCAAATTTTGGACATTTTTCATGGTTTGCACACAGTTTCCAAAACTCTTGCACTCTTTTTGCAACGACTGAACACGTGTTTGTTGCTCATTTGAAGAAACATTTTTCAAAAAGTGGACACTAGGAAGCAGAATTTGGATACTGTTGCAGCACTGCTGTCACAACGAAGACACAAGGTCAACACTGAAAACACTTTTGCCAATGAAGTGCACACTATAAAACCTGCTGGGTAGCAGAATTAGCTGTTCCGAATGCAAGCTGTTGTTAAAACCAGCAGATGGTAAGGATGAATAAAGTAAATGGTTTCAGGTTTAATGTGGTTTATTCTACATGTATGTTGTTTGTCACTTCAGTGACATGTCTATACAGGAACAATACAAGCAGTCAGAAATGCTCTGAGAATACTGTAAAAAATCCAATGTATAATTCTGCTTCACAAGTGGAAGTAAAATTACAGAAAGTCCACATGACTGACTTTTTCCTTGTTTTGTGTGCGTTTGTTCCAGAGAGTTTTTCATTTGAATTCTGATGATACACAATGACTACAACTGGGACAATGTTAGTTTTCATAGAAGACTATGATTTGGAAAGTTTCGATATGAACCCTGAAGTTATTGTGGTTTTTGTGCCACTATATTCTCCCTTTCTTAATCATACAGCAGAATTATTCTCTGCATGGAGATGGATGGTATATGAGCGACAGCCATACTTTGGGAAAATCTCTTGCAATCAATGAACTTGGCATGTTGTGATGTTTCTGCTGATGCATGTCAAAGGGCTGGACCAGACACACTAGGTCTTTCTTTCCCGCTGCCTGGCCACAGAAAACATAGTGTGTGATGTTGATGAGGGCCTGACCCGGCTGAACGAATTGATGCAGACGTGGTGTCAATCTTTGCATACTGTCCTGTGTACAATACAGTGATGTATTTTTTGTCTAACATTATTTATGTTAAACAATGTGCAGACAGGCACTGCCATAGGATGTATTTGTCTTTAAATTGTCATTTTTTTACACTTCATGTGAGCACACAGTGAGAGATGAGTGTTTTGTGTTTAGCAGTGCAGCGTCCTTCTTTGGTTTGCGTGTCTTAATTTTGAAAACAAAGTACAAATTTTGATAGTAAAGTGCGCTTTTGACACGTTTGACACATGCTTTGTGAATTGTCTTCAAATAACAAAAATAGAGTGCAGTGTAGTGTTTTATCGATTGAGAAAAACTGTTAATAACCTCCATTTCAAAAGAGATTTTGTGGATATTTGAAGTTGTCTTGTTCCCAAGAACAAATTAGTTGCGTATGAAAAGAAACAGAAGCGAGATGACACAGATTTAATCTCCTTGTTCATGTTCTGGAGTTCTGTCTTCAGGTTTCCTACAGTCTCCATCGACTTCTGCTTCTTATCCTGGAGTTTGTCTAAACTGGAGACAGAATAAAAGACAATTTATGTATTGAAGCAGACATGATTTCTGGAAAGATTCATTCAGATTGGTTGAAGAGTCGGTAAACCCATGCTCATGTAATTTAGCTGAGGTCTGGTTAAATCTCTGTTTATGTTTAGATCTTGAGTTCCTCTGTGTGGTTGTCAAAATATTTGATTTAGGACTGATGATGGTGTTCCTTTTAGCGGTTTACTGCAGAATTTAACAGTGAACAAAACTGGACTGTTGAATCTTTTAGATTTCAACTCAAATTTAACTCGGTTCATGGCTACTAGTCAGTTTCAGTGTTAATAGTTTCCTTGAATTTGACATTTTGATCTGTTTCAGTAGAAAGTTAACGATACTCCAGTCATTTTATTAACAGTAAACAAATTAACTTTCCTTCCCAGAACTTTACATTACAGTCGGTTAAAACCATGTTCATGTAACATAGTTGAGTTCTGGTTAAATCTCTGTTTTATCTAGGTTTGAAAACTCTGTGGCGCTTTCGAAGTCCAAATTTTTAATACAGCAGTCTCAGAATTTCAGTGAGAAAATACATTTGTCTGAACATGTAATTGAGAATATAGTTTTAATTTAGTGGTATAGGAAGACAATTGTTGTTTTCAGAATGATGGATGTGGATGTTTCTGCAGTGCACGCGACACCACAATGTTTCCAAACCTAAATTCCTTTTGCTTATCATCACTTATTGCTTTATGCTGAAATTTAAAGTCCATATTTAGAAAATCACTGTTCTGTTCAAAATTAACATCATATCATCATTTTATCAACATTACATCATGGTGAGACAGAGTTCGATGGACATGTCAGTTTTGTTCTGTTAGATTTTTTTTTTAAAAAAACAAAAAAACAATGATGGTGAGATTTACCTATTTCAGGCGACTTTTCATTATCTTATTTCTCTGTTTCTCCCACTGGAGCTGATTGTTGGTATCTGATTTATGTCCCTGTACGTGCAGATAAACAAACACTTGTTCTGTCTAATTTTAAGATGTGAGACTGACTTTTAATTTTACTTAAAAAGAAACACGAGACTGTTCATTTTAGACTTCCTGTGAAATGATAAAACATAATGAGGGATTTAGTATAAACTGAACTGCAGATTTTGTCAAATTAAATGCAAACTGCCTGGAACATAAATTCATGCTTGTTGCTGTTGCAGTTAGAGCTAAAGTTTGTCAAGTTTTTGACTGCTACATATATACATGTGTTTTATTTTCTAAATCTACAAAATAACAGCGTATAAAGCTTTTAAATAATATACATAATATGTTTTATGACAAGTTTTATGATGTTTCTTTATTTTTAATGTTTGTTGATTTGATATTAAAGTGTCTGATTGTTCTAAAAAGCGCTACACAAATAAAATGCATTATTCATTCTTCTTCTCCTTCTTCTTCTTATTACACCGTGGAGTTTGTTCTGACTGGTATAGTAACTGAACCAGTTAACAGTATTTGCCCAGAACCCTCTTCTGTAAGACAATTTTTTAATAACATTTCAATTTACAGCAGTGGATTGTACAGCAGTTGAGAATACGCGTTATCACCATTTATGGAAAAAATGAAGGGCAGATGTTACAATTTTTTTCCACCTGCCCTTGGTATAATTCTCATCTGCAGACTTTCAAACCGGCCTCGCGTAAACTGGTAAGGAAGTGTTATTCCATTAGTTTAGTAGCTTGAAAAAAATAGTGTAATGATTTATATATATAAAAAAAAAGCTCTTAGTAATGCCAGGACAGCATATTATTCATCATTAACAGAAGAGAAGAAGAACCCCAAGGGTCTCTTCAACATTGTTGTAGCCAATGCTAACAAAGAGTCTCTGTTGAGACTTGTATTCTGTTAGCTCTGAGCAGTAATGACTTCTTGAGCTTCTGTAGAGATAAAACTGCTACAATCAGAGTGTAGTATCTCGCCAAAGATATGTGTTTATTTCAGTTCGATTCAGTTCAACTTCATTTGTATGGTGCACAGAACCCATAGGCCTGAAATGTTGTTTATGCAATAGTTGAGAAATCTTTCTGTTGTTCCTGGAATGTTTATGTTACGCCTTGACATGTTTAAATAGAAGAGATTCTTGTTCCCGAATTGGGACGTTACCGTATTTGGCTGCAAACATCTTAGAAGCGCGTCTTCTAAGCATATATTTACTCTGGACGGCATTACATTGGCCTCCAGTAAAACTGTAAGGACCAGGTCATGTCCTTTAACTCACACATAAAACATATCATTAGGACCTCCTTTGAGAAACAGTGTAAAAAATCAGGAACATCCAGTAATGCAGAAAAACTAGTCCATGCATTTTTTTTTTTTACTCCCAGGCTTGACTATTGCAATTCCTTACTAGCACGATGTCCCAATAACGCTCTGAAAAACCTACAGTTGATCAAAAATGCTGCAGCAAGAGAGAGATCATATTTCTCCTATACTGGTTCGCTTCATTTTCTTCCTGTGAAATTCAGAATAGCATTTAAAATTTCTGACATATAAAGCTCTTAATAATCAATCTCCATTGTACCTTTTAAAGACCTTAAATAATACCATATCATCCTAGCAGAGCTCGTCGTCTCAGACTGCAGTCTTACTTGTTGTTCCCAGAATTTCTAAAAGTTAGAGTGTGAGGCAGAGCCTTAATTTATCATCATCTATCAGGAGCCTCTCCTGTGGACCCAGCTCTCAGTTTGGGATCGTGAGGCGGAGACACTCTCTAGTTTCAATCCCAAATTTACAAAACCTTCTTTTTTGACAAAGTTTATAGTTAGGGCTGACTCGGGTGACCCTGAGGTTGTAGTCTGCATATACGGGCCACCACTGACTTCTCACTTATGCCCCTCGATGTGCTGCTAAAGACCTAGGCTTCTGGGGGACTGAGACCTATTTTGATTACCTATGTATTTACTATATATACCACTATTGCATTGTAGTCACTCTATCTCCCCCAGCGTCCTTTCTCCGACTGTCCCCAGGTCCCAGAGCTGGATACTTCTGATTCGACCAACTGGTTTAGTCTCCATCATGTCCACTGTGGGATGCTGCTGCGGGCTTTCCTCCAGTCCGCTTCTTCCAGCTGCCCATTTCCACCAATCTACTCTGCATCACCCGCACTATACTTGATATGCTCATTCTACACACTGTTTGAATTCTAATACTAGCTATATATATATGCAGTACATATAATGTCAGACCTTAGAAGGGACTGCAGGGACAACATATTTTCCCAAAGACTGCATTTCAACTCAGGAAGAGTATTTCAATCGTCTAAAAATAATGATGTCTGCAGTGACGTGAACTTCATGTTGACACACAAATTTCTTCTTCAGAATTACTTCAAATGTGATCCATATGAATGCGAATGATGTTTAAATTGATTTAGTTTGAAGGAATTGCAGGGACAACATATTTGCCATAGTGTGGCATTTCACCTCAGGAACAACATTTGAAATGTGTCTGAAGGCTGCAGTAACGTGAACTTCATGTTTTCAAACAAATTTCTTCTTCAGAATGACATGTGATAAACATAAAGGCAAGTTATGTTTAAATTGATTTGGTGTGAAGAGATTGCGGGGACAATATGTGAACATGAAGTTCACGTTAAAACAGCCTTCATAATTTTTATACGCTTAACATGTTGCTGAGTTGAAATGTACCATTTGTTAAAATATGTTGTCCCCGCAATTCCTTCAAAGCTAACCGGGGGTGGGGGGCTGTCACACCAGGTTTTCATGCACTGTTTGAATAGTACATCCTGCTTGCCTTGTGCTGTTTTTTTCATATATATATATATATATATATATATATATATATATATATATATATATATATATATATACATATATATATATATATATATATATATATATATATATATATATATATATATATATATATATATATATATATATATATATATATATATCAAAAAAACAGTACTATTTAAATTAGATAAAGTCATAGATCAGTGATCGCAGCTCCACTGGTCCCAACCGTGTTGACGGAGTTTTTGTTTCATGTAGCCCGACAGCGCATGATTTTTAAAATGAGAACTCCTCCTATTCCCGGTTATTTTGTCAAGACCAAAATTTATAGAACAGCAGAAATCTCATTTTTTAGACGAAGTTGTTCCACATTGTTTATTGACCTCCTGTTCAGTTGGTCCTGAAAAGCCACACCTATGAAACATCTGTCTCAGAAACGCTGGTATCACCAGTTGATCGGAACATCAGTTCATCTTGAACACCGGACCCAGGACTATATTTCAATTATAAACGAAAACATAGTTATGTTTGTTGTTCCAGAAACACTTTACAACTGATGGTAGAACTGTGATATGAATTGCAGCTGTATCACTGCTCACATTGATAGTTCACATTGATATTGAAGTAATGCACAACTGATAGGCTGTTTTCTGCACAAATACACATGAATTGCAAACATTTTTGCATTATGTTAAAAGAAGGATTTTAGAAATTAAGAATGAAGATTAACGGATTAAAACTGCCTCTAAATTAGCATTCCATTCCAGGCAGTATAACCACAATTTAAATTTGGATAACATGCTACAGCAGAACATCTAATAGTTACTTGACTAAAATTGTTTTATTTTTAAAATAATCAGGTTTAAATTTAAATTCTAAATTATTCTTTGGTGTGAGTCTCTCTGTGTAGCCCTGTGATAGACAGTCTATCACAGTTCTACACAGAGAGACAGATCTGGCCTGGGTGGGCCCTGCCTTCCCCTAATTCAACTGGGATAGGTTTTTCTTTTTTTGAAGTAGTCCAGAAGTCCACAACAATTCAGTTTTGTTGATTTCATAGTCAAGCGATTTTATTGCATCGATTCTTGTTCTCGACAATCACCTGTAGATTGCAGAATTAAATGAATAATACACAAGTGAAACCCTTTGCAGCTGTTTCTGATTATCCATCTGGTGCAATCTCTATATGACATAAAGCATCGTGCAGCAATTCACAGGGATCTGGTAGTGGTGGGGGACAAATTTGCAACACCTGGTGGCAGCATGTATGATTTTATGAGTTTGGTGCAGTTTTGGAAGATACTGAAAGACACACAGTCAAATTGCAGCCAAAGTGTGAGACTCATAAATGCTGTCACTGTACATATTGTATCATTGTCTAATAAACAACTGGATACATTACCATGTGTCACTAATACAAATGCAACTCGAGTATATCAAGTGTGCACTTCTCTGTGTGCATTTACTTGAAAAAAAAAGAGTTCAAGAAAGTGTAAAACATTAATTATTGTTGGTAAAAATAGTCTGCTCAGAGCTGCAGAGGACATTGTCTTTTCCCTCTGGCAAATCCAAATATTCTGCACATTCTTTCTGTGTTTCTCATTTTCTGATGCTTCTCTCTTACTCCTCTTGCTGCTCACAGCCCTTTCTTGGCAGAGTCATTTCATAGTTTGGTTTGGGGTGGGACTATTTACGTCACACTCACACAGAATTTTTCATTTCTTACTACCTACAATCAGCCTGAGGAAACACTACAAAATATAGACTACATGCATTACTGCATTTTTTTTTTTGCTCCACTCGTGAAGGTGGATGAAGTAATATACTGGTGTCTGTTTACAGGAAGAAAACTGCTGCACAGAGCATCAAGCTGCACCTGGAAACACGATTTTCCTCAAACTCAGACAAGGATTATGAGCACCTTCTTTTACAAAAGCAACGAAAGGAGACTTCATGAGGAGAATGTAAGTGTGCTGGCCTGCTGTTGAGAGTATTGTATTGAGTAGTGTTTTTGCTGTGAAAGGAATGTTTTGTATTTTCTGGGGAGGCTGAGGAATGGCAGGCTGTAAATACAAGGCTTTGAGGTAAAATGGATCTAAAGGATTTACTTGTTAGTGCTTGTTATTTTACATCTTCAGTGCATGCAATACAAACTGGTAAAACACAGACATTAAGTTTAAAACGACCGAGTCTGAATGATATGACTGTTTACTTAAATAAGTGCTAGAGACACTGTTTTTTATATAGAAAGTAAAAATCAGCAAAAAGCACTGGTAAACGTTTTGTACACAAGATACCATTCTTGTATCGCCAAGCAACAAGACAGCAGACAAACAACATTTAGCAGCGAAAGATAAGTGTTTAGAGGAGAACAAAACAGAGCTAAAGTCTCACAAAAATAAGATGGACACAAAAAGTACTTTTAAAGATTGCTGATGCTGTTCTGTGTCTGCAGGCTGCATAGTTTTGCATTCTACTAACATGTTCATTATAAGGTGATGATCACGAAGTAAGGCGAACTGAATACCAGACAGCGATGGCACTAGTTTACTTGAATTAAAGTTACACGCACCAAAAATCGTTTTCTCACTTATGGGTTTTCTTCTGTGTTATGGAGGCCAAAGACTTGAATATAAATATCACTCTTCTAGGCTCTGGGAAGTTTAGTTTTTTTTTAAAATAGGAGGCCCCCATGGGTAAAAACATTCATAACAGAAAGAGTAAAAATCGATCTTGTTTGCAGTTGGAGGTGTCTTAACAGTTTTACAGATGTCTCTTTTCTGATGGAGGTCTATAGGAAAAGCGTTTCTTGGTTCAATGCTTCAACTCTTAATTTTAAAATGGTGCAATTATTTGGGAAGATCTTAACACTGCAAGGGCTGAGCCCTAAACGTTTCAAGTCCCCCACAATGCATTTGTTCCCACACAAAAAACTTTACTTACACAATGAAATTGTTGATAGTAATGACAAGAGTAGAGAATTGCTATTCTGGCTTTATCATATCAAATGTGAATGGCAAAAATAGCATTACAATAGAATAGAACAAAATAGAATAGAATATCCTTTATTTGTCCCACAGGGCGAAATCTGTAGCGTCACAGCAGAACAAGTGACAGCAAGAAAAATCAAGAGAACACATCTATAAATTAAAGACATGAGATATATACACTATATATTGTTGGAGCTCGATCCCAATCTACCAGCAAAATAGACTGTGTGAGATAGCTCCTGTGCGTTCATTGGATGAAGCAATAGGAGAAGGTAAATATCTTCTCACTACAAATGTTTATTTAGCAGAGGATTGAATATAACAGAACAGAATTCTGGGTCCAGACTCCTTTCCCTAAAAAGCCACAGAGACACTGTCAGTTCATGAAGTCTGACCACACCTAGTTTCACTACTACAAAATCATGCAAGCTTTTTTGGTGTCTTCTCCCTCTGACTGGCTTCTTCTTTCATCCTGTGTCCGCTCATGCTCGGCTCATGACCGTGCTCCCTGTTCTCCTTCTCACCTCAGGGTTGGGGCAATCCTTCCCCTGAGCGGGTCCCGGTTGTGTTGCGTCTTCCACATGAGATAATGTTTAAAAATGTCTTCACAACTTGAGAGTTCTTCAGTTCTGGCTCTAAATTCTGATTTTCTAAAGAGTTTGCAGATTCAAAATAACAGCTGCCTTTAGGCAGTAAAAAAAATCAAAGAGTCCATCTTCAGATTCAAAGAAGATGTGTTTATTCCTCAATGTACAGGTCAAACACACTGAGCGATACCCCGTGGTATGTCTGAAGACCCTACCTGATGCACTGGCTTTTATACTGTTTGGTCCTGGTGGCCTTCCACGCCCCAGGCCCATCCTTCTTTTATGACAGGCCTCTTACATTTGACACCATGATATTACGAGTTTCGATGCTAATCGTGTCTGGGCTTCTCGGTACTTTCCAAAAAGTAATGAGGGATGGGCGGTGTCGAAAGGGGGAGGTAGCCCCCCTCTTTCTGGCTCCACTTCCATCCTCATCAAGCCACTTTATTAATCTTTTTACAGTACATCATCTTTTCTTAGGTACATTGGGTTACACTGACCCAGGTCACATTGACCTAGGAGCACATCATCAGGGTACATCAGACTTTTAGCAGGGCATCTCTCGATCACAATCTTACATCATACCGTTTTAATAAGAGAAACAGAAACTTGTGTGACCCGAGGTACTTAAGAATAAACTGGTAAAAAGTGTTTTAAAAACCCATAACAGAACCACCAGTTTAAAATAAGACACACAGAGTAAGTATTGTAAAAACAAGGCAGAGACACGACTTAAAAATGTGTAATAAAATTTGTTTAAAATATTAAAATGGAGCAGCAATCAAAATTTAATGTTAAAATTAATTTATTAGCTAAATACAATTTATTCCAGGTAATTATAAAAATCGTGAAATACAGAATAAAATACAATTAAAACCTTATAGACCCTGGGCGTAAACAGAACCTGGAAAAAAAAGGGGATATTAACATTAACAAAAGACCAACAAGGATGATTGAGAAGGAATCACCCCACCGCAAACAAAACAGAAAGTGCTACCAACACACACACGCCAAACAACAAAGACCCCAAGTGAATAAACAAAAATACGGGCTAATTCCCTCCCAAGCCACCCCGGGGAACTATACTCACTTAAACCAAAAGCTAAACACCCTGGGGACATCAATAAAATAAAACACCGTACAGATAAATTAGGATTAAAAACAAACCAAATTAAAGTAATCGATTTGAATTAATCAAAACCAACTGAAATTCTAAAACCCTAAAACACTTTAAAGCACTCTAAAACAGTAGCAGGCTAAAATCTGTGGATTAAAAGAGACAGATGTCAGAACTGACTGTAAATAGTACAAAACAAACAAAACTTCCATCTCACCGTGTAGATTAAAACCACAGATCCAGGGTATAAAAGCTGCCACCGGAGTATCTCTGCACTAAAACCGCTAAAACACCATTTAAAACCAGATTTACAAAGCATAAAATGAGGGAGAGCTAAAAACACCTACCTGCCTCCAGCCAGCCCTAGTCGAGACTGACTGAAGGCAGCAGGAGCTATTTAAAAGCCACTCCCGGAAACAAGGGGGAAGTGATGCTACCCTACGTCTTGAGTGAGTGGGGACCCCTACTGGCCGCTACAATCTGCCCCCAGTTTGTCGTTGCCGTCCCGGGAAGATCTGAATCTAATCCCATGGTCTAAAGTATGCACTCACCATTTCTGACGCACCAGTGACCCGGGAGGTAACAGCCCCACCTGACCCATATGATGCTGAGGATGGAAGATGGTGGCGGTTTGAATGCTGGCCTGCCGTGGTCCTAGCGGTCCTCCTGGGGGGCTTTTGGGGCCTGGCTCTGCCGCTGGACAGCAGGACCTTCTGAGACCTCAGGGACAGACTGATTATTCGGACTGGGAGGAGTAGCTGCCGGTGGGGCACATGGGCTGTGGCTGCGTCTTCAGCCGAGGGCCTGGTGACCACGTAGACGACGCACTCATCTTCATTCTCCCCGTCCATCTCACATCGGGCCTTGGGAACAGAACTAGTCACTGCTGGACCCCTGGGAACAAGGTGGTCAGGCACTGGTTTTATCATGCTACGATGGACAGTTCTTACCCTCGGTGCCACCGTGTAAACTGGCCCATCTGGGCTTGGGGCTCGCACCACCACATGGATTTCGGGCCTCCACACCGTCCTGGATCTTTGAGCGGCCACGCCTGCTGTGGGTCCGAATGTAAATCAGCTGCTGTTCCTTTAAATCTGTGGCATTTACCCCAACATCATGGCGCTCCTTTCGATGGGCTGCTGCCGCTTTAAACCTTTATTGGGCTCCGTCGAAAGCCACCTGCAGCCTCTTCCGGTGCTCCTGGTCCTCCACTCGACCCTCACTGACCTCTGAGACTCGGCCGAGAAGGAAATCGAACATCAGAAAATGTGGGGACTCACCAGTGGACTGGTGAATCGTTGTATTGTAGGCGAAGGTGACTTGAGGCAAGTATTTTGACCAGTTCTGTTTCTTGTCCAAGGGCAGTGTCCTCAACAGGTCATGGAGGGTCCTATTAAAGCGTTCACATTGGTCATTTCCAGCTTGGTGCCAAGGAGTCGTACGAGTCTTCTGGGTGCCATAGATACTGCAGAGTTGACTGATGAGAGCACTTTCGAAATTCCTGCCCTGGTCAGAGTGCAGCCGAGCCGGAACACCGAATTTGTAAAACCACTCATGCACCAGGACGTAGGCCACCGCCGACGCTCGCTGGTCCTTAGTCGCCACAGCCTGCATAAACTTGGAAAAAACGTCAGTCATTATGAGCACATTTTCTTTCCCATCCTGTGAAGGTTCGAGTAAAGTAAAATCAATTGCCAGCACTTTGATGGGTCTGGACGCTAGCAGATGGCCCATACCTACCCTGGTTTGGGGCATAGCAGCTTTAGCGAGAGTACAGCGCTCACAACGCTGACCCCACTCTTTGATGTCCTTGTGCATTAACGGCCAATAACATCTGTGCCTCACCAAATCTGTAGTTCTCTCCAGGCCTTGATGTCCATGCTCATGATGGAACTGTTGAAGTACCTCCTCTTGCATACTGGCAGGTACGACCAGCTGGTTTAGCTCCTCTCCTCCATCAGACCTCTGCATCTGGTGATACAGCACTCCATTCATCTCCTATATCCTGTCCCACTGTCGACAAAGCTCCAGCACCTGAGGAGAGAGGTTAGCTTTGTCGGCCCGGTCTGGGTGCTTCTGATTACGCCAAAATGTCAGAAATGTCCCGATTACTGGGTCCTCCTGTTGTAGGGCCATTAACTCAGCGGCTGAGTGGGAGGGATTAGCAGAGACGGCAGCTTGGTTTACTCAATGGGCAGCAGTGGGCGGCACAGGGCTCCATAGTGCTGGTGGAAGAGCAGTGCCAAGTAAGTGTTGGTTTAGAGTCTCTGATGTTGGCAACCTTGACAGAGCATCAGCATTTGTATTTGCTCTGCCAGACCTATAGCGGATGGAGGAAGCCAATTGAGCTTCCCACCGCTGTTCAGTTGCCCCCAGTTTTGCCGTTTCCAAGTGGCTCAGCGGGTTATTATCTGTCCAAACTGTGCATTTTTGGCCGAGGAGATAGTCCCGAAATTTCTCAGTTATTGCCCATTTTAAGGCTAAAAACTCCAATTTCATAGAGCTATAATTTGACATGTTTTTCACAGTTGGTTTAAGGCCCCGCTGGCATAGGCTATTGGCCGCACTTTACCCTCCTGCTCTTGTGAGAGCACAGCTCCAAGTCCATTAAAACTAGTGTCAATTTCCAAAATAAATGGCAAGGAGAAATTTGCATAAACTAGGACAGGTGCACTAACCAGTTTTGCCTTTAGGTCATTGAAGCTCATTTCACATTCTTCTGTCCAACTGTCAGCCAAAAATTGGGTTTTAGACCGCCCTTGAGCCCTCTGCACCGCCGACACCAGCTGATGAAGGGGAGCAGCCACCTTTGCAAAACCCTGGACGAAGCGCCGATAGTAGCTGGCAAAAACGTAGAAAAGACCTCATTTCTGTTGTGGTGTTAGGACGAGGCCAGCCAGCTACTGCTGCTATTTTGTCAGGGTCTGTAGACACTCCGTCAGCAGAGATTACATGGCCCAAGTACTCTACTTCCTTTTTGAAAAATTCACACTTTGAAAGTTTCACCTTGAGGCCTTCCTGTTGCAGCCGACTCAGTACAGAACCCAGGCGGTGGAGGTGGTCATGTATGGAAGAGGAATAAACAACATCATCAAGGTATAAAAGCAAAGACTGGCAGTGCTGGGCTCCAAACATTCTCTCCATTAGCCTTTGGAAAGTGCTAGGTGCATTACATAGGCCGAATGGCATCCTGTTAAATTCAAATAAACCAAACGGTGTGCAAAAGGCAGTTTTCATTTTGTCAGTCTCGGCCACAGGGACTTGATTATAGCCGCTTGCGAGGTCGATGGTGGAGAACCATTTTGTGCCGGACAATGCATCGAGCGACTCCTCAATCCTGGGCAATGGAAAGGCATCTCTGCGTGTTTGCTGTTGAGTTGTCTGTAATCAACACAGAGGCGTATGGTGCCATCTTTCTTTTTAACAATCACAATAGGAGAGGCATAGGGGCTGTTACTCTCCCGGATCACCTGACGGATGTGAGTCTTCACTGCCTCATACTCAGAGGGGGGTATTCGCCTAAACCTCTGTCTGACAGGTGCATCATCAATTAAGGGGATCTCATGAGGTTGGTGCAGCCCAAATCACTATCACTAGTGGCAAACACTGAACTATACTGCCTGAATAAGCACCTAACCTTGTCCTGCTCATTAGGAGGTAAAGTGGACAGGTCTATGGCCTCCAAGGGGTTTAACTGAGTACCGTATTGGCCCGAATATAAGACGGAGTTTTTTGCATTGAAATAAGACTGAAAAAGTGGGGGTCGTCTTATATTCGGGGTCTAAACATTATACCCATTCACGACGCTAGATGGCGCCAGATACCATTGAAGCGAATGCTGAACTTGACTCCCCAGATATTAAGATTTGAATGAGGCAAAATAACATGCTTTTTCTCTCAAATATATTGTTATAATCATTTGTTTCAGATGTACTGTAATTATTTTCTGTATAAAAATTAATTTGGTGTTCAAAAAGTCTTTTTTCAAACTTGAGTCTTGAAAAAGAGGGGGTCGTCTTATAATCAGGGCATCTTATATTCGGGCCAATACGGTACTTTGTGTGTGGGCCTGAGAGGAAACTGTGGTGCTCACCTGCTCTGTAGCGGACCCAAACACCTCTGTGACACCCTCTGGCAGACTCACTATGTCCGCTGGACTCCACATCTCTACAGCAGTGCGCGGAGGGAGCATGGCATCCCTAGTGCCAACATTCAAAACTGGGATGTAAACTATGCCTCTGTGCACGGTGACCATGGCGGGGGTTATGAGTACACCTGCTGGAATAGAATGCATGACAGTAAATGGTTCAAAAAGGCCTGATTCTGAAGGACCTACCCTGCCCTGAGGACATGTAGTTGGAACAATTTTAACTGTGCCTGCAGGAATACACACTGGCCTCCGACCTCTTATTCTCACCATGCCCGGTTTGGGGCTGTCTCCCTCTACCTGTGTGTGCTGACATTGCTGAAATGCATGTAACCAGGGGGAAAAAGTTTCAGTCACAAAAGGGAGTTCAAAAAGTGAGGGGCCATGCTGTTGAAAAAGCTCACTATAACGTTCACGGATCACATTCATACCCAATATGCATGGAACCTTAGGTTGGGGCAAATCACTGGGGGGATCTCGCACCACCAGAACACCACGCCCTGGAACCACCTTGCCTATCACTTCTACATCTACCTCTAAATAGCCGACATAAGGAATGTCAACACCATTAGCTGCATGGAGTTCTAGCCAATGACATGAGGTTAGCTTCTCTTTGAAGTGACTTGCAAAAAAACCTTCAGTGATTGTGGTTACCATGGACCATGTGTCAGGAAGACATTTTAGTTCCACCCCACCCAGACTCACTGTTACCGTGGGACATGTTCCTATGAGCTTTGAAACAGCTTGGTTACTACCCACTCCAGAGTGGGTAGTAGTCATCCCCTTCTGCAGTGTGGCTCTGCAAAACAGAAGGAATTAGTTTTCCGCCGGCTGACTGGCTCGTTATCCGCTCTTAGTTGGTTCACCAAGTCTCTCAATCGGTGCAGCTCCTCCGCGTCCACGTCTGGGTTGCTCATTTCTGCTATGAAGAGGGAACAAGCAGTATCAGGCGGCGTCACAACAGGCGAGGATTCAGGTCAGGCCACGGTCCAACGCCGAGCCTGCTACTGTTTTGTGCAAATTAAGCCTCTAAATTCTACTGCACCATTAATATTACAACATTTAAAAGCACACGTCTCTGTTACAAAGGTCCTGCCGACAACGCCACGTTTGTGACCCGAGGTACTTAAGAATAAACTGGTAAAAAGTGTTTTAAAAACCCATAACAGAACCACCAGCTTAAAATAAGACACACAGGTAAGTACTGTAAAAACAAGGCAGAGACACGACTTAAAAATGTGTAATAAAATTTATGTAAAATATTAAAAGGGAGCAGCAATCAAAATGTAATGTTAAAATTAATTTATTAGCTAAATATAATTTATTCCAGGTAATTATAAAAATCGTGAAATACAGAATAAAATACAATTAAAACCTTATAGACCCTGGGCGTAAACAGAACCTGGAAAAAAAAGGGGATATTAACATTAACAAAAGACCAACAAGGATGGTTGAGAAGGAATCGCCCCACCGCAAACAAAACAGAAAGTGCTACCAACACACACACGCCAAACAACAAAGACCCCAAGTGAATAAACAAAAACACGAGCTAATTCCCTCCCAAGCCACCCCGGGGAACTATACTCACTAAACCAAAAGCTAAACACCCTGGGGACATCAATAAAATAAAACACTGTGCAGAGAAATTAGGGTTAAAAACAAACCAAATTAAAGTAATCGATTTGAATTAATCAAAACCAAGTGAAATTCTAAAACCCTAAAACACTCTAAAGCACTCTAAAACAGTAGCAGGCTAAAATCTGTGGATTAAAAGAGACAGATGTCAGAACTGATTGTAAATAGTACTAAAAAACAAACAAAACTTCCATCTCACCGTGTAGATTAAAACCACAGATCCAGGGTATAAAAGCTGCCACCGGAGTATCTCTGCACTAAAACCGCTAAAACACCATTTAAAACCAGACTTTAAAAGCATAAAATGAGGGAGAGCTAAAAACACCCACCTGCCTCCAGCCAGCCCTAGTCGAGACTGACTGAAGGCAGCAGGAGCTATTTAAAGGCCACTTCTGGAAACAAGGGGGAAGTGATGCTACCTTACGTCTTGAGTGAGTGGGGACCCCTACTGGCCGCTACAATCGTATATATACCGATGGAGGCAGTGCTAGGCACCATAATGACCACAACACTGCAGTAATGTCAAACAACCACTCCAGAAAATGTGAAATGAATGTGAATTTCGTCAACGTGTTATTCCTACAAAAGTGCCTTCCTCAAAAAAAGAGAAAATGGAACAAGAAACGGCAGATAACATCGTGGCTGTTCTCAAGCAAGCTATCAAGGAGCCTCTATGGGAAAATGTATTGAGGAATTGAAATCTTCTATTGACTTTCTCTCTGCTGACCTGCAAGACATAAAAGGTACTTTACAGCACATGGTTGATAGAGTGAGTAAAACTGAAGGAAAGATTCAGTCTTTGGAAAACAATGTGCTGGAGTTAGCGTGCTACTAAAGACCACCGTCTGCGTCTACGCAGGCTGCCTGAAGAAGAGGAGGAGGATGTGAGAATGAAGGTGATTGATATATGTCAAAACATAGCTCCGGGCTATAAAGAGAAGTTTATGGAAGTTATTGATTCGGTTCATAGGCTTGGGTAAAACACCTAGCCAAAGCCTAACCCTAACCCGTAACATGATTGTTCAGTTCTCTATGAGAAATTTACGTGACATGATATGGAAGATGTCCAAACACTCAGAATACCTGAAGTAAGGAAATCTTCGCTTCAAAGAGGACCTCACTCCAGAGGACCGGGAAAACAGGAACCAACTATGGCCGCTAATTCAGCAAGCCCGTCAGGAAAAAAAGATCACCTTTTTCGTCCCTTGCCCCTTTTCTACTTAATGTTTATCTTGAAAGTTTTAATAATGAAGTTCTTCGACCCTCTCTATACCAAAATTTAATTACTTTAATCCCTAAACCACAAAAGGATGTATTACTGCTAGATAATTCGCATCCTATCTCATTACTGAATAATGATTATAAAATTATTGCATTATGTTTAGCTAGCAAATTTTTAAAAAATTTTAAATGGTATAATTGATGAGTCTCAAAATGGCTTTATGTCTGGTTGTTGATAATATAAGACTTATTCTTGATATCTTGGACTATGCAGATTTAATACAAGATGAAAGTTTCATTGTTTTTCTCGACTTTCATAAGGCCTTTGATTCTGTAGAACATTAATTTATCTTTAAAGCTCTTGATTTCTTTGGTTTTGGTGAACATTTTAAAAAATCAATACGCAATTTATATGCTTCTGGGAATAGTTCAACTAAGTTACCTCATGGCACTACTAAATGATTTGGAATGGGACGGGGAATCCGTCAGGGATGTCCTGTCTCCCCTTACTTGTTTCTACTTCCTATGCAAATTCTGGCCAATTATATTGAAAACAGTTTCTTAAAAGGAATTGCAATAGCAGGAAAGGTAATCTCTCTGCGTTCGTATGTAGATGATACAACTCTTTTTCTACAGGACAGAGACCAAATTGATATTGCAATTAAACTTTTAGACACATTCTCAGCTGCATCTGTGTTGAAACTTAATTTATCCAAATGTCCAATCTAGACTTGCAATGACAGACAAATCTCAGGAATCCCAGTGAAAAGTAAAGTTAAATACCTTGGTGTTATTATTGTCAAAGATCAAGTTTCGAGAATGAATGAAAATCTGGTTCCATTAATTTCTTTAGTACAGCAGAAATTTAATTAATGGAGTCAAAGAGATTTAACCATAACTGGTAGAGTCCTGCTCTTCAAAGCTGAAGGCTTATCTAGACTTGTATATGCTAGCTCAGCACTTGAGGTTTCAAAGGATATTTGTACCAAAATTGACAAGACCTTGTTTGAGTTCATCTGGAAAAGAAAAACTCTTTTCATTTGGAAAACTGTAATGATAAACAAGCTTAGTAGTGGCGGATTCAATGTCCTAGATTTTCATACAAGATTAAATGGGTCAAAGGGTACTTAACACACCCATATTCATTATGGAATTTTATTTCTACATATGTATTTGAGGTTTTAGAAGGATTTAACTTTGTATTAAGATGTAACTACAATATAGAAAAGCTTCCTGTAAAACTATCTAATTTTCTTAAACAGTAACTTTTATCTTGGTCTTTGGTATATAAACATAACTTTTCCCCTCACAAATGTTATATATGGAATAACCAGAATATATGTTTCAAATGTAAATCTGTTTTTAATGAATTGGATTGATAATGGAATACTAGTTGTCTGTAAGTTGTTTAACAAGGAGGGTCAGTTGTTTACTTAATGAATTTTTGTTAGAATATAAAATTCCTGTACTCCCAAGAGAATTTGCCATTGTTTTCAATGCTATTCCTTCAGGTTTAAAAACCTTTCTATCATCTACTACCAGACCTTCACCAATTGTTATCCCTCAAATTGCTCAATCAGAATTATACATAGGAAATTCAGGTCCCTTTTTGAGTAAAAAACAAAAAACAATTCAAAGGGGTACAATTTGGTGTGTCTGATGTGGACTGCGAAAAAGTATGGTTATTACCTAGGAAGTTTTTCATTTCGAATAAGGTGCGAGAGGTATCCCTGAAATTGTTACACAGGTGTTATCCACTTAATTCAGCTCCGGTTAAGTATAAGATCATTGTTGACCCTCTTTGTTCGTTTTGTCACAATGCTGATGAAACATTAGCTCATCTGTTTTGGGAATGTGCATTCAGTCAGATTTTTTGGTGTGATATCAGTCTTTTTTTAAATAGAAAAATTGGATATTACTCTGAACTTTAAAATTGAATATATTTTATTTGTTTTGTATTAGTATTGATTTGCCTGTTAAGAAATTGTTTATTGTTTTGTATTAGTATTGATTTGCCTGTTAAGAAATTGTTTATTGTTAACCTCATTTCATTATTGGCAAAATTTCATAATCATGCTAGCAAATTTGCCAGTCAGAAACCCAATTTTGTGGTCTTTAAAACCTACTTAAAATCCTACTTGGACACTCTTGAATTTTGCACAAATGTTAAACGTGAAAACTAAAGCCTTATATAATGAATTTAATCCATATTTTTTTCTTTTAATTTAACTTAGTTTACCTCTTCTTTTCTTGTTTATTCTTTAAATTTTTCATTTATATACTTTCTTCCTGCCTTGCCCTGAGCGTGGTGTTTCACCATTGTTGTTTGTTGCTGTTGTTGACTTCTATTGAACCATTTTGTATACAGCATTGTGTAAATAAAGTTTATAAAAAAAAACCGTGGACGTGAGTTAGTCCAATCCTGCCACAAAATATTTCTAGTACAGAATTTCCTTGCACAAGATAAACAAGTACAACTACAAATCTGAAGTAAAACCCTACCTCAAATCCCCCCTAAACATCTTTAGAAATTACAAGGTTAATACAGTTTAATATACACTTCAGTTGTTGCAGGTTGGCTGCAAGATTTATTCAGAACGCTAGCACTAAGTTCTTGTTCATTTTTTAAAAAAATTTACTTTTATGAAAAATCTGTTTGCAGTATTTTATAATTTTGCCAAATAAAATCTCAAATTTCGAAATTCATCTAGGAAATGTAAAAGAAGTACAAAATCTCACAAAATGTTTCCATGTAATTTAACCAACTCAAACTAGTTCCAGTTAAGATGATGAATCAATATTCATCTTGCTTAAGGAGCCTAGATTTTGGAAGCTGTTCAGTGAAAACATAATATTGAGTTGTTATTAACTGGAAGAGCCCCGGTGGAACCAAGAATATTAAGAATTGCTGTGTGGCATTTACTGTAGGAGGCCAGTGATCGTGACTGGTGACATCTGTGCAAGTTCCTATATACCAATTTTTTTTTAAAAAAGGCAGTTAAGATAACTAGGTCTACCCGCTTTTCTTCTCTTACAGGTTCACCTTCAGGCTTGTGTACATTTTCTCATATAACCTGCTCCAGTTCTGTGGTCATACATGGATATTGGCCAACACAATCGCCAGGTTTCTCACATTTGGTCAAGGTAAAGTTGAAGATAAAAGCAAAAAGTATGTTTGGGATTCTGTAAATTAGAATGAAAAGCTCAGTCTGCATTAAAAAAAAGGGCTCTTTGTGGTTTTTAAGTTTGATAAGACAGACCAGCTTCTGAAATCATCACTGGTTAGCGGCATGATGAAATAAAATTTTTGACTTTGCAGATGCTTTGGCAGATACATTTTACTCTGTTGGATTTGTGATGAGTCTCTGCCAGCTTCTCTCCATCTTGGAGCTTTTTCACATCGCAGATGGGATTGAGAAAGCCCGACTTATTCCTCGCTTTTTCCAAGTGCGTATAGTAGTACACCTCTTATTGCAATTTCATTATTAATCATGTGGATGTTACTAAAACTTTTTCATTCATATAGTGATGGATGCATTTCTTTGATATTTTTCAGGTCATGGAGAAGAATCTCCTGCTGATCCTCGTCATCAAGCTGGAGGAAATTCAGAGTAAACCAGTTGTGTGTCTGCAATTCTTCTTGTGGAACGTTCTAGACCTCTTAAGGTATGCAAGCAAGCAGTTTAAAAGGACGTAGAAGCACAAGGTGCACTTCTGTCAGATTTTTTTTAAAGCATAAACATTCTTTGCATGGTACAAGATATTATAATGCTTAAGTAGCTTTCAAAGACATTTGCCGTGACTAGTCATCTTTAAAGATACGTCTTAATGATAGACTTTGTTGCGATAACATTTTATTTCTGTATATACAGTAGTATTTTATTATTCCACTATCTAATAATAACAAAATCATCTACTTGGCAGACTCTTGGCATGGCTGCATTAATCTATTATTTGGCTTTGCACCCCACCAACACAAAACTGTATATGAAATTGTCAGGACCTGTCAGGTCATATACAGTTTTGTGGCAATCAGGCAGGCAATCAGGAGGCAAAACAGATTCGAACTAAGGACTTTATTAAAGGAAACACAAGATTCACGTTGGTCTGCTCAACTGGTGGGTTGAGCAGACCAACGTGAACCAAACTCTATACAGAAAACAACGA
Source organism: Amphiprion clarkii (assembly GCA_027123335.1). Classification (NCBI taxonomy): domain Eukaryota; kingdom Metazoa; phylum Chordata; class Actinopteri; family Pomacentridae; genus Amphiprion; species Amphiprion clarkii. Next base: position 17,991,527 of record CM049589.1, read on the forward strand.
ATTTAACTAAAAACTAAGCAGAGCTCTAAACTAATCAAGACTAATGAACAAAACTGGCCACTACGTGGGCTAGAACCAAAACTTAAACAAAACGACTAGACTCACAGTCCATCAAGTCCAACCGGGGGGATGCAGACAGGTGTTAAGGCCGGTAGTCTAATGGCGGCACACGCCGGGACTGCTGACATGCAGCAGAGACAGGCGGCTGCAGGAGTGCAGCGGAGACAAGGCGGCTGCAGGGGTGCAGCGACGGGGAGCCGAGGCAAGGACCAGAGGGGGGAAGCTCAGGGAACGAGTCAGGCAGGACCTGAGCAGGAGGGGTGGAATCTGGAGCCAATGCGAACCTGGGCGAAGCGGCCGGCAGGGAGCCAGCAGAGGCAATTATCCAGCGGTGACTGGTGGGGCGAGTCCGGCTTTAAATGCCGCTGATGAGTGATCGGACCAATCGGCCGGGATTGTCCGCTGGCAGGGGTGTAGCACTGAGGAGGGAGAGACCATGACAAAAATTCTCAAAATAAGACAACATAAATTAGAACACAGTAACCAAACTTCCATTAAAACTAGTTTTTGATCACCTCATTTTTAGCTATGTAACTTTTCCAAAGTTGTTTAAATCAGTCCAACAGGACTTTAAGAAGATTCCTTGAAGACGTTTCACCTCTCATCCAAGAGGCTTCTTCAGTTCTGGTGGTGGTTGATGTTGCCTCAGCTTATAACCCCTGTGAGGTGTGGTCAGTGTTATTCACATTCTGACGACCATTGCCAAGGCCCACCTGGCTCCTCAACGATGGTCGTTGGGAGCCAGGGAGTGACAAAGGGGGTCGAAATGCGAGTTTCACCGAGCCCTCGTGTGCTAATGGTGGTCGTTAGCATGAGCCACCTCACCTGAGTCATTCTGCTGAGTAGTTCTTTTGGGGAGTTTGCCTGAACACCACCTATTTCCAGTACAGAGGGAGCTTCAATAGGCAGAAACATGGATGTGCCATGGGCTCGCCAGTATCTCCTATTGTGGCCAATCTGTACATGGAAGAAGTGGAACACAGGGCCCTGACCTCGTTTAACGGAGCAACAAAAATTGTGTCATTTTCACACCCACGCCCCCTCGAGCGGCCTTTCTGTGCGGAAAATTTCCGCTACGCGCACCTCCACATTTTTCTAACCAACGCGGACGGAGCCGTGCAGAAAAACATGGCGGAGGGCCAGGACCTACTCGTAGCTGAAATCTAGAAATACGTGCACTTATTCGATTCATCACACACAGATAACCGTGGTAACCGGGTTATGAACTATTCATGGTGTAAAATTAAAAGTAACTGCTGAAATGCTTTTATTCGGTAAAATGCCGTGTTGTAAGTGGTGTAAACAATGGCAAACTTCTTCTTCTCTAGTTTAGTACCAGAGTAGACAAGGTAGACGTGTGTTTAAGATACACTGCCCCCTGCAGTTTGGGAGCAGACGCCGCACAGAGTATAAATGCATACACGTTCTCTCGCACGGATTTCCATGCGGCTGATTTCCGCGCGGCTCGTTCGTGCGGAAAGTATATCCCAGCCTTTACACTGATATATCATTTCATTAGGTATACCTTGAATCTCATTCAGTCCATCAGTAAAGCGTCAATAAAATCAAATAAAAAAGATTTAGGCCTGCTGTAACCTTTGCCTTTGAGCACTTAAAATGGTGTTCGTGTCCTCCTGAAATCCAATTTTCACTGTCTTCAAGCTCCGTATTTGGTCTCTACCAACTGCTGTGGGAAATATTGGACAATTTAGCTGCCACAGTACTCCAGAAAGTCTCTACTGAGGTAGTGATGTTTTAGAGCCATAAAATTAAACAATGAGCTCTAGTTGGGGCTAGAGAAGAGCAACTCTATGGAAAGCAGTAAGTGCTGAGGTGAAGTCAGACACTCACCGTATACAGAGAGAAACTGTTTTATTTACCGTCATTAGTGTGTAGATGTGTGATGTGTTGTTTTTATTTATATTCTAAGTTAATCATTTAAAAAAATAATTGACCTTAGTCATGGCCAATACTTTCATATTATTTTATCTGTCTGAACTTGTAAACAGACTAAGAACAGTGTTCTGGCTTAACTGGTTATGTTAAATAAACATAAATGGGCAGGCATCTCCCAATTGTCCAGATGCTTTAGGCAACAAAGTGACGAAAAACACAGTAATATGCAACAACTCAATGAATAAGTGTTATGTCTTTCAGAGAACATAATTCACAGAGAATTAAAGTGACAAAACCTCCAATACATAAGTATTTGGTTGAGAAGTTTCAGTCTTTCAAACAGATTAGGACTCTATAGAGAGTCGACTCTTGTAGGACTCCTTGTTCTTCTTGTCACTGCAGATATTTTTTTATGACTCTGGCTGTAGAATGAATCTGGAACGATCAAATGTCTCTCTGATGTCATTGGTCATGGATATGTATCCAGACATCTGTAATGACCACAGCCATTGCAAAGCAGGGTACATAGATCTGTTGTGTAGGACTAGATGTTGATATCCCTTCTTAAATACATGAGACACCTAAGACTCTGTGGGATGGTCAAGTGAATGAGGGCATCCTCTGGGTTGTCAAGAAGGTGCCCTCCTTCATCGATGTTTTGCTGACAGGCCCACAGCACCAGAGACGGGCTCCAGAGGGTTCAGCAGTGAATCCCAGCGTCCCAGGTTAAGGGCACCTAGGGAGATGCCATCTACTCACCTGAAGGCCCAGATGGAGTCATTGCTCTTCATCCACAGCCACTGACTTCCCTTTTCAGCGGCTCTGGAGAGGTCCTTGATCGCCTTCCGGTGGGCCTTCCCACATACTCCCATCTCCTGGAGAAGCCTGGATGTCGAGGTGGCTATGAAGCCACGAGTCAACTGGTCAGACCCTCACCTTCCAGCCTAGCTGGTTTGCATTGGCAGCAAGCTTCATATATATCAGCTTCTTGTGCTCACAGACCTCCTCTACTGACCTCTCCCAGGGCACTATGAGCTCGATGATGTAGACGTGCCTAAGAGAAGCTAACCATAGCACTAGGTCGGTCGCAGGTTGGTGGATGCAATCTTAGGTGGGAAGCAGAGCTTTTGGTTCAGGTCTACCAGCATCCCCCAATTGCAAGCCCCTGGGAAGTTAAGAGTGGCCGCCCGAGAGGACCCTAACCCTCCCAGACAAATGTAGTTTCTTGCCATTGGGTCAACGTGGAATCATGACCGGCTGCACCATCTCCCCGTTTGCCTTCAACATGGCCATGGAGGTGATCATTCGGGCATCTTGTTGGGTGGTCAGAGGACAGCGAATAAGACCTGGACTGAGGCTGCCGCCAGTCAGAGCCTACATGGATGACCTCAAAACACTCACCACAACCAAGGTCTGCACTGTTTCACTACTGAATAAACTGCAAGAAAACATCATGCTGGCTTGCATAAGGCTTAAGCCAAGCAAGTCCAGAAGCATTTCCATTGTTAGGGGGAAACTATCAGACTATCACACACTGGCAATGAGACTATTCCAAATGTCTCAGAGAAGCCTGTGAAAAATCTAGGCCGATGGGATGATGCCTCCCTCAAAGATGAAGAGCAAGAAGACCAGCTAAGGAAGGAGATAACCAGTGGCCTAGTGAACATTGATAGAACCCAGCTTCCTGGCAGGCTGAAACTCTGGTGCCTGCAGTTTGGGCTATTTCCACACCTCATGTGGCCACTAAACTTGTATGAAGTGCCAGTGTCTATGGTGGAAAAGCTGGAGATACTGGTTAGCTTCTACGCAAGGAAATGGCTTGGCCTTCCCAGGTGCCTCAGCAGTATTGGGCTCCATGGCAAAGGAATTCTAGATCTGCCCATCTCCAGCCTATCTGAGGAGTACAAGTGCACCAAAGTAATGTCGCGGTGCGACTCTACATACACACCATATACATTATACGAGTTCAAAATTAAATCAGATGTCCAACAATGCCACCCTGGGAATTTCGCCCAGAGAATTATTGTGATCCAGTATTGGAGGCACACAAGATGGTTTACTTCATGAGGCTTGAGACGTGGTTCCAAATTAAAACATTCTATTATAATTGTCTAAAATAACTGATTAAAACAGATGACACCTTTCACACTGGGTCAAAGGAAAAGAACCAAAAGAAATCTAATCAGTTGCTGGCCGCCAGGTGGATGGGGCTAGTGAAGGTGAGGGGAGTACCCCAGAATAATATAAAAACATCCCAAGAACATGTGACATACACTCATGTGTATGCCAGGACCACAGCACACAAAAGGAGGGGGACGCCACCACCCGGACACCAGTAACTGAAAAGGAAACAACAAATTACTGGGAGAAAACAGCAATGAATACAACAAAATATCCTAATGAAACAAAATATACCAACTGGGACAGGTTCAAGTTAAATTATATAAAATCATATAAAACACTAAATGCCCCAAACAAACAAAATAAACAGAAACAATAAATCAACAAACAAAATAATCCAAACCAAAACAATATATTTTTCAATCATACAATTAAAATGAAACTCGTTGGTGCATGCAGGACATATATGCAGTACACAAACAATGATTAAAACTCAGTCTGCAGTCGGCAAAGCAGAGGTTCACGCAACAGAGACAAAGCGGCAGGAGACAAGTGCTTGTGTGTGCTGGTGATGTCAGCTGTGACATCACCAGCACACACGAGCACTCAGGCCTGCTAAAAATGACATTAGCATTACTATGCTAAATGCTAGCACAGAGTGCAGTCACTATATTTACAAACATACGTACCTGTCAGTAGCGGCAAGTACACACACATACGCGAGGAGGGAGGACGAGAGCCCATGCAGCCCGACACGTTTCCTGCAACCACAGGAGGGTTAGCCAGGTGATAATACACAATAATGCGGTATGAGAGAGGACACATACCAAATGCAGCCAGGAGCGTGCTACGTGCACACACACACAATCACGAAGTGCACCAAACGGGGACACCAGTCGCTCTATGGCACAAAGCATATCAACAGAGAAACCCTACCAGAGAGACAGCAGGAGCAGACACACCTGTCGCGCGGAAGTGACACAGCTGTGAGCAGAGAAAGAAGCAGGGGAGGGACCGCAGCTTAAATACTCGGTCCCTCTTCAGTGATTGGTACGGTGGCCGAGAGGTGCAAACCAAATTTACATAATGCAAAACACTTTTACAACCTCTAAAACAAATTTACAAGCGATAAAACACTTTTACAAGTCCAAAAACACTTTTACAAATCCAAAATCGAAATTTACATAATGCAAAACACTTTTACAACCTCCGAGACAAATTTACAAACGACAAAACACTTTTACATGTCCGAAAACACTTTTACAAATCCGAAAACACTTTTACAAGTCCGAAAACACTTTTACAAATCCGAATGTAACCGGAAAGGGAATGTCCCAACTCCGGGGTATAACCGGAAGTGACGACGAGGAGCGGCTAATGCAACTTTTCGTTGTTGTTAATGGTGAACCAAGCGAGCGGGTGATTGTTGCATCGTGGCCCAAATAACTTTGCACAGCATCTCAAGTTTAGTTCAGTTGTTTTTACTGAAGCTCGTGCACAACCACCAAGCACATATCTTTTAGGTACTGCTTCTTCTGTGGTTCTCTCACAACAGTAACATTCAGTAGGTAACATTACGCTCGTGCACCCTCTACTGGAGAAACCGTATAACAACAATATAACATTGTAATAATTACTGTCCACAGTATACTTGTACATTTAACAAGCCTTGGTATAACATTTAAAACAATAATATTAAATCTCAGTATACACAGTGATGTTTTGCCCGTTTTGTGGGTAACATATGAACCGATTGACGCGGTTTTGGTTTTCGTGTGGTTGGTCTTTAGAGTGTTTAAATGTCGCAGATCAGACCGACAGAGTGCATTAGCCGCTCCTCGTCGTCACTTCCGGTTATACCCCGGAGTTGGGACATTCCCTTTCCGGTTACATTCGGATTTGTAAAAGTGTTATCGGACTTGTAAAAGTGTTTTCGGACATGTAAAAGTGTTTTGTCGTTTGTAAATTTGTCTCGGAGGTTGTAAAAGTGTTTTGCATTATGTAAATTTGGATTTTGGATTTGTAAAAGTGTTTTTGGACTTGTAAAAGTGTTTTATCGCTTGTAAATTTGTTTTAGAGGTTGTAAAAGTGTTTTGCATTATGTAAATTTGGATTTTGGATTTGTAAAAGTGTTTTTGGACTTGTAAAAGTGTTTTATCGCTTGTAAATTTGTTTTAGAGGTTGTAAAAGTGTTTTGCATTATGTAAATTTGGTTTGCACCTCTCGGCCACCGTAGATTGGTCACCAGATACACAGCATCAAGTGAGGCCGTACAGCATTAGAGACGCAATATTAATGCTGCTACAGTAAGAATGGAGATGATGCTACAGGATTCAAGCAATCCAATCATAGCTCAAGCTGCCCCAAAGCTGGCAACTGAGGGAAGGTGGATCTCATCAGTGGCAACAGAGCAGACAAAGGCAGCACTCAGACATAGGGACATTGTAGGCCAAGTGCAGCAGAGAAGAGGTGGTCTTAACCTTAGGGCCAGCATTCCAGCGTGGAACAAGGCCACCCCTCCCAGCTTGGGGCTCTCTGCCAGGCTGTTGGTATCTCCTTCTTTTCCCACACAACTCTCATCAGCTTCCAGAGGAATCACAGGACGTGTGCTGCGTTTTTGTAGAGCCTGTATGGTACCCCGTTGGGACCCAGGTGCTGATGCAGCCCTTGCTCTGCGCACAGTTTTCTCTTCCTCGATCCACCTGGCTGGGCAGATGTCAACTTGGTGCACTGGTGGATTGAGTGGTGGCATGTTGGGTGGAAGTGTCACCTCTTCATGGTATTGGTCATCTGTACAGGCTTTTTTCAGGTATTATTCCAGGGTGGCCTTCGACACAGAGACTTCCACTCTTCTTCTTTGTGAACAGCCTCTTCACAAATTAAAAAGGGTCCTTGTAGAAGCGTGATCTTGTTTGCTCCTTCCTCCTGCGCTTCCTCAGAAGGTTTTCCGCTCTCCTCAGTGTTAATAGTCTCCCCTGGATCTCTCCCTGAAGCTGGCTTATGCCCTTCCACTCTTCCTCTGTGGCCTTCCTCCATTGTTTGTTCACCTATCTCCTGTCTTTGACTAAGTGATCTATTTCTGTCTGCTTTCTGGATTTGGTGGGAATTAACGAAGTAGGTTGCTTACCTTCGACCACTCCGAAGCTCCCCGCTCGATAGACATATAACAGATCTTCCATTCTTGCTAACTTTTTCATGGTGGTGCCTTTGATCCCTTCTAAGATTTTGCAGAGATCAATGTTGACCTCCTTCCACAGTGTCTTGTTGCAGGATTTAGGCCACTTGACTAATGGCCTTCGCCCCTGGATTTTCTTTTCCACTGCAGGTCGTGAAAAGTTGGGTTTAGGTTGGACTCCCGTGCCTGTATCCTGCTCATCAGGAACAAGTGATTATAGCAGCAAAATGCACCAGCCAGCCACGTTGAAACCTCCATCTGCCAAATCCTGTGAAGGTCTCCCTCATGCCACTAAAACACTTTGTTCAATCATGAGATGAACACGGGACCTCTGTGGTTGCTGTATGGTGCCTAGCACCAGAATGTTGGCAGCGGATCCTTAGGGTTATAGTGTGGAGTTTCTATGGATCTGGTGTATCCCACAGATGCTCGATCAAATTGGGATTTTGGAAGTTAATTCACAGAGAACTAAGCTCAGTTTCTGTGATCTGGCAGAATGGATTGTCCTGCTGGGGGAAGCCAATACCATTTGGAAGTACCACTGGTGTGTACTTGGTCTGCAATATTGTTAATGGTACATGTTAAAGTAATATTGATGTGAATGCCAGGGCCCAAGATTTTCCAGCAGAACATTGGGTTGTAATGATATGATCAATGTCATCCACCTCACCTGTCAGTGGTCTTAATGTTGTGGCTAACTGGTATTAATTAAAGCTGACTTGAAGTAATTAGGGAATCCTTTTACAAGACAAGGTGATTTTTCTCCAAAAGTTCCAGGAACTTAAATTTTTGTCACAACAGTTGCATTTCCACTACAGAAACTTTCCCTGGGGACTAAGAACCTTTAAAGGTACTCAGTTTCTTTACCAGCAATTCCAGGGTAAAAATGAAGTTTCAGAAAACATTTTTTGCCCTCTCAAAGTCCCTGCTAGGGGACTTTCTGAAGGTTCAAGAACTTCCAGTGTGCTGCTTGTAGAGCTAAATGTTGTTAATTGACACCATCATTTTTACCAAAATTTTACTACTATGCTTTTAAAAAACAAAAAGAACGCAACTGCAAACTTATTTCATTAATTGTACATCTACAGACCGATGCATCCTATGATAGATGGACCCACGACACGGTTCAGGTCTTGTAACGCATTTATGCAGATAAATGTATCATGCAGGTAGTGATCTACAATGAGAAGCTCTATGATTTACATATTGTTCTTACATTTTTGCATTGTCACTTTCTGAAATGACAGCTTCCTACTTTCTCTAATCTCAGTGGGGCTTTATGTGGCTTGAACACAGATAACAAAAACTTGAAGGAATCTTTGAGTGCTGTGGAAAGTTCCATGACAATAGTCTCTAAATTTAGATCTGGGAAGATTACTCAAATTAATCCACGACATATCAAAAGTGTGATGTTCTCAAATTTTCTCTTAATATCATTTTCTACAAAAATTGTCAAACTGTGACATCAGTCCATCAGTCATTAAATATTTTGTGCTGCTCCACCCTTACTATTGCCAGCCACAAACTCCAAACAAAAAAAGCTTGATTGCAGTTTTAAGTACTATAATTTCAAACCTACTAGTTATTGTGTGATACTGTGCCTGTTTAAAACCTTGGTTAACATTTTGGTGTGTATTGTGTGATGATAGGTACCCTCATGAGCTATTGTGTGTTATGGAAAAACCCTCCATTGCCATGCTGTGGACTCGGTACACGCTCTGGATCCCCTTATATGTCCTGTCAGTCGCCAATGAAGGTGACAAAATCACTTTTTTAATCAACTTCATTCATACCATCAAATAGTGAGACCTCAGTACAATTTGGGAGTCATTAATTCTCAACAATAAGAGCTTAATATGAGTCAAAGGCTGGGTGTTGTGAAAGGGAAGTGGTGGGAGTATACAGGAAACAAGTTGGCAAAGCAGAGCAAAGATAAAATGTCAGGAAGTGTGTGAGGAAAGCACATTCCAGTTGAGTGTGTGTTGTTAACTGCAAGCATACACACAGTAGTATATCAGCCCCACACAGGCAAAGTCGTCAGATAACTGCTCACCACACCATTCAAGACATCAAATCCGCTGTTATTTGTGTCAGCGTGAAGTATTAGTTCAACATCTAATTATTTCTTCATGCTCTTCAGGTCTCACTATTTACCAGACCCTGCCTTACATTGAGCAAACAGCCTCCTTCTGTTCAACAATGACACCACACGCTCACCTCCCTTTGGTGCTGATGCTCTACCTGCCAGTTCTATCTCTTGGTAAGATGAATTAACCAGAATGAATATCACACTACATTTAAAAAACAAGAACTGCATAGTAAGGTACTGCTGTTTCAAGTATTTTTAAAATTATTTAGTACTAAAATGAAGGCTTGAAATTTACTTAAATTGGCCCCAGGGGACTAATAAAGTTTTTTTTTAATTGAATGGAGTTGAAAAAGGCAGCTAGCTTAGCCTAAGCTTCTGGAAGACATTTTAACCCTCATCTGAAAAATGTTTCCAGTTCTGAAGCTCAAATTTTATGAAATCTAAAATTTACTTTTGAATATCTCATTGATTTGTATTGATGATAAACACTTTAAAAAAAATCTAAACTCATGCCAAAACCAGGTATCCACCCAAGTCGAGGGGCCAAACAAGTGAAGTCAGAAGTTACTGGTGTTGAGGCAAAACTTTAACATGAGTCTGAAGTCATCAGATTCTTGACACACGTCTGACTTGAGTTAAAGTCAAGTGACCACACTTTTGCTAACTGAGTAAGGGTTTGTCAAATCTCATCTTGAATCAACTTAACACCTGAGATATGAATAGCATTTACAAATAATACAGAAGTAAAAACTAATTCATCTGATGACTATTTAGTTTTACTGAACTTCAGCAAGTTAGTTTGTTTGCAGCAGAATCTACCTTCAACATACAGTGGCACTCATAAGTTTGGACATATCCAATAATCAGGTTTCTGTGTCAGTGGTTAAGGCTCTAAGTTGCTTGTCTTAGCATTAGCTAGCTGCTCTTCAGAAAGGCCCTTAACACTACATGTTCCAGGGGTGCCTTGACATGACTGACCCTGCATTCAGACACAACTTTCTACAAGCTGGAACATGCAGAAAAAATAATTTCCTGGTACTGTAATGTGAAAAAAATGTTGGGCTTCTCTTCGTAATATTGTAAGGTCCTCATGTAAAGTGCCCTGACATGACATGTTATGACTTTATGCTGCATAAGTCAAAAAGAATCGAATTGGAAAATAGGTTATTATACAGTTGATAAAAAGAATCTAAAACTTAACATATAAATGTTGCTTTGTTTACACATTTCTGCTATTTTAGTTTTACTATATAGTAGTACTATGTACAAAAATGTAAAAATAATGAACATTGAATGAATGAGTCCAAACATTTGACGTATACTGTATTTACATAATATTTGTGCTTAACACAAATCAGCACACCATGACCATCTTTTTGCATAAGTTAGGTTTGTGTCACAAATACAGAATTGCTGTAGATGAACAACAACACACGGTTTTGTTTTTGTCAACTAAGAGGAAAACGGTCTTTCCAGGAGCTTCTGTAACAGTCTGGCAGCTGCTTAAGGAGAGACAAAACCACCTGGACAAATGGAACAAGATGAAGAGAAAATGAAGTGTGCTTTAGTCTTCCAGGAAAAAATACAATAAGGAATATATAAACTGAAGCGTTTATTTTAATGATGATTTATTGATGTCATGGAATTGTATGATGTGTTTCAAGAATATTAAAGAGATGGAAAGAGCAATATTTTCTGTCACACTTTAAATGAAAATTGAAACGTTTTCACATAGCACATTCCTCTTGAGCTCCTATATGTGATTTAAGTGGAACTAAAGCAGCAGTGCAGTATCTGTTCAAGCTTCCAGATGACAAAAATCTCAATTTTCTCCGTCACTGTGTCCATGTCCAATGAGCACAAGCAGGACCGATGCAGGTTGACTTGTAGGACCCTCTATGCATGTTATCATGGTAACAGCATATTGCGGCTACCAGCCATAAGCTCTGGTCCACACGGCTTTTTTCTTGAACTCAGAGGACGACTTCAGAGCCAACAGAGCAGCTGAAACAACAACACAAAGATGATCAGATGAATCTGGTGGACTTTGCAGTCTGTTTTTATTTCTGCACAAAGAGGTGTTTTCTGAATGAATGATGTAAATGTATTGGTTTTTAAATGCTGCAGCTAATATTGATATTTTTGCATAGCTCACTACATTTATGCCATAACAATACTAACATCTCACTGTTTCTTTCACATATTTCTTGTTTACAATCTGTTTTTCTGTCCAAAACCCACTGTGTATATCAATGCCAATACATTTACTTTTTGTTAAAATATTTATATAGACAAATTTTTGTATCTTTTGAAATCTGCATAGTTTACATAACGGTTGTTTTTTGAGAACTGGACACCAGACACCAAGATGACATCTATTCGTTCCAGTGGAAGCTGCAGAGTTGAACTCTGACTGAAATGCACTCAGAAGGTTACAGGCATTCTTGTGTTTGTCAAGTGCAATGAAAAGTTCATGTACTGACTTTAAGAAGAAATTGAGGTGTGGTGCAAATTCATGTTTAATAAGAACTTTGATATGAGTACTCTGCAGATGCACTGAATAATCAAATAAGATTTTGCATTAAAAGCGCTATTTGCCCACTCTTCTCTTATTTTTTTTATGAAAGTTGTAATAAATTTCAGCAGTTTTCATTCAGTTTATATTGCGTCTCTGTTGTGGAAACTGAGGTTGTCAACAAATCATTTTAATCATGCTTTTTGTGTCAGATTTAACGGTACAATTATTGCCATGACAGAAAACAAAATTTCCTTAGTTTCTCTCATAGCAAAAAACTGTCTTCATTTACATGGTCTCTTTTATACTACATGATATTTTATGTTATTACGGGATTCCCATTTCCTTCCTTCCTTCCTTTTTTTTTAAAAACCAGAAACTGTATCTTATTTCACAAAGCCAATGCAACTCATTAAGAACTAACTTCAACAAACAGTTGGTTTATTCTTAGAAACATCAACATGATGTTATAAAGAAAAAAATCCGCCATTGCCTGAAGACACACTGCACTGATACGACTGACAAACACAGAAAAAGATGAAGAGGACTCTGTGTTCAAGAACTGCCCTGGCGAAGTTAGCAAAAAATATCAAATGTTAGACATATTTAGCAAAAAGTAAATACTGCACTCAAGCGTAAGAAGATTGTCCTAGTTGTAAATACATAATAATAGAAGTATCATAGTGTGAAGCTGTGTTGCTGCATCTGCACCAAAATGGCTTGACATTTTGATCAATCTTAGAGCAGAACAGTAACGCTAAACACACAAGTCAGTCTACCAAAGACATGAAAATCCACAGAGTGCTATTAGTGGTAAAAAAGTTAACAGGGTACCTTTATGAAGACAGTCTAATACATACAGCTTTCACATCATCATTGCTTTTGAATACATTTCTGAATTTCAGACCAAATGGCCCCCCATCATGTATCTCTGAACTTAAAAGTGAAGAGAGTGTGCATGTATAGTGGAGACACACTTTAAAGAAAAAACAGTGATGTACAATTATCATAAACATTGCTGTGTTTCTGTGCAGCTCAACATTTCAGCTGTGCTTTACCATTTCAACTATTACTATTACTACAGCTCTGACCTACCAAGCCAAAATGCAATATGAGGCCAAAGGAACTGAGCTAAGGTCAGAGTCAGATTTAAGGATATTTAACTTTGGCATTAAAAAATGTTCTATGAAATATACAAAGAGTAAAAATTCATAAAAACTAGAAAGTGGAGGAACAAAAACTGCAGTCACCCCAGTTTGTTAGAGTAGGTGAGATAGATTCAGCAAAGCTAGATTTATCCATTTAGTCCGGTTTCATAGAATTTTTTAATCTGTTTTGATGGTTCCTTATCTGAGTGTGTTATACCACATAAATGAGACTAAAGCTAAATCTCAAATGGTTCGCAAGCAAGAAAACTGTATTCTCTCTAAAAGCTAACTTGCTAAAAGTAACATTTTAATCATTTATTAAACTAGCTTCTTAGTACAAATTTGAAAGAGTGCTGAAGAAGAAACAATACATGTAGTTTGTAGATATGTTTTTCCTACACTCTTGAGTTGCTTCAAAGAGACAGTAGTCTGTGAATTTCTCTAGTTTTAGGGTAAAGTCAGTGTTTTCTTCTAACATATCTGAATGAGCTGTTGGATTTGTGTTAATCACCTTTGGCTGTGCTGACAGTCCTGTCGGACAGACTCTGTTCAGGTCCTTCTGTGATGCTGAGAAGCCAGTCTATGAACTGAGACACACAACACAAACACAAATATACACACAAACACTGTCACCACAACTGACCCCCAAAAAATTAAACAAAAACCAGATCTTGACACTTGATCCCTGAGATGGACAATCATGTTTTCAAATGTATGTAGGTGTTGGATGTTTAAAGGAGAAGGCTTCAGAAAACCTTGTGTGTCTGGTTGCTCCAGGGGTCTTTGTCCAGAAGCAGAAGAAGGCTATGGGACAATCCCAGCAGGCACTGCAGCAGGGTGTGGTCAGTAAGTGACTCCTCACTGTACAGACTGTGTGCTAGAGCTGGAGGCTTGGACTCTGGTTTCCATGGAAACCACTGGGCCCTGATGCCGAGAACGAGGGGCATGAGGTGGTCGCCCCAGGAAACTACAGCAGCAGCAAACAGCTGGAATAGGAAGTCGGTGGCCTGCAAAGAATATAGCTTCATAAGCTCAGTACAAAACACCAGTACAGCCAAAGAAGAGACACTACAAACAGCAATTAAGATTTTAAATAATGTCTCAACAGTTTTTTTTTATCTTGACAAAACTGAAGAGCCTGAGTGTTGCAGGGATTTTACGAAGTTACAACAAATATTTACTTGTCACATTTGGAGACATGGGAGGTTTAACTGACCTTCATTCTTGACAATATATACTATATCAGTATAGGTTTTTGTATTGTAATTAGAAGTAACTGCACAATCCAGTTGTCATGGCATCCTGGTAAGATGTGGCTTGCACATGTCTGAGACAGCTTCTGATAATTAGGAATAATGAAACACCTGTTTCTGCAGATAGGGTGACATCAAACTACTCTGCTAAGTATTAAGATGTTGATGACTAATAAGATGAGTAAACGCTAGTAGTTTACCCCGGAAAGCTAACAACGATATGGAAAATATATATCTTCAATATAGCACTTTGAGATTTTGCCTAAATGAAAAATACATTACAAATAAAATGTATTATTATTGTTATTACTATTATTATTATTATTATTATTATTATTATTATTATTATTATTATTATTATTATTATTATTATTAATAATAATAATAATAATAATAACAATAACAATAATAATAATAATAATAAAAAATAGAAACGGCATTCACATGTGTCCTTTCTCTAAACCTGATGGAATAGTGATGGTCATTAATGAAGTGAGGAAAGTGATAGGGGACTGTGCCAAAAGAATGTCAAACAGTGTACAAACCGAGCTATGGATATCAATGGTGGAAGCTAAAACACAAACACTGGAGACATCCAATAAAGTTTTGCAGGATAAAGTGCAGGACCTGAAAACGAGGTTGCGAGTAAACAACCTAAGACTGGTAAATCTGCTGGAGGGCACCGAAGGATCAGAGCTATGCTCCTTTTTGGTAAAATGGATACCAGAAATACTGGAGATTGGCAATCAAATAGTTCTGGAGAAAGCACACTGGATCAGAAGAGGGATGCTAACTCACTATCAAGAACGCTAAGGAAGTTCCTCAACCACAGGGACAAACTGAAGGTGATCTATGCTGCCCGGGCGAAGAAAGATATTAAATACTAAAACAAGCAAGCGAGATTCTGCTTTGATCAGTCTGTGGGGATTCACAAGCAGCGGGAAGAATACGACACTGTCAGCAGCTGTGGAACCTTAGGATTTCACATGGAATGATTCATCCAACGAGATTCTTGTTAACATATAAAGGGCGAACCAGCACCCTTCAGTCTGGCAGAGGCACAAGACTTTGTTGACAAGATAAAGGCAAAGGGTGGCAAGGACTGAGCAGTGACTGGAAAAGTAATAACTAAATAATTTATAACTAAATGGATCAGTAAATATGAACAGCAGGGGAAGTCATGTGGAGTTGAGGTTTGAGATCCCAGAAGCAGCCATGAAAGAAAGACACTGGCACTAAATAAGCAGAATAAGAAACTGTATGTTACAAAGTATTATAATCTGGTGATAGCATGCTTAACTTTGAGTTGATTATTGTAATATTATATTGATTTCATCTGACCAGTGATTTCTAACTGTGTAGCTGGCAAATGAATGTGGTAAACAGGACAAGACTTAGAGGCCTCACCCACTCTGTCCTGGCAGTTAGCACTGGTTCACTTCCTTAAAAGGAGTTGTTGTTCAGTTAAACAGTGGAACAAATGAGCATTGGAAGTTATGAGTCACCCTACTGAGCTGAAGAAGTGTGTGTGCTAAAGTTAAAAAAGTGTACAAGTTGGGAGGGGGAAACGTGTAATGCATGCCTGTCTATGGGGAGCTCAGAATAGTATGTAAATAATAGAGACACTTTAGACGGAGTTCTTCGCTGGACATCGCTGGAGTTGGATCTTGTCGGATAGCATCCAGAGTAGTGGATTATACTTTGTGAAAAGAGAAGCCCCGGTGCATCTGCAATTCTACTCGAAAGGAGTAATGGAATGCTTTCTTTGCCTTCCTTGAGGGAAACAGAGGAATACCACCCCTACACATTTGGAAAGTGATGATGGAGTGTCCTATTTGTTTTACTCGACTGGATTAAGAGAATATTAAGGATATCCTAACAACTCTAACCTTCCAAATGGATAAAGGATCTCTGCAGACAACTGGAGTTAGGACTTTTCTACTCTCCCTGAACAAAGGGGAACCTTTATTGGGTAATTGGGCCCTGTACTGGGTTTTCCAACCACAGTGGGAGGTTCTTCCGGAGTCAAGTCAGGACTATGGCCACGTTTACATGAAGTTTTTTTAATTCAGAATTATTAATTCAGAATTAACTCATTCGGAATTAAAGTTTTGTGCTTCGCGTTTACATGGAAATATTAATTACGAATTAAGGTTTACATGGACCGCATGTTTATCCCCTTCCTTAATTCCGCTTTAACACTTGGGCGTTGGAAAGGATTCTGATTGGACAGGGAGTGGACGTGATGTATCCCTGTTTACCGGAAGAAAACAAACTCCATTTGCTGCGGCATTTCTTTTCCCCCAATAAAAAAGAGGAACAACTAATAAGCACGCTTTTCGCTTTGCTTTTTTTTTGTCGTTTTGAAACAGCAACTCGACAATGGCGTACTACTTCTGTTGCGTCACTTGAGAAGGAGAAGAGAGATAGAATACCGGAGAAGGGAGGCAGACGACCAAGCTGTGTTCGTCGCTACGTCGTCGCTATGTGAGGAGCCAAGCATGCGCAGAATGACCGGAATTAACTAAAGCGGAATTAACTGTATACATGAATAGAACATACACAGGAATTAGTTTATTCGGAATTAACATCGGAATAAACCAGGTAGTTTATTCAGAATTAAGTTTATTCGGAATTAACTTTTTAATTCAGAATTAAGTGTTTACAAGGAGATTTTAAAGCGGAATTAACTTTAATTCCAAATTAAAGAGGAATTAAAGGTCTCATGTAAACGTGGCATATGATAGCCAGCTAAGGCCGAGCTCTCTACTCTCTCCCTCTCAATTACACACTATCAGGTAATTTCTTTAGAAAAGCTCACTTCTGTATTATTAACCGAATCAATTCACGGTAATCATATTTGATAGTGCTTTTAGTGGACTGAGGAGCAGGACATTCCAGAACAACACACAACGAATTCAGAGACCCTTTACAAAAGCTGTAAATTTGGTAAAACACCATTTGAGAAGACAGCTAACCCAAAACTCACTTCCAAATGGAACATCTGCTGATCAAATGTTTACTACTAAAGGACCACTCACAACTCTCTGGAGACAACAGGATGCCTGCTACCTCCATCACAATCTGATAAGGGTATAAAGTGTCAACTGTGTGGAAAGCCACACCTCTGCAGAAGCAGACTGGCATTCTGACCTTCTGTTCACCCTACCTAACACACAGAACATGGTATGCAGGAATAAATAGAACAGTTCATAAATCAGAACATTAAGGAAATGGAGCATCACCGGACTGACAATCTGGACTCAGTCTCTGATACCAGAGTGATCAGGACCAGCATGGAAGGAGAACACATCGAATCTGAAGTGTTTGTTGTGAAGCACACACGAGACACAAACACTCCCCTTCTCTCTATCACAGACTACAGCCATAAAGGCAGAGAGAGACCTTTTACTCTACACATATACATTTCTTAGGTCTTATTTTTCTTATTATTGAAGGTATGTGCTTGCATTTTTAGTAGTGCTGGGCAACGATTAAAATATTTAATCGCGATGAATCGCATGATTTGTCTGCGATTAATCGCAATTAACACATTGTTATGCATACAATTAAATAATGAGTTTAAAAGTAGTGTATTCTACACTTTTATTTTTTAAAGTACTGCTATATAAACAAAAATAAAGTAACATTTGGTTTGCAAACACTTTAAATAAAGTGCTTTTTAACAGAAGTATTCCCTTCACACAGCACCAGTTAAAACATTTCTTGTAAATCTCAACTTAAACATTAATGTAATCAAATCAAGCCAGAGCTATTTGCCACTGCAGTGGCATTAACGCTTTATCTGGTTTGTTATATATAACAGAAAAACAAGTTACACTCAGTGTCCAGAGCCACGATCATAACAGGAATCTTCCCAGCAGCAGCATGTTAACATTGATACGTCTGTATTCTTATTTTTTTCTCTGGTACTAGCAGAAACATCTTTTTTTTCATCAGGGAACAGCAGAAACAGTCTCTGTTCAGTAGCAGCTGTCCCTTTTAGTGAGGTGAAAAAGTCCACAGCTGGGACTGACTGCAGAAGACTTTTTAGTCTGTGAAGTCCATGTTTGTACTTCTTTTTTGGCCTTTTTAGGCTTTATTATATAGGACAGTGGAAAGTGACAGGAATCACGGGAAGAAGCTCAAATGGCCGTGGGTCGGAGTCGAACTCTGCATCGGAGACTCTCGTCCTGGTTTATGTTGTCAAACACGAAAACCTTCCAGTGATGCAGATTGAGGCGCATACGTGCCGCCATTCGTTGGTCCTCCGACCGACATCTTCGACAATACTAATCAGAATGCAGTCTATAGGTAACTACTTCTCTGCGGCTGTTAGCTTGTCTTGTTTTAGTTTATCTCTATTTCTCCCATACGCTGAATGCAGCCAGTCTGCCGAAGTCTCCCTCCACTGTTAGTTTGGGTGAGACGTGATGACGTCCCTCTGTGATGAATGAGTGAGACTTTATCTGGTTCTCTGGTCATTTATTGAACCTTCACACAGGCTACTGTGGGTCATAGCCAACGCCAAAATAACTACAAAAACCCCATAACTTAGCTCCAGAATTAGCCGCCATTCCCAGCTCTCTCTCGCTCAGCCACACACCGGTCCAGCACGGAGTAACACACACACACACACACACACACACACACACACACACACACACACACACACACACACACACACACACACACACACACACACACACACACACACACACACACACACACTACTGCTGACTCTCAGCCAATCAGAGGTAAGCTTACTAAGCATGGCCGTTCACTGACATTAGGTAAATCTCGTACTGAACATCCATCCATCCATTATCTATACACTGCTGCATTAGGGTCGCGGGGGGTGCTGGAGCCTATCCCAGCTGACTCGGGCGAAGGCAGGGGACACCCTAGACAGGTCGCCAGTCTGTCGCAGGGCTACATACACAGACAAACAATCACTCACACATTCACACCTACGGGCAATTTAGAAATGACCAATTAACCTCAGCATATTTTTGGACTGTGGGAGGAAGCCGGAGTACCCGGAGAAAACCCAAGCATGCACAGGGAGAACATGCAAACTCCATGCAGAAAGATCCCGGGAAAGCCGGGACGCGAACCAGGGATCTTCTCGCTGCAAGGCGAAAGTGCTAACCACTACGCCACTGTGCAGCCCCTTCATACTGAACAATAAACATTAAAACCTCAACATCACCTAACCCTAACCCCATCCATTACAACAGCAATAAAAAAACTGCGTGACAAAATAATTGTCAGCGTTAATTAATTAATGCGTTAAGAATGCATTAACGTGCCCAGCTCTAATATAAATATAAGTTCAGTATTCTTCACTGTTTTGTTATTCACATTTCAATCTCTAATTTGTATAGATTCCAGCTACTGTGCTTTTATAAATAACTTTCAGCTTTAATAATTTCCCAGATCATTCCTGAAGCTCTTCTTGACAGCAGAGGTGCTTCTTATGTTGCATTGTTATATTTATCTGATCTAAATACTTTGCTGGTTGAATATCAGTTAGATTGTGTAATAATTGTACATAAATCTTCGAAACCCATTTGAGCGTTCATTTTCCCTACAATATATACACGTCGTAACATGTTGGAAGTCATCTGTAACATGTGACAGCAACACTTAACAAATAATACAATGCAGTTTTTCAGCAAGGCTCAGAAACATACCAGTTTGGTGTCTCCACATGCCACTGCGGTTGCACCATAGGCCACATTTCGGATGTGTCCCATCAGCTCCAGGAGCCACTCCATTCGTTTGGACACGCCTGTGACAAAGAGCGAACCAACATATTAACTCTGCCAAAGGTGAATAATACAATATGTCAGCAACACACCAATGCACAGATTGAAACATGACAAATTTAAAAAGAAAGAGAAGGGAGAGACTTAATGATAGCATTTTCTTGCGTAGTATTCATTTATAACTTGCACTTTAAACAGGGAAGTATTTACACTTTTCTCATAAAGAAAATGCAGCAGGAGAATCTCTGGAGGTTACATGGTTTCTAGTCAGACCTGTGTTGGAGCTGGCAGCCAGACGACACTGGTAAAACGTCTGTAGGAGGAGCCAGCCCACTCTGTGGCTCGGCCAACCATGGAGCACCCCGCTGATGACATCATTGAGACACAGGAGGGGAACTCTGCCCCTAGAGGTCAGGTAAGCCAGGACAAAGCAGGTCTTTTCCATCTGAGCCTAAATGATACAGAGTGCAGATTTATTTATTTCAGTTACTACAGTGTTCATTTTCTAACCCTCTGACCCCAGTAGGTTTCTGAGCATTTCTTTTCATTGAAACATAAAGAGGAAAGTTGAATTTCTCAGAGTATTTGTTTTAAAACTATTGAAAAGATCTGAAATGCCTGTGGAAACATATTTAAAATGTGCACACTTTTGAAATGGCGACCTCCAACAAGAGTCAGCACATCTAGTGGCATGGTGGCTATACATACTATAGGTGTTTTCCTATTTATATTTTTAATTTGTTTGCATACTAATCTCATATTTATTTGTGTGAACACAGCCTGCAGTTCATCCAAGTAGTCCCTATTTTTTCCCCACATGACTCAGTGTGTTCTCCATTGAGCTGAGGATATTTTATTTTATTTATTCTTTTTTTAAACAGAATCGAGTGGACATGATATATTTTTGTCAAAGTGTTAAAATGAGAAATGCAGAATACTGCGATTTTGACAAAATGTGACTATTTTAAGCTTGGTTTTGATTACATTTTCCAACAGATCGAAAATTTCACAGATGTTTAGGACTGTTGAAAAGTTGAAAATCTGATGATTCTTCCTGTTTTTACAGTTTCTGGCTCTAATAAATGGTGCATTGTAGCCAGTAGTCAGGATGCGTTAGCTGAGCATAATGACTGGAAATACACAAGTGGTAGTTTGTTTAATCCATAATGAATATACAATACTGTACTGCTGAGACTCGAGTGATCCTGTCGATCTCTGTGTCAGACATCTCAGACAGGCACTTGGTGATGCCCACGTATAAATCCACCTCACTGTCCTAAAACAAAAGAAGTCATCATGAGCTGAAAGACATACAGCAATATTTTTAAATGGAATGAATGCCATTTGTATCATTTTTGACATTAGCGCTCATTTGTTTCTTGTGCCGTGTATTAACACACATTCAATCATTAAATTTAGGGGCAAAATTTCTTAAAGTTAATTTGGATGCTTTCACTTACACTGGAAAGTGACAGTGCTTACATTTATTAAATGACAAAGAAAAATGATAGGAAATTAGTTCAGTTTCAAGTTTAAGCCCTGTGAGGAGCTGAATAAACAGCTTCCATGTAAACAAAGAACAGAGCACAACTGACAGTGCTTGTCATTTAATACATGTAAGCACTGTCAACTGATAAATGAGAGATTAAAGCAACTGCAATCAGCTAATGTCAACACTGAAAGCTGCCAAGTAAAAGTATTGGAATTGTTAGTTGATGAGTAAATGTTAATTGATGTTAAACCAGCTGACAGAGATTAAAATGTCAGCTAAAAATGAAGCAAGATTGATAGTTTAATTGTGTGCAGTGTAAATAGTTAAAGACTTAGTGGTGCGCAAACAGTAACAGCACTTGAAATGTCAGAGAGAGAAGCGAGAGTATGAAATAATAGTTTATGGTTCTGAATACACAAACAATCATGCTGCACCTGGATTTGGTTGGGCAGGAGGGTGAAGATCTTCTCAGAGGTAGAGCAGAGAATGCTCCAGCAGTTGTTGGGGGGATTTGGGAGGGCCATGGCCTGAGTGAGACCCTGCAGCAGAGAGCGGCACAGGGACAGACGCTGGCGTCGGAGGTCCTCTTGGAATTGCTGCAGGCCCAGACTATCCACATAGACCCGGAGCTTGTCCTCAGCCACGTGCTTCATCCATAAGCCCAGGGTCTCATAGAGGTGTGCCTGAGTCTGGTACTGGAGGAGAAACATTTTTAAATGATGCTAAAGGGCACCTCTGACTTTCCTCTAGCTTTCTTATTGCTACAGAGCAAAATGTTTGGTTATCTAAAACTGTCACGTAATGAAAGCCGACACTGAGTGTCTAGTCAGGTCATACTAAACCAGTGGTTCTCAAATTTTTTCTGTAGGGCCCCCCTATTTGGAGGACAAAAAACTTCCGCGCCCCCCCCATTAACTTTGTGTGTGTGTGTGTGTGTGTGTGTGTGTGTGTGTGTGTGTATATATATATATATATATATATATATATATATATATATATATATATATATATATATATATATATATATATATATATATATATATATATAAAAATAAAAAAATTAAAAAAAACCAAACTGTTTTAACATTAAAACGTGAATGTGCAGGGCTATGTTATTTTATCTGATTTCATTTTGTTGTTTTTCACAGTAAAAATCAGGAATGTCAAACTCAGAGTATGTGCAGTATGTCCAGGGACCACATAAAGCCCAATCTGATCTCCAGTGGGCCCTACCAGTTAAATCAAAGCATAATAACCTATAAATAACCACAACTCTAACTTTTCCCCTTTGTTTTAGTTTTTGAAAAATAAGTACACTGTGTGTTCACATTTAATGAACTATCTTTTTTACAAAACATCATGAACCTGAAATTTCGTATGGAAAACACGTTCAGTTTCAACAGTAGCCTATTATGCCTCGGTATGCATTGTAGCTGCCAGATCACAGTTTATCTACAAAAACACAAAACATTCAGTCACAGCTATCTGGAACTGAACAATCTAGTATTTTACTTCATGATCAAACAACTTGTCAAGGTCTAGAAATTATTTGAAATTTACAGTTTTACAAATTTACCATTTACAATAATTTTTATCCATTCTGCGGGCCGAAATGGACCGTCTGGCGGGCCGATTTTGGCCGGCGGGCCGTATGTTTGACCTCGCTGGTAAAAATAATCGGAGTAGATGAGTCGAATACGTGACGTCAACAAGTACGCTGGTGTTCCGACTGCACATCAACGATGCGTTCTCCCGTTCTCTGGAGTCTGTACTTCCGAGTCCGAATGGCCAGCGCATATACAGTCTATGCGCCAGCGCAATTTCAGTATTGTTGTACGGCGCGAAAAACAGGCCGATGTTAAAACAATAGTTCAGCTAATTAGTTCCGTGTAGACGGACCTTTTCCTCTCAGTCGCTCGCGCCCCCCTTGACGTGCCTCTGCGCCCCCCCCAGGGGGGCGCGCCCCACTATTTGAGAAACACTGTACTAGACCTAACTTATGTTATCTTTTTGGGCAATTTTATTTGGATTTTTATCACACTTCACAGATGGGAAGTGCAGAAATACTTAGTGTACTTCTATACCTATTTCAGCACTTCAGACATGTACAGTGAGACCAAAAACCTCTGAGGCTACATAAAAAAATGTTTAAAAAAATAAAAAATAAAAAATAAATCTGGACATAATCAGAAAGTTTGAAGATTTAGAAACATAGATCAGCAGCAGTGACCATGTTAACCCCTTTGTACAAAAAGTCAGATTTCCTTGAGGTAAATTTACCCATTGAAGCACCATAAAGATGACACTCGGGTGTTTGACTCAGAACCTTGTTCAGGTTAATCAAGCCGCAGTGTTTGTTTAACTTCAACAAAAATGGCTGTGTGGCAAGTTTTCTGCATAACATTGAGAATTCAGAATTAGGTGAAAGTGTCAGAAATCAGAATGTTATTTTCAGCAAAGAGTGGCATTCCGAGAACCAAATCATGGCGATACTGAAGGTTTCCAAAGCGGCAGTGCATGGAGAAAGAAGCACACTGTATATCAATAAATCAAACTTGTGTCGACTGTTAAGATCTTTCCTCAACAGTCACCTGACCTCAACCACAATGAATATTTGTGGAACAGTTGATGACCGAGAAAAAGAAACCCTCCTGACATAACAAGAAGGTCTTTGGAACATTGTCACATCATGCTGGGAGAACATCTCACTTATCAGGTCTGAAACTGGTTGAGTCCATGCAGCCTGACTGCTGCTGTCACTTTTCATAGATCCAACTTTCACTCAAATTGTTGACACTACATGAATATTAAAATGCAAATAAAATGCATTATATTTGAAATAAAAAGTAAAAAGGTGTCAAAAACCAACTATCAAACAAGAATGTAAACAATAAAGTGATTTGGCCACTCTTTCACTTTGCCTTGTTGTGAGCTAAGGAACACTATTGCCTCATAACATTTCATATGCAGCATCAATCGTTACGATAATACACAGGATAAAACTCAATGGTCATAACTGCGCTCAAGTTTGGTCTCAAAGCTGAATGTTTTTTAGGCTATTTTATTTTGTAGTTTGAAGATAGCACAAAGTGTATTCATGCTTCACTTCAGCAACACAGACAGCCAACCTTAAGAAGTTTGACAGCAATTTGGAAAAATCCTGTCGAATTGTAAGAACATTCATGAAAATGCTTATAGAAACTTTCAACTTGAAAGATTGATCTTTTTAAAAAAAACTTTCAACCAAGAAACAGTAAACAAGCCTAGAAATCTGACAAAGAATATGATGACTGTTTTGGATATGCTAGTAAGACATATTTTTTGCTAATATTAAAGTACTGATACCCAGCCCTGTTTATGAGGAACTTACACTGAGAGTGTGCACAAGGGGTGGTGACAGCCAGGAACCCAGAAAGACAGAAGCACTCTGGGAAGACTGAGCTTGAGATGCTGCCAGCACCACACACTGATGCTGCACATCCTCTCCTTTCAAAGATAAAAACACAGACTGAACATGGTGCTTTGACTCTGCTGACAACAGAAAGAGACAAATGTCTCAGAAGTCTTACCGAAGCTCAGCCTCATCAGAGGAGACAGGACGGCGCTCCAGTTGATGGGTGGATATTGGAAACTGGCTCCAACTGATGCCAAAGGAGTCAGAGCAGTCTTAACCAGAGCTGGATGGGAGAACTCTGAACCTGGGTGGACAGAGACAGAAGAGGTTGTACTGTACTGTGCTTTAAAAAGCCAGATATATAAACTGTGCTCTCTCAAACAGGTTTTTAAAGTCAACTAACCTTTTTTTCCGGCCTCTATGATGAAGTCAGTGATGGATCTGATAAAACTTTTCTCTGAGAGGTAACTAAAATCCTGAGGGACTGAGGAGATGAAAGGAGAAAAAGAGCAAACCATATCACACCAAACAGCAGCTGATAATTAGATTTCAGTCAGCTGTAAATGAAGTACATTTTAAAGGACTGAACTGACTTCGTATGTGTGAGAAGACCACAAAGAGCATGTTTCTTAGTGTGTTGCTCAAGCTTTGCTAATCATCTTCCACCCTATACACACACACTGCTGTGCAAAAGCTGTATTCACTTCAGATGTTTAGATTCTGATCCATCACCAGCTGGGAGTCCCCCAATTAGCTTGAATTCATTTCCTATGTCAGGACATACATCCATTGTTACCTGCTGTGTGACTGTGACTGGTGGACATGTGGGCCAAATGCAAATGGCCCATTAAACAGGCACTGTTGGACTGCAAACCAATGGTTCCTGAGAATGTTATGATCTGCAAAAGAAACCAAAGTGT
The DNA here is from genome assembly GCA_027123335.1 of Amphiprion clarkii. NCBI lineage: Eukaryota > Metazoa > Chordata > Actinopteri > Pomacentridae > Amphiprion > Amphiprion clarkii. The sequence goes on from CM049589.1 coordinate 18,017,361, forward strand.
CTTAGAGCACACAAAGAGCAAAGGACACAATGTGACTACTAACAAAAAAAAAGAGAGCAGTTTGAATGTACTCCGCAAGCATCGTCTGTTAGATTTCAAAATAGCTTGTATGCAAGCGGAAAGAACAAGGGCAACAGCTGATTGCACATCTTCAATAGCTGTAATACCAGTAAAGTAACCTACAATCTTCACTCAGTTTTCTAAAAAGCAGACAAGAGTGAATATTATAGAGCCCATGGGATGTTTTTCAGGTTTCCCCTTTCCCTCAGTGCATTACATAGCTGAGTGTTATGACTCTGCCTATAATCAGAGATCTGGCAGTACGTAACCAATGTTGTAGAACTGTTACAAACTAGTATTTTTCTATTGATTGCCATAAACTATTTTACCAATTTATCAGAACAGGTAATTTTCCTCCAAAAAAGCATTTCAGTTCATTTTATTTTGAAAAACAGTACGCCCCTGTATAAAGCAGCACAGTATGAAATGTAATGGTTTACATAATAAAGTTCAAGACTGTAGGGTTAACTCCAACCTGATAAAAATAAATAAAAAAAGAGGGTTAATCTTTAAGCAGAAATAGTAGGAAAGAAATCTAAGTTTCTATTAGACCCATTAACAAAGTGAAAATGTTTAGTCTGCATATTAAACAAAGCACAACACTGATGTGATGGGTGTTTTGCAAGCATGGAGCAACTAAAGCAATTTCTTTTCTTCTTTCAGTTCCTCTAGAATTTTGGTTGTAGCTTGAAGTTATATGTTAATAATGTCAAGTTGTCTTAACCTCTGTGTATGGTGAGTCTGTAAGACGACGCAGAGATTATAATGGATTATATCAGGATTTTGTTGGTGCAGAGCAGCAATTTAGAAGTGAGTAGTTGTTAACATCTATTGTATTGTGGTCTAACAACAGAAACAGAAAAATATGTAAATGAGAACAGCTTTATTGGAAATCCAGCTGTATACAAAGGTAACACTCCTCCATGACAAATAGCTCCTGTGTATTTCTCTTCAGGTGCTCATGCATTGTGCTTTGCTGATGTGGTTAGCCATTAAAAAGTGTACAAATCACCTTTTCATTTTGTGATCATATAAAGTATTCCCCATACTGTTGCAGCCTTGGATCTTTACAAACTTTCACATTTAGCTGTGTCTGACTGTGCTGCTGCTGTCTAAAACTGTAGCGATGAGTGCAGATGATCTCTGAAGAAAAGCATTTCTTCTGACAAAAAAACACATTTTCAACATTGACATCATCGCTTATACAGAGTAATCGCAGCAACCCCACAATGATGGCTCACTTCGGTTGGGCCAGCTGCAATGTACTGTAGCAAAAGGAAAAAAAATGTGTTTTTGAACTGTAAAACATTTAAACACATTTTAGTAAACCCGAAAAATAAAAATATAAAACTTTACATGTGCGTATTGTGGGCACTTTAAAATAATAATAACAAGAACAACTCAACTCTTACCTGTGTGATGGCACGAATAACCTCATTCAGTCTGCTCTGCTGCTGGGAGGGAAGCTCCAACTCAGTCTTTAGCTGCAATCAGACAAAACTTGATTAGAACAAATTATTGTCTATTGTATAAACATGCAGAGTACCAAATAAAAAGTATCCAATGTAAAAGCTTCATAGTAAAACATCTGTTGGCTGAGTAAGAACAAAAACACACATTTTTCAAGTGTGCCATCCTCCTCACCAGATCTTACCTTTGTTAGAAAAATATCCTAGAAATTTACATGTAAATGCCATTTTGTTTTCATAAATATGAGAAAAGTTTCCAGAAAATTGCCTGGAACAAAAGTGGTCCTTTAAATAAAGATGCTGTGACATTCTGTGGTTAGATGGCAGATGAGTTATGCTGTTTGATTGCAGCTTGACTAATTCTAGGATAAAGTGAAGAAAAAATGGTGTAGCATCCTATTAAATGTTCAAACAGAAGTAATGAAGTCAAACAACTACTGTCATTAAAATTATTATCACAGAGAAAAACATGTTTATTTATGTTGCTCTCTAACATTGTAAGTTAAATAAGAAGTAAGAAGTCTGACTGTTTTGATAGTGTGATTCTAAAATTAGTAAAGTCTGTAAAACGACAGGACTTTTCTTTTGATCTTTCACTGAAGCCTGAAATTTTTACTTTTCGCAATTCTATAAAAGTCTGATGGCCAAGTGGTTAGGGCGGATACCACATTGGTGAGTTGTTCCTACAAGAGGCAAAATTCCAAGGAATATAATATTTAGTCATTGAAATAAATACAGGCTACATAAAGCCATACCAACGATTCTTAATACTTATTTACCTTTTGATTTTAAAACCATATATATGGGATACATTTCTCCAGAGGTCGAAAACATAAATACTTACTCAGTATATTACTAGCTGCAGGGAAAAAAGCCATAACAAAGCGATGGTTGATACAAGAAGAACCGACAACAAACAACTGGATAGACATAACCATGGGAATTTATAGGATGGAAAGAATAACTTTTACTGTAAACCTGAAGATGGATTCCTTTGTGCAACACTGGGAGGGATGGCTGAAATATGTGAGGCTTTTGAGACCTGATTTTGGTGGAATGACTGCATGAATATGGACTTAAAATTATTTAACTGAAGGAAATGTTTTTGGGCTTTATTTATCGATTTATTCATTGATTCTGTACTTTGAAATCCTGTACGCCAAGCCAATAATGAGCTGCTGTAAATGCTGTAATGTTGTTGCTCTTTACATCTACTCTCTGGATGTATATAGTTTGTGTATATCTGTCAATTTTTTGAGATGTCATTAAAATGTAACTTCTTTCAATAAAAAGAGAATTGAAATAAATACAGGCTCTGGTCTCAGACACGTGTGGGTGAACTTCTTACCTGGACGAGGTAACTCTCTGAGCCCACTAAAGCCACCAAACCATTGACAGCAGCCAGCCGCTGCATAGTAGGACAACCCTGAAATGCAAAGACCAGACTTCTGCTGAAATTACTGCTGTTTGCAAATTGATTTGAAAATAAAACAATTGTATGAACTGTGATTCTTCATAGCCAGCAGCACCTTTTATGATTTAGACTGAGAAAATGGGTTGACTTGTATAAATAATTCATGCATTTGTCATACCTCAGCCAGTAAGATCTTGATCCAAGCTGCCAGCAGTCGAGGGTGGATGTCTCCTGCTTTACCGTGGCCGGACATTGCCAAGCCGTGAACTACCAACCCGAGAGCCAGGGAGAAGCCTGGGGTCTGGAAACAGGAAGACTTTTCTTAAGATCTGTAATAAGTATATTTTTGAGGCATTCTAAATACTTACTTGCTTTCCACCCTTTTGTCAGCTTGCTGTGGTAAATTATTTTTTTTCTGTTGGAGTCTGTAACCACACGTGTTCTTTACTCAGAGGTTGCAAAGATTTGATGAGCTCAATTTAGTGTCACCAGTCCACTGCCATTTTTCAAATGACTTATTTTCACAGTCTGTACATAGGGTTTCTTTGACAGCAAAAAGTCATAGAGCTAAAGCAAAGGTAACATCTGTATCAAGTCATGGCAGGACAGACTAAAACAATTTCTAAAAGGCTGCTGTGTGAAACACAAGCAGCCAGTTGATCAGTCAAAGCATGCATTATGCAGATGCCACCACCTCTCATCACTGCAAAACAACCACACCGACACCAACAGTCCCTCCTGCTGACCTGTTGGCTCTCCTCTGTCAGGCTGCGCAAAGTGTTCATCACCTCCTCAGCCTTGGCAGCATCAATAAGACCTCCACTGAAAGCCGAGACGCCCACACATGCCACAGAGTATGCCAGAACCTGCACAGGCCGCCAAAAAAAGCAATTCCACAATTACAAAATGATACAGTGTTGGATAAATTGTATTTTTTAAATACTTTTATTATATATATCAAACTTTTGGCTATACAAAATGCTCTTCTCCCTGCAGGGTTAGTGATTCATCAAGATTTCCAGAATTACCTTTTTCCACTCATACAAAATGTTTAAGGCACCCAGACAAAAGACGAAGGATGCCTAGTGATCACAATGTTACAACCTTAAAGCCTTAAGGTGCACTTGAAGATTAAAAATAGTTCACAGCAAAGGAATGAAAATCTCAGTTTTTTAGGTAGCAATAGGAGAAGTTTTATAAAAAGCACAGCACTGTTACAGCAGCCACTCTTGTTTTAAATAACAAAATAAAACATTATGCAGCTCTTTTCACTGATCTTTCAAAGGTACAGTCAATCATGCCTTGCTTTTAAAAAGGTATTGGAATTAGGAAAATGTTTTTAAATAGTTTCTGAGTTACCTCCTGTAAAGACAGCAGTGTGTGACTATTGGAAATACAAAATCTTAATTTGTGAAAGTTGCACAAGATTTCTCATGATGCTCAAACCCGTAGCCTGTTCTGTTCACTGTTTTCACAGACGACATTATCTACTGGTTGCAATGTACATCTTTATGTTGAAGACAGAATTTTGTACAGTAGGGTGGATACTGTACATTCTGCTGTTAAATCCTGTCAACACTGCTTTGCAGACTTAAAAACAGCCCTTAAAAAGCATTAACTGGTTCTTAATGCAGATAAAATTATGTATAATGTGTGCCTACATCTTTTGTTTTCTTACAGCTAATTATCTGCCTCTGTTTTGCTTGTGTGTTACTGTGGGTTATTGAATTAAACACAGCTTCACTTTGGGATATACAATGTACTAGAATACAAAATATTGGAATAATAATATCTGTTAAATCTAGATTCAAATTTCAAGAAACCTTCCCAAAACATTACCACAAGATGACCTCATAAATTGCTTTGTTGATAATGTGCTTCAATGGTGAAAATAATTACATTACTAAAACCCTGACTTGCAGCGAACTTGGAACTTTAAAGGGTAACCAAGAGTAGCCACAGTAGTCCAGTGACGCCTTTCTGTCATTCAGATAGTGTCATTTCTACAGTAATGTTCCACCAGGCTTCATTTTGCATAAATGTGTGCTTGGACGGTATCAAGTGTGGATAATAATGCAGCAGTAAATAAGAGACTAGATCTAAATCCGGTATGTCAAAAATGATTTAACAGCAGCTTATAAACAGTGACTATTTGTGTGATTGCTTACCTGTCTGATGTGAAAAAGTACACAGTGTGGGGAATAATGTATAATCAAAAGTGATTAATGAAGTTACTGTTGTTCAATGCGCATAAATGTGCAAATCTCTCTTCCATTCAGATTTGTGCTGTGTTGAAAGTAATAGGAAAATGTTACCAAGTCTGACCTAATAAGACTGCAAATACACCTTGTACAGACAAGTGAGCAGGGTTCTTATGCATATATGAAGACAACATGGTCAGTTGCATTCAGCATGCAAGTCTGAAAGTAGTTTACGTGTTGTGCAGGACTGTTGTACCTCCTGCAGCATGCGTCCGTGCCCACTGCTGTCCTGCAGGTTGGCCAGTAGTTTGTCAAGGGTTTGGCTGACGTGGACGTGTTGATCCATCTGTCCACTACTGCAGAGGGCTGCGAGTACCAGACCCAGACCCAACATACAGCCAGTACTGAAGAGACAAAAAAGAAGGAGAAAGGGTCAGAGAGAACAAAATTTTAAAAAATTGCAATCAAAGCTACAATCCTCACACAACCTATTTTTTAATGCGCATATACTGAATTATGAGAACCTCTCAAAGACTTAAAGGCCTATGATTAATCGGATTCAGTATTCTGGTTTCTATGCACACATTTATTTGCAAGTGCTCAAGTATATGTACAGTCATGGACGAAAGTATTGGCACCCCTGGAATTTTTCCAAAAAATACACCATTTCTCCCAGAAATTGTTGCAATTGCAAATGTTTTTGGTATACACGTTTCCTTGATGCGCATTGGAAAAACACAAAAAAAGCAGAAGAAAAAAAGCCAAAATTGACATAATTTTACATAAAACTTAAAAAATAGGCCGGACAAAATTGTTGATGCCCTCAACTCAATATTTGGTTGCACACCTTTTGGAAGAAATAACTGAAACCAATCGCTTCCTATAACCATCAACAAGCTTTTTACACCTCTCAAATGGAATTCTGGACCACTCTTCTTTTGCAAACTGCTCCAGGTCTCTCAGATTTGAAGGGTGCCTTCTTGTAACAGCAATTTTGAGATTTCTCCATAGGTGTTCAATGGGATTGAGATCCGGACTCATTGCTGGCCACTTCAGAACTCCCCAGCGCTTTGTCTCCAACCATTTCTTGGTGCTATTTGAGGTATGTTTTGGGTCATTGTTCTGCTGGAACACCCATGACCTCTGACGCAGACCCAGCCTTCTGACACTAGGCCTTACACTGCGGCCCAAAATATTTTGATGGTCTCCAGATTTCATGATTCCTTGCACACCTAAAAGGCACCCAGTGCCACAGGCAGCAAAACAACCCCAAAACATCTTTGAACTTCCACCATGTTTGACTGTAGGTACTGTGTTCTTTTCTTTGTAGGCCTCATTCTGTTTTCTGCAGAATGACGTGCTTTTCCAAAAAGCTCTACTTTAGTCTCATCTGTCCACAAAACGTTCTCCCAGAAGGGTTGAAGCTTACTCAGGCACATTTTTGCCAACTCCAGTTTGGCTTTTTTATGTCTCTTTGTCAGCAGTAGGGTTGTCCTCAGTCTCCCGCCATAGCGCTTCTTCTCATTCAGATAACCAGGTATGGTCCAAGCTGACACTTTTGCACCCTGAGTCTGCAGGACAGCCTGAATTTGTGTGGAAGCTGACTGAGGGTGTTTATCCATCATTCAAACTATCCTGTGTTGCATTCTTTTATCAGTTTTTCTCTTCTGTCCCCATCCAGGGAGATTAGCCACAATTTCATGATTTAAAAACGTCTTGATTATATTACACACAGTGGACAAAGGAACTTCAAGATCTCTGGAGATGGTCTTGTAACCTTGAGATTGTTCATATTTTTCCACAATTTTGCTTCTCAAGTCCTCAGACACTTCTTGGCTCTTCTTTCTCTCCTCCATGCTTGGTGTGACACACATAGGCACACAACACAAAGGCTGAGTCAATTTTTAGACATTCTAACAGGCTTCAGGTGTGATTTCTATGTAGCCAGCACCTGTTACTTGCCACAGGTGAGTTGAAATGAGCATCACATGCTGAAATAAAGTGATTTACTCACAGTTTTAAAAGGGTGCCAACAATTTTGCCCAGCCCATTTTTTGAGCTGTGTGTAAAATTATATAAATTTCAGCTTTTTTTTCTGCTTTTTTTGTGTTTTCCCAATGCACATCAAGGAAATAAACATGTGTATACCAAAAACATTTGTAATTGCAACAATTTCTGGGAGAAATTGTGTACTTTCTGGAAGAATTCCAGGGGTGCCAAGAATTTTGTCCATGACTGTATGTTGTGCATGTATAGCTTTAATAATTACCAGTTTTCTTGCTTTGAATAATGAGGCTGCTGTGCAGCTGGTTTAACTTAAGTCCTGGACTGGGTGACCATTAGTGACATTTTGGTGATTTCTAGAGGAAACAGCAACTGCATGGGTTGTTTTTCTGACACTATTAAATACCTTTGCTGGTAAAAGGCAGATGAAGCCAGATATTAAAATCTGCTCATAATTTTTTCAGAGAGTAGTATTAACAAATACTACATTTTGACTGCTGTGCCAGTAGATGACTATATGGCTTTGTCAATTTAATGCCCAGGTTATACTATTATTTTATAAGATTTGTGAATGGCAAATAACTCATCAGCAGCAGCTTTAGGTACATCTTCATCTGCAGAGCGATTGTCACACAACGTGCATTCGAGGATTGAACCACAGTGTCTGAAAATGTGACTCTAAAAAGAACTAAATTTATTTGTTCAGGTCAAAACAGGTTTAAACAGATGCCATGCCTGCTGTGGGGCAAAAATTCTGATGTTTATACACTACCAGTCAAAAGCCAGACTACTTCATGCAGCTCATCGAGAGAATGCCAAGAGTTTCAGTAATGAAAACAAAGGGTGGCTATTTTGAAGAATCTAAAATAATAAACATGTTCTGATTTATTTCACACTTTTTTGTTTACTACATACGAAAATAAAGAAAAAATATTAAATGAGAAGGTGTGTCCAAACTCTTGACCGGTAGTATACATGCAAGTGTATCTATATACATAAATGTGCTGTATAAAGGACTCAAAAGAAATCATGATATATGCCAGTAGTATATGTGAAGATAATGTAAAAATGATCCCTAGAATATATATTTTTTTAAAAATTGATTCTTTATACATAATAAATCACAGCTATGTGCTGAACAACATTATGGTTTTACAGTCCTGCTGTGCCCACTCCTCTACTGTATATCTGTACACATATCACTGACTTGTATTCCAAGTTGGGGTTAAAGGAGCAACTTTCCAGAGTGTCCAGAGAGCTGAGGAGGAGATCGTTGTCCGTCTGAGTGGAGACGTCACTGCATAAAAGAGACAAACAGTCAGCGAAGGTCACTATGCGTGTTTAAACCAGTATTCTCCTCATATAGCTCCTGTACCTAAGGCGTTGATGGTGCAGGCTGGATAGCACCATGCCAAGTGCGAGGCCAGAGTGGAACTGGACAGCTTGGGAGTCATCTGCAGAGGGGGTGCCCGGCAGGCCGGCCTGCAGCACTGACAGGACGTCGACGAGACCGTCCCTCTGCCACGCCACTAGCACTGGCACCAGCAGGGACAAGGCCAGGCTGGCACAGGAGCGAGCTATAGCACTCGCTGTGTTCTCACCTGAGTAGGAGCGCTTAGGGGGAGGAGGAGGACAATGTTATGTTGGTGATAGGACCTGTCCACACTCAGCTCCGTAGGTGAGGGGGAGATAATGCTGTACTGTGCTTTGATCTGTACTGTGATATGACCAGCTTTTGGCTTTTTATAAGGGCAGGAAAGAGGAAAAATCCAGACAGAATTTAAACAAATCCCAAACCTAAACAGTTTACTATTCAAAGTGAAAACAGCAGTGAACAGTGAACAGCTGAACAAAGCATCAATAAAACAGCATGAAAATGTTGAATACACAACTACAGAAAGTAGAGTAAGAACATTAAACCAGAAACTTTCTGATTTATGTTAGTTTGAATGGGTATTTTGTAATGCAAATTTTCCTATTGGCTACATGTCTGTCTTACTTACTTTACAAAAGTCAATGTCCTACCTAACTCTCTTTCTAAATTCACTGTCTCTAAATATTAAATTAAAATGCCCATAAATAAAATAAAAAAACATGTAAAGAGTGGAATCTTTAAAACACGTTAACACTAAGTGTACAAAGGAGCAGCATGTTAGCAAAGTTGCAGATTCAGTATTGTGTCTGTTACTACACAGGATGCAGTGAGGTGCAGTATTAAGTCTTAGTCACTGTCATTTTGCAATATTCTATACCCGATTAAAACAATCAAGTAAAACACAAGAAAACTGATTTTTAGTCATGTTTACATGCATATAGCTAGAAAGGTGGAGTTATGAAAATGGGAGTGTATTGAGTAACTCTCACTGAACAAGAATGTTGAAACAGCCATCGGTCAGACACTCAGATAAAACCTACATGCAGGAACCATGGGAAAACTTGTCCGTTGGCCTTGTAGCTGCTGCTGATGATGCTGAGCAGGGTGTCGAGGACCATCGCCAACCAGCTGGCAGTGGGCACAAACTCTGGTCCAGCCTACAATGACAAGTTGGTAAATCATTTTTGTAGTGCTGTCTGCGTTTTATAATCAGGTTGTCAATTGTTATAAGGGGTACAAGGTTAAGATGTTTCTACATTTGGAGAAAACCAGATTTTTCAGCTTATGCAATGGCAGGAATGTTGTATAATATGTCATGTTGTGCAAGATATCTTACCCCGAGGCTGCCTTTACTATCAGCAGGCAGGTTGCTCTCATACTTGGCAAGAACAGCAGCAAGGCCACTCAGAGCCAGGATGGAATTCCCCTGAACAACAGGACTGTCCCTGAAAACCACACAGAACCATCCAGCAGTAAGACAAGGATTCTAGTTTAACTTTATTTGTCAGGTTGTACGTTACAGATCTCAGCAGTTTTGTTTCCTATGAATCTAAACTGCAGCAATCATAAACAGGGGACTCACTTAGTAGCAGCTTTAATGACATCTGCCAGTTGATCTCTGGCCCTGAGATGGATGAGAAGAAAAAAGAGAGACAAATGAAGATGAATAAGAAAGGATGAGACTTCTGGTCGTAACATCGTTGAGAATGGCCGCACGGTGAGAGAGCACCCGACAGAACCGAAATATTTAGAGAAATACCGTGATACAAACTGAAGAAATACATGAGATAAATGGCATTAGGAAAGGGGACTTGTAGTCTACCAACACAGCGAGTAGTACAGACTAGAGGTGGGCGGATCGATCCAAATATCGATAATATTTATACTATCATTGGTATTGATATTGAATGATACCAGTGTAATGACATCGATACTTTAGTTTCAGTTTCTGTCCTGTATGTCTGCACTGATGCAGCTTCAACAAACAGGCGTCCTGGCTGTCAGAGGTCCTCAATCTGAGGAGCAGCAGCTAATCCTCCTTTTGTGATTGGATGTTGTACTGTCACGTGACTCAGCAGCGCCAGACAAACAAGCAAGCAGGCTCAGCTACATCATAAATCATAGTGGTGGAAAGTATAACTTTAACTTCTTCCGTGGCTCTGTCAGTCTGTTCCTACCTGATTTGTAAAATGAGCTGTTAAGCTATTGTACGTTCCTCATCCAACACTGAGGAAAGAGGAGGCAGAGGGGGAGAAGTCCGACTGAGATCCAGCCGATGATCAGACTGCAGGCAGGAAGATACTGAACCAGTGAGACAATTACAAAGACTAGTGCTGTAGCAGGGCTACAAAATTAAATAACCATTAATCACAATCATGATTTTTAGCTTCTAACCACTATAAGAAAACAATGGACTGCAGCCTTTAAAATTTAAAAATGTGCTGCACTCTTAAAAGACGTAACGCACTTACGTGCGCTGTTTTCTCCGTTCATAGAAAACAACTCGTAGATAAAATCAATCCCTTTCATCTTGGACTACTTTGAAAGGAGGACACTTTATCTCATTCTTTTCAAAGTAAATTTTGCTCTCACACCTGTCTCATCACCCAGCCACTGAACAGCATCTACCACAGTCTGCGCTGTGAGGCGTTCAGGGAACATCGGTAAATGTCTGTCAATAAGCAAATGTTCAGCTCGTGAGATGTTTCATCTGTAACCAGGTGGGACCAGGTGGGTGCGAAGAACTGACAATAACCAGGGGGGATTAAAAGATCATATTTAACAATAAAAAAGCAACTGTGGAAAAAAAAATTAGCTGAAATCTGTACTACTAAAAAAATTACTCTGGAGTATTGGTATTGATATCGGCGATACTGGTCCTGTATTTACTTGGTATCGAATCAATACCAAATCTTGCAGTATCGCACACCACTAACATCTACCGCAGTCTGCGGTGTGAGGCGTTCAGGGAACATCGGTAAATGTCTGTCGATAAGCAAATGTTCAGCTCGTGAGGTGTTTCACCTGTAACCAGGTGGGACCAGGTGGGTGCGAAGAACTAACAATAACCAGGGGTGGATTAAAAGATCATATTTAACATTACAAAAGTATCTGTGCAAAAAAAATTAGTGGAATATCGGTATTGGTATCGATATTGGCGATACTGGCTCTGTATTTACTTGGTATCGAATCGATACCAAATCTTGCAGTATCGCACACCACTAGTACAAACCAGCAGAGGTGAGCAAGAGATTAGAGGCGCAGCGACACAAACGATTAGCGGCTAAAGCTAACTAGCAACAAACGAGATAGAAAACCTAAGCCCCCGAGAAGAAATGGTTGAACTGGAAGTCATATTCTGAGAGTTATGAGGTTTTCGCCAAGAAAATAAAGAACAATTAGGGGCAATTAATGAAGAATTTTTAAAAGTGAATACCAGACTGGACGAAGTGGAAGGGTGAATTGTGAAAGCAGAGGAGAGGATTCAAAACACAGAAAATGTCGTGACCTAATGAACTTGGAGAGTTGCTCCAGACGAGAAAATATACGAATCTACGGGGTGCCGGAGGGGGCTGAGAAGGACTCAACGGCGATGACTGAGTTCATGGAAAATCTCCTAGCAGAGGGTCTCGGGTGAACTGATGATACGCCGGACACACAGATTGAAAGAGCTCACCGATGTGCCGCCTCGCTCCATAATAGTTACGCTTTTAAGCTTCAAAAGGAATGAGACAATACTGAGACAATAATGAGACAATACTGAGCAAAGCATGGCACGGGAAAGGAATCAACTGGAATGAAAACAAAATAAATCTAGAGCACGACTACCCACCACTTATCCTCAAAAAGAGAAGAGAATGGTTGGCAAAGTCCTGAAGGAAAACGAAGTACAATTCCAGACTCTATTCCTGGCCAGGCTGCGTGTGAGACACAAGGATTAAACCAAAGTCTACGACACAGTAGAGGAGGCAACTGAGGACTTGTCGAGAAGAGGTTACTCCGTGAAGATCATCAAACCTCCAGAGACACTGATGGAGCAGCTACAACAGCTAACCTGGAGGAAAACAGAAAGGTGAGCTACAAAGAGCGCATTCAACACCGGACGAGACACGAGCTACAAGAAGAAGCTTCGAGCCTTTAGGAGAACTTCACCGGCACCTTCTGCAGATTAAGGGGCTACACACCACTGGCTATACTTTTTTTGCTGTGAAATGTAATGACTGACGTTAATATTGTCTCTGCCACCTCTCTTTGAGACCCAGCTGAATCAACATGAAGATGGGTGAGTTGCTAGACACTTAAGAGACAATAAGAGGATTCCTTTCGGGTTCACTTTGGCATCGTGCTGCCATTGCCAGAAGGGGCCCCTCTCACTGGACTCAGGAGGAGGGCTTTCCCCTTAGAGCTCCTCCAGCAAAGCTCGATAGGGTCAAGCTGACTGACCCCTTCAGTGGGAGTCACACAGAATGTTGATGTTAAAGTTTTGAAGTTATTAGTGGGATGTTCGTTCATTATATATTTGTTCACTCCTTGTTGGTTCTTGTGGGGAGTGGGGAGCTTGCCAGGTCAATGAGGGTTATTGAGACTCCTCTCAATATTTTGAGACTCTCCAGTCACTTAGATGCAAAATAGACTTTTAAAAGTCATCTCGCTCAATATAAATGGCATACTCAATCCAATTAAGAGGTGGAAAATTCTGTCAAAACTAAGGAAGGATAAAATCCAAGTAGCATTCCCACAAGAATCACATCTTGATGACTCTGAACGTGCTAAAATGAATAAATTGGGATTCAGACATGTTTACTACTCAGGGAGGCAGACAGGAGTGGCAATTTTGATATCCAGTGCTGTACACTATGAGGACATATCTGAATATAAAGACAAGGAAGGCAGACGTGTTATAATTGCAGGTAAAATACAGGGTTCTGTGATGAGCTTCTTTAATGTGTATGCCCCTCCTGGTCCTTTCATAAGAACATATTCGAATTAATAACTACAAAAAGTAAAGGGACCTTAATATGTGGTGGTGATTTCAATATTCGATTAAAATCGAGAATGGACTCTTCAAATGGAAAATCTGACGCAAAAAATACTAGTAAAAGATTTAACAATTTGATGAATGAAACAGGAATTGCAGATGTGTGGAGGGATATAAGCCCATCTTGTCAAGATTATACACAGTATTCATCTGTCCATGTCTATTCCCAGATAGACTATTTTTTTATGTTTAAAACTGATCTCCAGAAAGTATAGGATAGTGAAATTGGCCCTAGCACTTTGTCAGATCATAGTCCCGTCTACCTCTCATTAAACCTTAACAACAAGATTAGGTCCGCCCTCTGGAGGTTGAATACAAACATTCTAAAAGACCCAGCAATTAAAGAAAAACTGAAAATTGAAATGAAATGGTATTTGGAACATAACGACAATGAAGAGGTAATGCCACCAATACTCTGGGTCGCACTTAAAGCTGTGATTAGAGGTAAAATAATTGCAGTCTCCTCCAACGAAAAGAAAACTCGACAACAAAGACTTAAACACTTAGAAAGCGAATTGAAGAAACTTCAAAAAGAACACTCAGGAACTCTAAAGGATGACACCAAACTCAAAATTACACAGTTGAAAAAAGAAATAGATGAAATAAATACACAGGATATACAAAAAAAGCTCTTTATAAAGCAACAGTACTATGAGATTGGGAGGAAATCATTAATTATTTTGTCATTTAAACTACGGAGACAACAAACAGAGAACGATACACAAAGTAAGAAACTGTACAACAAATTCAATAGAAACTAACCTAGAGAAAATTCAACAAAGCTTTGAAAAATATTATAAAACATTGTATTCCAAACCACAATTGAACAATGAACATCAGATTGACACCTTCCTCTCTTCAATACATCTACCAAAGATCACAAATGAACGAAATCAAAAATTGTTTTCTAAAATAACAAAAGAATTACAATCAGCAATTGGGAGGCTAAAAGGGAGAAAGTCGTCGGGAACGGATGGTTTCACCTCAGAATGGTACAAAATAATGCAAGATCAATTAGTTCTAACACTATTAAAAGCATTCAATTGGGTGCTGGAAAAGAAATTAATTACACCCTCATGGAGAGAAGCAATAATTTCTGTTATTCCCAAAGAAAGATAAATTGGAGTGTGGGAATTATTGTCTTGTAAGTGTTCTAAATATTGACTACAAATTGTTCACTTCTATATTGTCAAAAAGACTGGAATCACTCCTACCAGAACTGGTACATAAAGACCAGATGGGCTTCATAAGACACAAACAGACCCAAGACAACATTAGGAAAACACTGCATGTTATGAGAGAAGCAGAGAAAGCTTTCAATTCCGTGAGATGGTCATTTATAAAAATGACCATCTCACGGAAATTAAGTATCAAAATTATTACAGTATTATCAAAATTTGGGCTTCACACAACTATAATTGACATATTTGCTGCTTTATATGATAAACCAACTGCCAAAATAAAAATTAATGGAGACTTAAGTAACTTCTTTACTCTGGAAAGAGGAACAAGACAGGGATGTTGTGCCTCGCCACTCCTCTTTACCCTGTTTATAGAACCCCTGAGTCAGTGGATCAAACAGAGACCTGATATAAAATGTGTAACAATGACATCTGGGGAGCAAAAGGTTGCCTTATTTGCTGATGATCTATTAATAAGTTTAACACAACCCACACTGACACTCCCTAAAGTGATGAAAATACTCAAGGAATATGGTTTACTTTCAGGGTACAAAATTAATATTAATAAAACTCAAGTGTTGCCACTTAACTATGACCCACCAAATGAGATTAGGAATTTATATAAATGGAACTGGGATGCAAAGCACATCAAATATTTGGGAGCTGTGCTACCTAAGGACATCAAGAATGTTCAATGTTAACTATGGACCTTTAATCTCAAAGATAAAGTCAGATACACAAAGTTGGAATGTTATTCCCTTTCTCAATTTATATTCCAGGATTGAGTCAATTAGAATGAATATGCTTCCAAGAATGCTTTACCTATGTCAGTGCCTGCCAGTCTAAATGCCACACAATCAATTTCAAGAATGGGACAGGGCAATTTCAAAGTATCTATTGCAGGGGAAAAGTGGCAGCATTGAATATAGAACTCTGCAATTAAGAAAAGAAAGGGGTGGGATGGGCCTTTCTTGTCTCCAAGAATATTACTACTCAGCTCAGCTATTCATGAGGTTGTTACTTTGATTGTAAAAAATATTTCCTAGTTTTATGTTATTTTATTACCATCTGATAAGTCAGTACACAGCACACATTCCTGTTAATTTTTTGCTAGACTTAAGTAAATGAGCAAACTGAATGTAATCATGAGCGCAGAAGGCCAGATATTAGTAAACTGTAAATATATCATGTAAATACACTGCCTGTCCAAAAAAAAGTTGCCACCTGGATTTAACTAAGCAAATATGTAAGAGCCTTTCATTGGATAATTACTGCAGTGATGAATATGTTTCAGCAGACAACAGCTTACGTATTTAACCTTAGCTGATGCAGCGAGGAGCTTCTCATTTCTTAGTAAGAGCATTTCCACACGCACAATGCAAAGGGAACTCAAGGGATTGGGACTAAACAGCTGTGTACCCCTAAGAAAACCCACTTGATCAGTGAGGCTAATCAGAAAAAAAAGGCTTCATTTTGCTAGGTAGAATGAAGATTGGACTCTGGAGCACTGAAAGAAGGTCATGTGGTCTGATGAGTCCAGATTTACCCTGTTCCGAAGCATCAGGGTAAGAAGTGTAGCGGACAAGGCTTGGCTTACTTGGAATGCCACGGGAAGAGGCCAAACAAGATACTGAATCTTTTTTTTTTTTTAGGTTGTAGACTTAGAGCCCACATAAAACTGCCATCTTGGAAAACAGACAGAACCAGAAAACGTCTCTTTCCCAGGAAAGAAACTCCATAAGTGTCAGAGGTGAATTACGGCAGGACCGCTGTAATTTACCTTCACCATCCACAGTTCTCTGGAGAAGCCTGCAATATTTGTTTCTCTTGATGCCTAAGTGTGAATCTCAGACCTCCTGCGGAGGGTGAAGCTTCCCAGGACATTAACATTATAGATGAACAAACTTAAAAGGACACAATGACTCTCATACAGCTGTGAATGTTCTCGATCAACACGTTTTTCATGTTTAACCCCACTTTTTTCTTTAGGAATGTCAGTTCCTCTGCAGGGAGGACATCTGATAAGACAGCTATAAACTTTGCCACATACCTGTGAAAAGCCTGGTTTGAGGTTGTCACAGTTTTACACTGAAACATACATGGACTCAAATAACTGCTTCTGATGTTTTGTGTTTTCATGCATACCAAAATCACAGTAAGGAGTTCCTTTATCACATATCCAAAATTCACATCTGTAGGTGATATGGGGACAAAATTAAGATTGTAATGAAATAATCATATTTCTTGCATGGACCCACAGTGCCACCCAGCGACATCGGAGGACGCAACGACGTCGGGACAAAACCCATATTAACCATTATATCATCTTCAATTAAGAGTGTAAAATGTGAAGTTGGTATCATTCATAACCGTACACATGAAATGTAACACATATCCTCACAATAACATATATTTTCAATATCTAAAGCACATTTGATATATAGTTTGAATGCATAAGGTAACTCACGGATTTGTTAAAATGTATAATCTTGATTTTTGCTTATATTCTATTGATGGATCATGGTGAGAGACGGACAGATCGTGCTTGCGCATATAATATCACATATTTTGATTCGATTTGCCAAATGCAGTTGTCTTCTGTCTGGGGAACAAAGAAAGCGTAATCAGATTACTAAAAGTCGTGTGAAACTCTCCCTCCTCCCAGATAGACAACTCAGAGGACATAAAAGGCTGACAACGCCTTTGTCTGGCTCTCTTAACTTCTTCACCTCCTCCTGAACGTTTCTTCTATGCAGCCACTCCGACGCCTTCTTTTTTTTAGACACGTATCTTTTCTTTAAACTTTTCGTTCTCTGAAATTTTACTTTGTCTCTGCGTTCTTTTCTTGAGCTCATTTTTGTCGCCTCTTCATTTTGCAACATATTTTAGACACTGCTCACCTTCATTACAAGCCTGAGCTTATATTTTTAATTTGTGTTTCAATAAGAAATAATTGAAATCATTTTTTTTTTCCTTTTTCTAAATTTCACCGTGTCTCAGCTCTCAAATTTCACCCTTTTTTTTGTACTCGGCTAACGGCAACTGAAAACAGAACGAAAGCCACTGTTAAATAAGTTATTTTTCATCAACCCTGGAAGATGCGCAGACAGAGCGCTGAACACCGGCTTGACTCATCACCTGCGTGCCTACACCTCAGATGTCTGCTGGCAGACCTCCGACTGTGCTAAAAAGCTCCGATGGCAGAACTCGTTCCCTAGCAACTACACGACACTGGAGACAGACAGCTAGAGCGCCTCGTGAGGACGTCACCGGCTTTCTACTACGTTCCGGCCAAACGGAGACTTCAAAACAGCGCTACAAAAAGTAGGAAACGCTAACTTCTTTCTGTTCCTGATTTGGGTTGATGTCATTAATAACTTCATGATTTAAATTTAGTCACTCTTCAGCGTATCGATTGTAACCCAACTTTCCGATTCACTGCGTTAGATCGTCCGCTCACTATCCTCTTTCACCATAACCTCTTCCTTGAATCTGATTCCCCACATTCAACACATACCCACACACGCACGCACGCACACGCACACACACACACACACACACACACACACACACACACAGCATATTTCTTACTGTATATAGCTCACCTGTACTGTCTTGGTAGAATAATTAAATGTTTTTCATTGAGACAAATTCACGGTCTCATGCATTTCTTTGTGTGGGAACTGAACTCAATTTAATCAGAATTCTAGACTTTCAGATATCAGACTGATCAACTTTATTTAATAATAAATTAATAATTTCCTCAGACAAACTGAGGATGGTGCCCCTTTATTAACGAGTGCAAACGTAATTGCTTCAGTGGTTATGCTACAGAAGAGAGGTGGATGAAGTGATGCACTCATCAATGCCTAGTGCCTCTACAAGCCTGTGGGGGTTAGGGTTATGATCTGGGGTTGGTCAGGTTCAGCAAGGTTATGTGTCCAAAGAATGAGGTCAGCTGAGTACCTGAATACTGTATACTGAATGACCAGGTTACTCCATCAATGGAGTTTTTCTTCCCTGATGGCATGAGCATAATGACAATGTCAGGATTCATGGGGCTCACACTGTGAATGAGTGGTTCAGGGAGCATGAGACATCATTTTCACATGTGGATTGGCCTCCACAGAGTCCAGACCTCAGCCCCGTTGAGAATCTTCAGGATATGCTGGAGAAGACTACATAGCGGTCCAACTCTCCCATCATCAATATAAGAACTTGGTAGAAAATGAATGCATCTCTGGACAGAAATAAATGCTGTGACGTTGCAGAAGCTTATCGAACAACGCCATGGCGAATGTGTGTCATTTTCAGAGCTAAAGGTGGTTCAATGAAATATTAGAGTATGCAACTTTTTTTTTGGACGGGCAGTGTAGTAAGTGATTCTCACCACAGCCAGACACAGCACTGTAGCTCCTGTGGGTTCTCTTTGCAATGTTTCTGTTGCATTTCCAAATCAGCCCGTCGACCCTGAACACAGATCAGACCCACAGAGTTAACTGCAGTACACCATGCAGAACATTCAGTTCATTTTGTCAAACTTAAAGAATGAGACACAGCTTAGGGTTTGTGAAGTCTGTATTTTGGAGGCCAGTACAATGGCAAACCTTTTGATTACAGACAAACTATTACACAGAAAAAAACCCAAATAACCATGTAAAGCAGATTTAATGAAGAGTTGCAGGATATAGCATTAGGATGCAAGGAATTCCAAGATTAAATACAACCCATAATTTTTCCTAATAGTTTTCAAGCTGTCAGAATGCAGTATTTTGTATCTCGACATTACACGGTTACAACTAATGAAGTCTAAAGCAAAATGAAAATATTTCATTCAATTGAAATCATTTAATTGAGCTGAAATTTCTAGAACAGCATGTAGTATTGATAACTTCTTCGATAATCAATCTATCACTTGCCAGAAGCACATACCTGGAGGACAGCTTGGAAAGCTCGACTCATGAAACCTCGCCAGGCATGGGGCAGGAGGAGAGCACGATGCCACTCTGAGGGCTGAATGTTCACCTACATACCAAAAAGAAAAAGAACTTAAGAGTTACTTTTTCAACTGTTCCTACACCAAAGAGGAGTAAGAGAAGCAGGGGAAGAGTAGGCTGAGACATACTTCATGAATGAGGGCTGTAAGGGTCTGCTGGTAGCTGCGGCTACGACTGACAAGGAAGCGATCGATCGGTCTGCCTTCGCGGTCCGTCTGCACAGGCAGTTCGTAACAGAGCAGAAGTCCAGCTACAAGACCGAAGAGAAGATAGGTGTGCTATGTTGAAGCTGCCAACTTCAACTGGTAAATGGTATATGGTCTGCACTTATATAGCGTATTTCTACCGTACTGGCACTCAGAGCGCTTTACAATGTGTTTTGCATTCACCTACGCTGCAATTGCCATTGCGAGCAATTTGGGGTTCAGTGTCTTGCCCAAGAACATTTCGGCATGCGGAAGGGCTTGGACTGCCAGCCTTGCAATCAGTGAGCCCACAGCCACTGTTAAATCAATTCCATTCTATCTGGATGGAATATGGTCAGTTTTACTCGGTTGATGGAGGCCCACCACCTCCTCCCACTCTTTGTGATCCTATTACATAAAATAAATCCCAGTTGAAACTATCTGTACAGCTTGTTACCAGTAGAGATAACTGAAATGTACGCAGGCAGAATACCTCTAAAACAAAGCTTCTGACTACGGTTTATTCATCATGTCTTCTTTTGAGATGATTTGGGGTAAAATCAAAAGATTTACAGTTCAGAAAGATCAGCAGGACCACACAGGTACGAACATTTTGCCAAACTAACTTCTCATATAACCACAGAGGTGAATCAACATTGCTGAGACAACCTAAACAAGGGGGGTGTTAATTACCTGCTAGTCCAGGCTTCAACCCAGGCTGCTTGTTCTTCTCGTAGGTCTTGATCATGAACGATGGGACTCCTGCCACCATTTTTCCATGGTCTGAACGCAGGCCACCTCCTCTCAGGGCAGAGAAATATACTCCACGCGGCATCTGTTTCATCTCCTGCTTCACCAGTGATGTCAGGAAGAGCTCCAAGGCTGCAGTAAAGTAAAAAGTATTATGATGAGCTGTTGCATGGAGATACTACAAAGATTAGTAAGGCTTGGCTGGTTTGCACCATTAATGTTCCCGATAGTTTTTGTGTGGTCTTCTGGCCCAGCTGGAAGCATCGCAGCTGGGAACTTAACTCAGGTACAAACTGCGAGGATATTTGTTGCTGTTTTCCCAGAAGGTACCCAGATGTGCCAATTGCAGGGGAAACGAGAGTGTATAACCCATGAGGTTTGATGACAGCGCAAGTGTAATTTACCTTGTAGAGCAGATGGGGAGGTTAGAGCTATCAGCTTTACATAAGATGAGCCTGGGATGGAGAGATCCGTCTCCTCTTCCTCTTTCTCCTTACTCTGTTCATCATCCTCCTCATTTTCAGGGATCTTTGTAGCTGGTCTGGCCTATGGGGAAAACAGAGCAGCAGAAACAGGCACAACTGTACGATTAAGACAACTTACGCAAAGAGCTAAAGCATGACCTAAATTGAATACCACTCTTTAAACCTCAATGAAAGGAAGACAAGACAATGGTAGTCTACCAAATTGTGTAGAAAGTGTAGATTGAGTTAAGTTCACATAAGTATAACTCACATGTCCTGAAGACAAAGAACAAACACAATTGAACAAAGCACACACCACTATTTGTGCTCTCATGAGAAATTTTGTGGAGTCAGATGTTAAATCTTTTGGCACAGTGATGTTTTAAGGAAGCATAAGAGTAGGAATAGGAATTTTTCTCATTTTTGTGACTAATTTTGAAATAATAAGACAACAGCCACAGCTGTCAGTCGTATGATTTCCAACAGATAAGTCCCGATAAGTCTGCAGCAGTGGATTTGTAGTAGGATTGCAATCATGTGATCGTCAGCAGGCAGCTGATGTAGCGTAAGGCTACGTTCACTTTTGTCATAGTTACAGTGACACCATGCCACTATCTTGCAATGATACAGAAATCTTTAACAAATCCGTGGATCCAGACTGTAAGCTGCATCACTGCCAAAATCTAATCAGGTGGTCCTTGTGTCATTTCTGACCTTCGCTGAAAATTTCATCCAAATCTGTTTTTGAGTAATATTGCACACAGATAAACAGACAAACATACGCCAATCGTCACATAACTCCACCCTGTTCCTTGGCGGAGTAACAATGGAAATCGGCATTTCTGTGACAGTTCAGACTGTGTGAAGGCCATCTCATAATGTCAATCTTTTCACCCTTGCTTGGTCTTTAGCACAAAACTGTAAGGTTGAACTACAGTGCACCCGGAAAGTATTCACAGCCCTTCACTTTTCCCACATTTTTTTATGTTACAGCCTTATTCCAAAATTGATTAAATCCATTTTTTTCCTCAAAATTCTGCACATAACACCTCATAATGACAATGTGAAAATTTTTTTTTTGAAGTTGTTGCAAATGTATTAAAAATAAAAAACCTGAGAAATCACATGTATATAAATATTCACAGCCTTTGCCATGAAGCTCAAAATTGAGCTCAGGTGCATTCTGTTTCCACTGATCATCCTTGAGATGTTTCAGCAGATTAACTGGAGTCCACCTGTGGTAAATTCAGTTGATTGGACATGATTTGGAAAGGCACACACCTGTCTATATAAGGTCCCACAGTTGACGGTGCACGTCAAAGCACAAACCAAGCATGAAGACAAAGGAATTGTCTGTAGACCTCCGAGACAGGATAGTCTCGAGGCACAAGGCTGGGGAAGATTACAGAAAAATTTCTGCTGCTTTGAAGGTTCCAATGAGCACAGTGGCCTCCATCATCCATAAGTGGAAGAAGTTTGGAGCCACCAGGACTCTTTCTAGAGATGGCCGGCCATCTAAGCTGAGTGATCGGGGGAGAAGGGCCTTAGTCAGGGAGGTGACCAATAACCCGATGGTCACTCTGTCAGAGCTCCAGCGTTCCTCTTTGGAGAGAGGAGAACCTTCCAGAAGGACAACCATCTCTGCAGCAATCCACCAATCAGACCTGTATGGTAGAGTGGCCAGACGGAAGCCACTCCTTAATAAAAGGCACATGGCAGCCCGCCTGGAGTTTGCTAAAAGGCACCTGGAGGACTCTCAGACCATGAGAAACAAAATTCTCTGGTCGGATGAGACAAAAATTGAACTCTTTGGAATGAATGGCAGGCGTTACGTTTGGAGAAAACCAGGCACCGCTCATCAGCAGGCCAATACCATCCCTACAGTGAAGCATGGTGGTGGTAGCATCATGCTGTGGGGATGTTTTTCAGCGGCAGGAACTGGAAGACTAGTCAGGATAGAGGGAAAGATGAATGCAGCAATGTACAGAGACATCCTGGATGAAAACCTGCTCCAGAGCGCTCTTGACCTCAGACTGGGGCGACGGTTCATCTTTCAGCAGGACAATGACCCTAAGCACACAGCCAAGATATCGAAGGAGTGGCTTCAGAACAACTTGGTGAATGTCCTTGAGTGGCCCAGCCAGAGCCCAGACCTGAATCCAATCGAACATCTCTGGAGAGATCTAAAGATGGCTGTGCACCGACGCTTCCCATCCCACCTGATGGAGCTTGAGAGGTGCTGCAAAGAGGAATGGGCGAAACTGGCCAAAGATGCATGTGCCGAGCTTGTGGCATCATATTCAAAATGACTTAAGGCTGTAATTGCTGCCAAAGGTGCATCAACAAAGTATTGGGCAAAGGCTGTGAATACTTATGTACATGTGATTTTTCAGTTTTTTCATTGTTACTAAATTTGAAACTATTTCAAAAAAACTTTTTTCACGTTGTCATTATGGGGTGTTGTGTGTAGAATTTTGAGGGAAAAAATGAATTTAATCCATTTTGGAATAAGGCTGTAACATTGGAAAAAGTGAAGCGCTGTGAATACTTTCCAGATGCACTGTATGCTAAAGAACATAACAAGAGACCTAAAGTTAGAAGATACCAAGATAATTTTGTTCAGCTCAAATGTGGTCCAACATGTTTGACGTGAGTGAACCTGGCCGGGACTACAACAGTGAATGCATAGTCCTGACAGTGAAGCATGGACTCAGTCTGCAGAAATTCAGAAGACGAGATATATTCCAACATGATGACAATCCAAAGATCACTGGCGAAAGCACACGAGAGTTTCTAAAGAAGAAAAAAGTGAAACTATACTTAGACCTAACCAAGTATGATGCAATGAAACAAGAATCAAATAGAACATTTGAAATCAGCTTGGTATTTCAAAGAGAACAGTAGAACAACACAACCCCTTCAGGAAAGCTGAAAAACTTGTACTGGAGAATGGTAGAACATCTGTCTTGGTATCCTACATAGCGAGGAGGATTGAGTCTGTTATCAAAAATAAATTTGGGCATATAAAAAGTTAAATAAATTGAAACTGTATACAAGAGTGTACTCCAGTTGTAAACAATTCAATGCAAAATGTAAAGGTATAGAATTGTTAGGAGAGTGGAGCAGAAATCTTACAGCCTCAGGAAGGAGATTTATAGTGTGAACCGCTTCAGGGAAATCTGCCAAAGCCTTGTAGCCACAGCTGGCCACCTCTGGATCCTGTTACAACAAATGCACAGAGTCAGCATTTTGAGCGATTTCTTCACAAATATATTTGAAACATCAGCACACTGTAGATGATAATGATGCTGTTTGCAATTATCAATGTAACTAAGCTTTGATCAGAATTTTGGGGCTCAAAAGAAAAATATTTTCAGTTTTAAATTTGTAAAATGTTGGAGCAAATTTGGAATTGTCTGTTGAACTTTTCTAAATTTTACAAACAATTTACAAACAATTTACAAACAGATCAGATATCTTCAGTACACAGACCTTGTTCATGGCATAACTCCAGAGAAAGCTGACCACCTCCTCTGTCAATTTCTGAGGAAAAAGACAAGGTAGAAAAAATATTTTTAAAGGTTAAATAATTTCCCTTTTAGTCATAAAACTGAGATTTTTCACTAAATAGCACACAGCCCCACAAATGAGAAGCTATGGAACATTCCACTCAGTTTCTCACATATTCTTTCTCATTGGTGAATTTTGTTCAGTCAACTGACGGCAGCAGGCCAACCACCGCTAAAAATTCAATGCAGTGCTTATGTTGGAGCAGTGACCTAACATTGGGTCTTCCTGCTCCCAAATTTGCTAAAATATGTTACACACATACATTTATTTGCTTTCTTGCAGTGTTATGAGAAGACTGATACTGCTCTCGTGTCTGTGTGTTCAAACACAACATGTTTAGCCTAGCTTCACAAAACAACTACAAGCAGGGGGAAACAGCGAGCCAGGCTCCATCCGAAATACAAAAGCACTAACATGCATAATTTCTAGCTACACAGTTCAAAGAATAGTGGTTTGATCCCTGGAATATGTCGTTTTCAAAGACTAAAATAGTTTACCGATACAAATACATTCAGTGTATTGAAATCTCACTCCTATCTCTGTTGTGTCTTTAGCTTAATTATGAAATTGTGCAAAAAGCTCAAGGTCTGGGCTCCTTTGATACTCACCATCCTTTGTTCACATCATCAAAATTACTTTGGTAACTTATTTTCATACTTGTGAACATCTACAACCAGGGTTCCCACTCTTTCTCTGAAATTATTTTCCAGGACTTTTCCAGGACATTTTCAGCCAGTACAGACACATTATCACATCATACACTAATACATTCTCGTCCCCCTCATTCTTTGGAAGTGTTCTTTACTACAGTTGTAACTTGCATTTACCCAGATTGTTTCTATATTTATTACTCAGACATTTGATGTGCAGTCTATGGCTATAATTTATCTATGAAAAATAATTATGACAAATGTATCATAGAATAATGCAAACACGCCCACAGATTACAGCGTAGCACTTCACTAGCAGGACAAACTGGAGTTACAGTGTTCAATTGGGCAATTCCCAACTCAACTTTCTCTTCTCTTACTTTCTCGGGTGCAATTCATTTAAAAATATTTCTATATTTTCAATAAATCACTGAAAAACAATTTCCTTTGTTTCATGTCAGTTTACTGCACAACTCAGATTTCCTACACATCTGGCACCTGCATTTCTCAAACATAACTAAAATCAAAATCACTGCCAAAATACCCAAGCAAATCATAAATTGTCATAAATATAACTAAAATATCAAAACAAAATTTTATCCTGCAGTGCAGTAAGGTCAATATAAAACAAAGCAATGTCATTCTAATAAAAATGCTTCCTAAAAAAGTTGCTCAGTTATTTTAGCTTCTTGACCCATGCTAGCGGTTCAAATGAACATGTCATAGTTACAGTCTTCTCATTGTAAGGGTGCCCCTCTTCCCTGTGGTCTCTGTGCGCATCTCACTCTGTTGGTAGTTACTTTAATTGGAAATTAGCTGTGGTAATGCTCCTTCACACACCTGGGTGATGCAGTCTGTCACTAAAGGAGCTATCCAGAGCTCTCAGAGTGTCGTGCATGGGGTGGGAGACGCTGTCCAGCAGGGATGTTAGCTTGGCTAACATCCTCCTTTCTCCCACCACCTACACTGGATCCAGGGGGCTCCCCAGGACAGAGCAGGCAGTCTTGATCAGCCGATCAGCTGTGCTGAAATCAGAGATGTGCTGCATCTCGCAGCGCACAGCCAACTCCGTAACCGACACGCCCACTAGAGCTCTCCTCTGCCTGTCACTCCACGGAGGACAGAGAGGAGCCTGTGGCCGCCCACGGGAAAGAAAACCCTCACACTTGTGGACCAACACTAGCAGCACTTTTCAACTTACAGTCACTAGTTTTGTCTCTAGGCGGTAAGTCCTAAACGGGGTCTGAAAAGTCGCTAAATGTCGCGACAAAGTCAACTGCAAGAACTGGGATGCAGAACTGCTCGAAGCAGAAATGCAAATTTGATTGGCTGGTAGCGTCACGTGGGGCGCTGCGCCGGCTAGAAGCAGAGAAGCGCTATGTAGTAGGGAGGTTAAGCGACTTTTGACTTCAAGTCATGATGCAAAGGTCTCCTTTGGTATGGAAGTACCTTAGGGTCATACAAATAAATTTATTCTAAGACACAAGTGACATCACGCTTTGGCGGCCATTTTTAAAATCGCTGCCGACCATACTCAAGAGGCCCATATCTTTGCTTCTGTTATAGCTATAATGGCAAACTTGGTGTCAACGTGTACATTTTTGGGGTCAATGAATCCAACAAAATAGGTTCCAAGACTAAAAAACTATGATATTCTCCTCACCATGACAACTGAAGGTAAAATGTGCAATTTATTAAAAAAAACAAACAAAAAAAACCACATACCAAAAACAGTCGATTCACAACTCAATAATTTAATAAATAACAACTTAAAGTGTTGAATATGTGTATTATGGATGCAAAGAAACTGAGTAGTAAGACAAGTTCATAACTACAATCATGGAAAAAATTATTAGACCTCTTGTTTTCTTCAATTTCTTGCTCATTTTAATGCCTGATACCACTAAAGGTACATTACCTGAAGAATACAATGAACACGACAAAAAATGCAGTTGATTCCATAAAACTTTATGTCCTATTTGACATCTTTTAGTTTCATGTATTCCCAGGGTATATAAGAGGCCATATCATGCCATAAGCAGCACTGCACATGCAAAGGCCTGGAGTGGTTTCCTGCTGACATTCAAGCCGTAGCACAACTCAGAAGTTGTCAGCTCTCACATAATGCCTAAAACAAAAGAATTATGTGAAGCCCAAAGGCAGACATCTTGACACTGCTGGAAACTGGCATGAGTTAGAGACAGGTAGCGAAAAAACTGAAGATCTCCAAGACAGCTGTTCATTACACCAAGAAAAAGCAAGCTCAACATGGTACTACCAAACTGCTAGCTGGTCGCGACAGGAAACGTTTTTCTACGAACCAGATGACCGTCACTCATCTGTTCCTGTGTCAGGAATCGTCCTCAGATCTCCAGGGACCTTAAAAATGAGTGGGCACTGTAGAGAAATGTGACTGAACTGTTGATGATTGGGCTAAGGTTCTCTTCAGGGGTGAATCCAATTTTAAGTTGATGCCCACTCCAGCCAACGTACTGGTTAGGAGGAAGCCTGGAGAAGCTACAAACTAGATTATTTGCCCCTACAGTAAAACATGGGGGTGGATCAGTGACCATCTGGGGATTTTTCAGTTTGGGTGGAACAGGGCAAATGAACCAGGTCATGTACAGGACTACTCTTGAAAACAGTCTTCTTCCATCAGCTGGAAACCTCTTTCCTGCCTCCAGTGACTGGATTTTCCAACAAGACAATGCCCCTTGCCACATGGAAAGGTCAGTTAAAGCCTGGATGGAGAACCAGAACATTGGAACCATGCCTTGGCCTGCTCAATCACCAGATCTAAATCCAATTGAAAACTTGTGGAAAATCGTCAAATGCAAAATGGAGAACCACAAGCCCAAAAACAAAGCAAATTAGAATTTGTGCAACAGGAATTTGCTGCTGTGACAGCAGAACAATGTCAGAAGCTGGTGGAGAGCATACCAAGACGCATGGCTGCAGTCATCAGAAACAATGGTTATGAAACAGTACTAACTCCTGTGTGTATCATGGGACTAAAACAGAAAAGAAAACATGGAATCCTGAAAGCTGGTTTTGGCAGTACAATGACATAGCTATTGATGTAAGAAAAACTAAAGGGATTTTGGTTATTATCAAGAGAACCATGGAAAATGTATGATACAAGCTCTGAAATTAAACTCTTATGAGTTATTTTTGTTGTTATCATTATATTTGTCCAAAAAAATGTACCTTTAGTGGTACCAGGCATTAAAATTGAAGAAAACAAGGGTGGTCTAACATTTTTTTCCATGACTGTATGTTCACATTTTAGAAGTAGGCAATGCAAATACCTATAATTTTCTAGCGATGAAGTCTAATAGCTTAGTGTAACTACATCACAAAGATGATTTTCTAGTTAGAGGTCTGCACCACTGTGGGAACATGGGCCATGATGTCCACAGAGAGACATGCAAGGCAGCCTCTGCATGCAGCATTTGCAAGGTGCCTTACAGTCAGTCTTACACTTGCAAATGACAAGTTCTGGCAAGCCCTTTGAAATAATAGCAGTTGTAGTGTAGACAGGAGTTGATGGAGAGTCTGGGGAATCCTGCTCCCATCTCCATAGAGACAGTGAAACTGTTGCATGGTGTTTAACAAGTGCCTTTCCCTATACATATCCACTCTAAAGAGAAACATAATTCGTGATACCAAGGCCCTCCATTGTTCTTAGCCATATTTATATTATGTCCCTATACAAATTTGTCTTACCTGAAAAGCTACTCGAAGGGGGTGCTGATGGAGTGCATCACTGCTTGGTGGCATGTGGTCAGAATCTTTTCCTTTGTGAAAGAAGAAGGAGAGTTGCGCAGCATCCACAGTTGCGATGCTGTCCTCAGATACACCACAGAGCATCAGGACAAATCTCTGGAGCATGGGTGTCTGACCTGAACTAAGGTAGGTGATTGTCTGTCTGAGGACTTTCATTGCATGCCAAGCCATAGTGGGGCTGGTAGGCAACTCTGTGAACAGTGGCAACATGTATGATTTGGATGAGTGAAGTAGCCTCTGTGATGCAATAGAATTTCTGCAGCTTTTGTGCCACATGACAGGATTTTGACTCATCAGCTGCACTACATCCTGACTTGCACCACTAATGTCCACTATAAACTCAGGCAGATTCCCAAATACCTTCAGCTCCTGGATGTTATCTACAGCATTTTTTAAAACATGATTCCAGTCACTGTCATCTTCCTCCAAGACCATGCTCTGTCACACCTGGAGAAGCCTGCTGGCACTGTGAGAATCATGTTCTTTGATTTCTCCAGTGCTTTTAACACGATTCAGCCGGTTCTCCTGAGGGACAAACTGGAGGTCACAGGGGTGGATCACCACCTTTTTGGCTGGATAATGGACTACATCGCAGACAGACCACAGTTTGTGAGGACACGGGACTGTGAGTCTGACATGGTGGTCTGCAACACAGGGGCCCCACAGGAAATGGTCTTGGCTCCGTTTCTTTTCGCCTGGTACGCTGCAGACTTCATGGACCACTCAGCCATCTGTCATCTGCAGAAGTTCTCTGATGACTCTGTGATCATCGTCGCTACCTCCAGATCAACTCAGGAAAGACCAAAAAACTGGTGGTGGACTTCCACAGATGCAGTCACACACCCCCACCATCAGTGAACATCCAGGGCATGGACATGGAGAGAGTGGATTCATATAAGTACCTGGGTGTTCACCTGAACAATAAACTGGACTGGTCAGACCACACTGCAGCACTCCACAAGAAGGGTCAAAGTAGACTCTGTCTACTGAGGAGACTGCTGTTTTTTTGAACTGCAGGGGGCACTCCTGAAGACTTTTTATGACTCCGTGGTGGCATCAGCCATCTTTTATGGTGTGGTCTGCTGGGGCAGCAGCTCACAGCTGCTGAAAAAAGGAAACTTGATCGGCTGATCAAGACTGCCTGCTCTGTCCTGGGGAGCCCCCTGGATCCAGTGTAGGTGGTGGGAGAAAGGAGGATGTTAGCCAAGCTAACATCCCTGCTGGACAGCGTCTCCCACCCCATGCACGACACTCTGAGAGCTCTGGATAGCTCCTTTAGTGACAGACTGCATCACCCAGGTGTGTGAAGGAGCATTACCACAGGTCCTTCCTTCATGCTGGTATCAGACTTTTATAATCAGCTCCCAACAGATCAAACACACACTCACTTAATGACACCTAGCAAACTGTCATGTGCAATAAACAAAAGTGTAACTCATTTGTGTATATATTTATAATAACGAAGCTAACTAACTAGCTATCAAAATGTAGGCTATGTGCTTGCTTCAATAATAATGCAGCTAACTATTTACTAGCTAGCTAGTTATTAATAATCTAATCTTAAAAACATTTTTCTATTCATTCAGAAAGTCATACGAACCTCAAAGTTTCAACCTGTCACCTTTGACATTCAACAGCTGCTACAGCTGTTACACCCCCTGGTGCATCTAGGCATATGCTACTCCTGACTAGTTGAAATCTCATACTACTTAGGACAAATGTAATGTACAGAAGTAGCTGCACTGCTTAAATACAAAACTTTTTGAAGGAAAAGATAAGTAAAGTCACTCTGATGACACAATTTTTTATGTGAAATGTGCATATTTACCCACAGTTGTCATGGTAAGGGGAAAGCTGTTGCTATTTGACACTTGAAACCTATTTTATTGGATTCCTTGGCCCCAAAAATGTACACTTTAACACCAAATTTTTCATTATACATATAACAGAAGCAAAGATATGGGTTCTAGAGTATTTTCGGGGCATTGGCGGCCATTTTTGAAAAAATGTGTTTATTTCCAATACAAAGTGTGTTCTCACTTGTGTCTTAGGAAAAAATAAATTGTATGACCCTAAGGTATTTCCATACCAGAGGGGACCTTTGCATCATGACTTGAAGTCAAAGGCCTACTTTTTGGGCTTAACCTCCCTACTAATGCCTTAATGTTGCTCAGAAGATAAGGTGACAACAGACATGCATGCGCATAACTTTTAACCTGTTTGCATTGACAGGGGGAGGATAAATATTTTTCCAGGATAAGTTAACCGTTTCCAGGACATTTGACCTTTTTTCGCATTTTCCATATGTTTTCCATGACTGGAAAATTGGTCAATCATTTTCCAGGTTTTCCAGGATGCGTGGGAACCCTGACAACCTTTTAATTACAAAAGCAAAATGCTGTGATGATTCAGCTTCCAGACTGAGATGGCAAACATAAAGGCTTGAATATTTTAATCTTTTGTCTTTTCAGGCTGACAATTGGTCCTCTAAAAATATCAAATTAGAAGCCATACAGAAGCAGAAAATACAGCACTACTACTGCACTCTGACTTTCTCAGAATCCACAAACCATAGACTTTCAGCTTTCTGATCAGTTTTAACTAGTTTGCTGATGAAAATAAATAATATTTTGAACTAACTTACAGTTCATATATCTCATGGGATTCAGGTGTTTCTGTGTAGCTCAACCACCAGTAAGATGGCAGTTAAAGAAATCGTCTAAGTTGGATATCTTTGAATGGAGTTTTGCTTTTTTCTTCTCCATCATGAACTTATTTCCCTTCCTTTCTATAACTTAAGCTGTGTAGTAACTTAGTTCTGTTTTTCTGCCACAGAGAATGTGATAAGTGTGCTGATCAGCTGAACACTTCACACACTACCACACTGCAGTGCAGCAACATAAACCTGGCACCAGTACAGACATACAATGCAAACAATGTACACATACCACATTTGCTGCACTTCAGTTTTGTAGTTACTACGAAGAGGCTGTTTTCATGCAAATGACACATTTCTATGACATAATATTTTCTATATCGAAAAACAGATTTAAGAAAGTAAAATAGTGGTGCAAACTCAATTTGAATCAATATGTAGTAGCTGTGTTTTGCCTTGGTAGGGCAGTATAGTCATTGATAATCTGCACAATTATGGTTACATTATGGCCTGTTCTTCTTCTTGACCCAGTCTTGATTAGTGATATATTATACCAATTCACAGTGATGGAATGTAACTAAGTAAACTTACTCAGGCACTTTACTTTCGTAGCTTTGAGGTAACTGTACTTTACTTGAGTGTTTGGAACTTCTACAGCTATATTTCTCAATCCAACAACTTTAAAGAGAAATTTGCTTTTTACTTCATTTTTATTGCATTATTTGATCATTTTAGTTACTCTTTATTTGCAGATTCAAACTGATAGCAGAAAAATACAATCAACACATAATGTGTTGCTATAGATTAAGATAAAACCCAAGTGATCTCCAAGTAGAATTTCTCAAACTACCAAGCAGTATGTAAAGTAATTTAAACTAGCCCTATCGTTACTAGCTATAGCAATAAAGTGGCCCTGTCTAAAAATTGAATACTTAATTTTTTGGTACTGTAAGTACATTTTGATCAAAATACTTCTGGACTTATGTAAAACATGTACTTCTTCCACCACTGCTGTCAAATGCAAACTGACACAAAGACAAAACAGGACAGGAACATGCATACAAAGCGATGATAGCCAATCAAACACACATTGAAAAAGAATCTTTTAAAAAATTAGACCAGGTACCTCATACTCCTCTGACTTGACAGAGAGCTGGGGAACCAGAGCCAGAAGCTCAGCTACGGCTTTCACCATCAGTGGACGGGTGTCGCAACTCAGCTCAGGCCCGAGACTTCTCCATGTGGAGATAATGTCTACAACCTGTGAAACAAGCCACATGAAACTCAACTAATGATATTTACCAGCATAACTGCTGCTAGAGTCTGCTACAAGGACCAGATTGATTGAGTTATCTCTTTAGCTTTGCCAAGTCAAACCTGGAAGCCTGTCTCGAATCTAAAAAAAAAAAGGGGGTTTTATTCTGCACATTTACCCAAATAACTGTGTAATCCTGATCCTTGGGACAGTATAAGTAGTTTGAAAACAGAAAATTCCATGTGTTCATATGCAGTACCTCTGCTCGACACAGCTCTTGTAGTCCCTGCAGGGCGAAAGCAGCAGGAGTTGCCAAGTCTGGTCTGTTACACTGCTTTAGAGTGAGTGTAATGGCAGCCAACATGTCACCTCCATGCTGGTAAGGCCTGACACACATATGCACAGAAAAACGCACACATAAGGCAAGTTTGTGCCGGTCTTTAAAACACTTTAAAGGAAAAATCAAGGCCTTGGAAGATATTTAAAGGTCTCCCTTCTTTCTTACAAAGATCTTCATTGTCTTTTCTGGCTGTACCTAGTAGCATTTGATATAAAATGGCTGGAAAATCTCCTGTGCAAATTTTCCAGGCTGACTTGACATCAAATTCACATACAATCTTACTTAGTTATACTGTAAACTAGCTAATATATCCAGGAACAGCTCATGTTTCAGGATTAACTAATGACATTATTATGAATTCTAGCCATTATGGCTGCAACTTTTGATTATTTTTTTTTTTTTAAATTATATTTTTTTGGCCTTTTTGTGGGCTTTATTTGATAGGCGCAGTGAGAGAGAGACAGGAAACAGGGCAGAAGAGTCGGGGGAAGACATGCAGCAAAGGGCCGCGAGCGGGAATCGAACCCGGGCCAGCTGCGTATATGGGTCACCCGCTCAACGCGTTGAGCTATACGGGCGCCCGCAACTTTTGATTATTGACCTCGGATCTCTCACCTCTCTCTGCAGATGTCTCTGAGGCAGGCGGCCCTGGCTAGGATCTGCTCCCACTGGGTGTCCTTCCCCACCACCACCCTGCTGTCCTGCTGGTCTAGGACACGCTGCAGCTCCGGGTAGACTCGGTCCTTGCAGACACAAACAAAGAAGTGAACAAGAATTTTTTTTTTTTTAGATTAGGTCAAGACATATGGTAATTGTGATGATCATTATTAATTCCATACCTGTTTCTTCCAGAGAGCAGTCACGAGGCGCATTGCCACCCCTCTCAGCTTGGGGGCGCTGGCCAGCATGTGCAGAGTCTGCAGCACCATAGGGACACAGAGCTGGAATATTAAAGCACTCAATCAGAGCCAGTCAGTTCTTTATACTTGGTGTATGAATTATCTTTAAAAAAGAATCACAAGCATGTGCAAAGGTAATGTATGCACTGACATAATTGGGGTATACACAAGACAGATATATACATGTGATATAGAACCACATGTCAGATCAAAGTCATTGTAAACGAGGACAAGGGGAGGACAGAGGTCCTCAGTACCTTATGAGTCCCGAGGTTCGGCAGGCTGTTGAGCACAGCATGAGCTAGGCCTGGATTCTTTTCTTTGGCCAGTCTGAACAACAGAACCGGAATGAGGGAAGGAACCTGCAGACATACATGGGAGTTTAGTTGAAGGAAACACATAGCGAAAACTACTAAGGATGGCTCACAGAGTGTATTAACCAGACTCAATGAATCCAAACATACTACATTTGAAGCCTTGATTCATTGTCCAGCTTAATAACTTGTCATTTTTTTTTCCATATTATAGGGCTTTTTGGGGAATTTTTCTCTCTCATTCAAAGCTCTAGCTGCAGAGGGTGTCAGGTGCTGTAGAGGCGACTTATGTTGGGGTTTATTAAAGTAGTTGACTTGACCTGTAGCTATGCACAAACCTCAGCAGGGTGAGCTGTGGTGACAGTATCAGGACATACAGATTAACCGTTTCAGGTGATAGGCCGTCTCACCTTCCAGCCCCTTCATGGTCTGACACATGATTGTGGATATCTGAGCCACTCTCATTAAACCCCTTATACACTCTGGCCATTAAGGCTTCATAGACTAAAGTTCGAGAGTGGAAAGAAGGTAAATGCGGGGTTGCACTTAATTATTACCTTCAGTGCTGTGTTAAAAATAAGAACTAGCCAAGGCACTTGGATAGACAACAGCTCTGCAGTGTTAAAGCCTTTAATTAACATAAAACACTTACTGCTGCCCTGCACCTTGGCCGTTGCTTAGCAACCTCTTCACCTGCAAGGCTTGAGAGCAAGAAGGAGGGGCACACAGCAAGAAAATGGAGGTTTTCTTGCCAGTTCAATCTCTAAAATGTCTGTTGCTGACCCTAAACTGTCACCTTTGATCAATAAATATGATTCCAATAAATCACAGTAAATAGTAATGAATTTATCATTTTCCCTGCACCACCTTTGAATCTGCAGACAGTGGTCAGCTTTGTTAATACTCTCAGCTCTTGCAACAATGAGCTATTGCAAACCTACATGATGTTTGCTACTGTGCGCAGGCAGAGGTGAAGTGATGAGCTACAGCACGCAGGCAAATCCAACGGATTCAAATATGCCAATAACCTTCTACTAACGCATCAAAGCACCGGCGGAAGTGGCACTCTGGGAGCAATTAGAACAGCAGGGGTATACTCGGAAGGCGTCTATGAGCCTGAGTAATGAGGAGCCTATAACACCATGTGATATTTCACATCATCTTCTGGAGTTAGCGACTCCATTTATGGTCCCCGAGGGCCAGAAGGAAGTCTGTCAGTTTAATGCTCTCGCTTTATAAAACTGCAGACAATCCAGCAGCTAAAGGCAGGTAAGGGGTTTTTAAGATGGTGCTGCTGTTGTATTTTTAACCATTTCAAAGTCAGGGTCAATGACATACAATGTCTAACATTCCACTTTGTAACCACAGTATCTATATGCTGTTAATGAAACTGTCCATTCCAACCACAGACTGTATATAAAGATGTACAACATGCCAACTTCCCATTAGCTAAAACACGTATAGTGCATGAGTATAACCTACTGAATACCTACCATCACTGCTGAATGCAGACTATAATGACAATGTATTCTGTCACCAGCTAAAGTAATTAACTAACATACAAATCAAGGCCACTAATGAACAGAGGAGGAGGGAGGAGAACCACCTATTACACCTTTGTGGAAAATAACTAGTTGAGTTGAGGGCAGAAAACAAAGGCAGGACTGGTATAACTTGTTCTGCATGGAGATAATTCATGCATTTCTTAGTTTTTACTAAGAAACTTCCTCTAATACTCAAGGCATTGACTAAAAACTTTGGAGAAAACAGCTGTGTGGATTATCTACCTGGCAGGGGTCGGCACCAGCGATGGCCTGGCTTGCTTTCAAAGCCAGCTGGCAAACGTCTTCCTGACCAGTGATGATTAGATGGGTCACAATGAGGAGGAGGGAGGAGGGCAGGCGCTGGCTGGATGACAGGGCCGAGCTGACCGCCAACAGCCAATCAGCTGCTGCTGCTGGATTGCTGGCCACTTTGTGCAGGATGGACAAAGCCACGCTGAGCTCGCTGTACCATGGACTGAGAGGGAGTGCCAGTGGAGGGCCAGGCTTAGGAAAGGAAGACCTAAA
This sequence comes from Amphiprion clarkii, assembly GCA_027123335.1. Taxonomy (NCBI): domain Eukaryota; kingdom Metazoa; phylum Chordata; class Actinopteri; family Pomacentridae; genus Amphiprion; species Amphiprion clarkii. The sequence goes on from CM049589.1 coordinate 18,054,038, forward strand.
ATAAAATCTGTATTCTACAATATACATAAACAAAACTAATGAAAAAGAACAAACCTCATACAAAAAAGTGCAATAAAGCCTTCTAAAGTTTGACCACTTCAACTTGCAATTGTTGGGAGTCACGTCCATCATGAATTGGCTGTAAGAGACGTGTGACATGTATATACATAAAACTTCTAATTTGCAGCTGAAATGTGAAATAAGGTCACATAAACTATCAATATTTGTTTGAGTAATAAAAAAAGACAGATTTTCCTATTAATAGGCCCAATGTAAATATGTTGTGAAGCTGGCTGAAACTTTGAGTTTTGTCAGCAGCAGTTAAATGATAAGAAATAGAAGCATTTGATGTCAGTTAGCTAACTGACATTAGCAGGGTCAGTTCTCCTGATTGTTGTCTGTTTAACAGCCTGGTAAATGAGTCAAGGTGCAGCATTATTAAATGTCAGTGCTTGTGGGTAAGAGAGACAAACTAACTTGTTGCAGTTTTGTGTCTGTGGTTGTTTCTGCGACTGCTGCCTTGTTATTAGTTGGAAGAGTTCCAGTTACTCCCATATGCAAATACAGCATGATAACCAGGAGGCAGATGGTGGAACAATGGTTAATGCACCCAAAGTGGTTTGTGTCATAAAACAAAAATACAGAACATACAGAAATCTCTCTCGCTAAAGAGAGCTAAATGCTGTGCAAATAAATGTTATTTGGACTGGTGATGGAGGTATAACTGAGGGCAAAAATTTGGCAACATGTGCTCTGAAGCTATCACAATTCATATTTGAAGGATTTATTCAGCAAGTGAGCACACAAACAGACATTTTTTAACAAGGTAGAATAAGATTAGTGACTCATCTGTACTTCCAAAGGCAACATTAGCTTTCATCTTAACCCTCTATAGGCAAACAGTGGGTTTCAAAGGTATCTCTAAATTCCAAATTTACACTATTTATTGAAGCCAGAAACTGTAAAAACCGAAGTAATTGTCGGATTTTTAGCTTTCCAATGGTCCTTGAACTAATCATGTGTGACAGACAGGAAACGTGAACAAGTCTGAGGTTAAAAATTTTGACGTTTCATTAAAATAATTTTATTCTGCACATCTCCTTCAAAAATAAATAATTTGCTCCAGAGTCTATTAAAAAAAAAAAAAAAAATTCCGCTTTCCTCAACACATATGAGAAACCATGAGTGATTCAACTATTCAACCGTTCAACCAGCAGTGACAAAAATTCTGGGACATCCTTAAATGGGCTGCAGGCTGTGTTTACACAGAGAAGAGATGGGACAAATATGGAAACAAATTACAGAATTTGAGAGGAAATTTAAATATATTTGAAGAGGAGCAAGTTATCAGCAAGTTGTTGTAAGATACATTCGGTATGGTGAAATAGCTTTATAAAGCTGATGTGCAGAGTAATTAAAAAAATGCCTTATTAGCGGCGATTGTAAAAATGCCAGGAGTAAAATATCTATAGTATGCAGAACCACCATTATTTAATACTCAAAGAAATTCAAAATTAATGATTTATAGAATTATAACTGCATCATACTGCACACACACACATGCACACACACATGCACACACACATGCACACACACACACACACACACACACACACACACACACACACACACACACACACACACACACACACACACAAAAAACAAACAAAAAAAACAAACAAAACTGAATTCTCTTTATACTGCAGGGAGAAATGAGCCTACAGAGTGTGAAAGTGGGACAGGAGAAAAGAAAATGCCCTGAAATTGCTCAGAGTTTAGAGGGTTAAGTATCCCTATATTCTCCATCACTCAGGCAGCACATTGGATAAATATGCTCCTTTACACACAGACTGACATAGATACAGTAAGTAGTAAAACATCCCTTTTTTTACATAAATAAATTGTACACAAATGTATTCAGTTCTATTTCAGTCCATATTTCATCAGCTTACTGCCCTTTGCTTTTAGAGCAAACACTGGTTCTCTGAGCAATCAAATGCTAAGCTGTGGAACAATGAGCACAGTGTTTTGACCAAATGCCAGTTATTTATCTCAAATAGATATCTTTCTTGGCAGTCTGCTTTCATCCATAGCAAATCCATATCATATATGCCCTAGTCCTAAAACAGTGTTTGATTTGGTTCAACTGGTTAGAGTTAAATAAGTTGTTTGACAGTGACAGTAAATGAGGCTGCACACAGAGGAGGGCAGTATCCAATCCCCCAAGAAACTGCAAAAAAATTCCTCATTTAAGCACAAATCGGTTTTCTTCAGTTTGGTCATTGCTTCTAAAAATATGACTTTAATAGGATCAATTTGGAAAACAGCCCAAGGGTTACCTGTCGTGGCTTATCCGTGGGTCTGCTGATGCTGCTTAACAGGTTGTTGGCCAGACTGTGGTTGAGGTTGTGTGTCCTCTGGTCAGCCAGTGGTTCAGTGAAGCTCGAACAGGAGAGGAGCTGCAGCACAGGAAGGACCAGGACTGGACTCAACCAGGGCGGCAGCTTGGCCTGTTCAGGGGCTAAACTCAGTGCTGTATCAAGTAGAGAGAGAGTGAAGGGAGAAGGCTAGAATCCTGTAAAGGCTGATGCCTCTATGTGGGCAAACTATATTATTGACTAGGATAAAGCAGAATAATTGTGATGAAATTAACAGCAGCAGCAGCAAAGGCTTATGCTGCGATTGATTCACATCTGATGTCAGAAACTTAAGCTGAACATCCTTGAAGAGTTCCGCAACACACAACACAAAATGTAAAAAAATCAATGTGGCTGACTGTAACAAGTTCACATTTGCAATGTCAGCAAAGCTTAATTAGGAAAAAGACAAGGATAAACCAAAATTTTAAGGGCTGAAGTCAGAGATTTCCTGTATGTGAAATGAATATAACAGAGCAGTAAACAACATTATGGAAAACTACGTGGGTAGAGAGGACCTGTTAATCGGTCACAACAACAACACAATCATTTAACAGTCATTTGATGTAGCATTCATATAAAAAATACAATTAGTGCAGCTTTAACATTACAAGCCTTCAGATTTTCATAATGTAAACGCTGCTACGTCCTATTGACTTTACATGTATTAACCCTTTGTAATTCTCCTTCTATACATTTGTTTTCAGTGCATGTGGTGATATTCAAAGACGCAGTAAATTACAAATAGTGAAAACCAAAAAATTTCCTATTCCTGCTGTGGTCATTGAACAAAACGGAATGGGTTTATTGTGACGACATCACAAGAAAAGCAATATTGTTGCTTTTTAATTTCACTTTGAAAGAGCTTCCACAAAACAAGACAGGATTTACCATTTTTCTCAGGAGGCAATTTGGCATTTTTTTGCAATGGGAGTCAGAAGCAGCAGCAGTGAGCTGTTAGATGAGGAGCTGCAGGTGTGTGCAGCATGAAAGCCAATTATTCAAAGGGCTCAATATTTTTTATGGTCTGCTTTATCAAATCACTATGACTCTCTTTGGCTGCACTTTTAGTTGAAAATTTGCACTTTTGCTTCTGAGTATTGGTAGCAAAAGCTGCTTGATGAGTGTTTACGCAAGTGTTAAAATTCTCTTCCTGAAAACCATCAGAAAAAACAGACGTCATCAAATGAACCAAGACTAACAGGTCATACAGATTACAAGTTTCATATATTTAATTTCAACAAAACTAAATAAGTCACTGTTACCCTATGATAAGGTGACTAGATAATATTACTGATGCACAGAAACTCTTTTGATGTGTATCCATAGTATTTGAGTCTATTCCCTTTTTCATCTTGGCTCTGATTGTTGGCTAATAAGGTAATTTCAACCTTTTCATGTACACAAATAACCTTCACAGCAGCAATGAAATAATGAATTCCATTGCATGACTTCTTCTGCATCTGGTTTTGACATTCATTACGCAAACCAATTACAAATGAAATATTGTATAAATGAGCCAATTTGCAGAGGTTGGGGGAGATGGTGTGGAGTGGAATCTCTGGCCTTGGGTTTGTTTTGCTCCCAGCAACACTCTGCAGGATGATGTGTTTTGATGTGTTCTGTGCAAAATTAATTTAAAGTAATTTTATTCACAAGTCAGGATTTCTAAACAGAGTGAGAATCTGACCATGGCCAGAGCTTAACTGTGCCTGCAATAATTATTTTTCTTTTTGCTTCAAAAAGTCTTTTTTGTAGAATAAAAGAAAATGCTTACATTATAGTCACACTCACATCTTTAAACTAAATATTAGAAGTGAGCCAGGCTCTGCATGAGGTGACTAGGTTTATTTATTTTACTTTTGATTTTATGGCATGAGCACTATAGATTTTGCTTTACCAAGACTGAGCAGGCTGGTTTGCTGAGCTGCAGGAGCCTCTAGCAGGAGCAGGGCCACAGCCATCATCAGCTCATCCAATGGCAGCTCCTACAAAGCACACACAGCTTTAGTGGCAGCACAGTTTGATATATTATGTATCTTGGGGTGAGATGTAAATTATGATTTTTAGTGCCATAAAGAAAAATTTTGAGTCTAGTTTGGAAAAAATATTATCTAAGACTGTATTTGATCAAAAGCATTGCAGTCAGTTACAGTTGTCACCTGTTGGCAGGACGACAGAAGCTGCTGTATTAAGATGAGGAGCGGTCGGCAGTCTCCATTCAACTTCAGGCATCGTTGACAGGCACACAGCAGCTGTAGAAGCATCCCAGCTCTCTCGGTTTTCCAGCGATCTCCGGAAGCCCTGATGAGACCTTGAAGCAGAGCGTCCATGAATCCACACAGTTCCAGCACTGCCTCCATGCTGTCAACCTGTGGTGGCAGAGAGGACAACAGCTTTTTTTTTTTTTTTTTTACTGTTTTGCTGGACCACATTTCCCCTCAAAACATCCATCTATCCATCCATTATCTATATACCGCTTAATCCTCACTAGGGTCCCGGGGGGGGCTGGAGCCTATCCCAGCTGACTCGGGCGAAGGCAGGGGACACCCTTGACAGGTCGCCAGTCTGTCAAAGGGCTACATACAAGGACACACAATCACTCTCGCATTCACACCTACGGGCAATTTAGAGTAATCAATTAACCTCAGTATGTTTTTGGACTGTGGGAGGAAACCAGAGTACCCGGAGAAAACCCACGCATGCACAGGGAGAACATGCAAACTCCATGCAGAAAGATCCCGGGAAAGCCGGGACGCGAACCAGGGACCTTCTCGCTGCAAGGCGAAAGCGCTAACCACTATGCCCTGACTTAAAAATGTGTAATAAAATTTATTTAAAAAATTAAAATGGAGCAGCAATCAAAATGTAATGTTAAAATTAATTTATTAGCTAAATACGATTTATTCCAGGTAATTATAAAAATGGCCAAATACAGAATAAAATACAATTAAAACCTTGTAGACCCTGGACGTAAACAGAACCTGAAAAAAAAAGGGATATTAACATTAACAAAAGACCAACAAGGATGGTTGAGAAGGAATCGCCCCACTGCAAACAAAACAGAAAGTGCTACCAACACACACACGCCAAACAACAAAGACCCCCAAGTGAATAAACAAAAATACGGGCTAATTCCCTCCCAAGCCACCCCGGGGAACTAAACTCACTAAACCAAAAGCTAAACACCCCGTGGACATCAATAAAATAAAACACAGTGCAGAGAAATTAGGATTAAAAACAAACCAAATTAAAGTAATCGATTTGAATTAATCAAAACCAACTGAAATTCTAAAACCCTAAAACACTTTAAAGCACTCTAAAATAGTAGCAGGCTAAAATCTGTGGATTAAAAGAGACAGATGTCAGAACCGATTGTAAATAGCACTAAAAAACAAACAATTAAAACTTCCATCTCACCGTGTAGATTAAAACCACAGATCCAGGGTATAAAAGCTGCCACCGGAGTATCTCTGCACTAAAACCATTAAAACACCATTTAAAACCAGACTTAAAAAGCATAAAATGAGGGAGAGCTAAAAACACCTACCTGCCTCCAGCCAGCCCTAGTTGAGACTGACTGAAGGCAGCAGGAGCTATTTAAAGGCCACTTCCGGAAACAAGTGTAATGATGCTACCCTACGTCTTGAGTGAGTGGGGACCCCTACTGGCCGCTACATACAGAATGTTATGTTTCACTTCTGTGTGTTTTACAGTCAGATCCGACATGTGGACGACAGTTTATGACGGGATACTGGTCATCAATTGGTGCCGCTGTTCCAGTTTAACTCGTGATCAGGTTAACTGGTGATAGTTTCCATCTCCAGATGTTCCATCCTCAGATTAGTCCCGACCAGACGTGACTGTGTGAAATAAAGATACTACATAAAGATGATGAGTCAGACTGTGGTCTCTAATTTTATCTCTGGATTCCATCGTTTCCTCTCACCGTTCATAAAAATACGTGTTTTTTTTATTGCGACCAGCACATTTCTTTTTACTGTCTGTAGATGATATTTACATGGATATAGACTTTATTAAGTAGTGATGCCGACGCTTTTCGGCAGGTCTTCTTTATCTAGTATCTTTATTTCACACACAGTCAGGTCTGGTCTGGACGAATCTGAGGACGGAACATCTGGAGATGGAAACTATCAACAGTTCACCTGATTAAACTGGAACAGGTCGGAATTGCCAGAGTTCTTCACATTTCAATACTTAAAAATACTTACTTGGAATATTAAAGGAATTTTGTTCACACTGAGATCATGAGCTCTCAGTGTGATGCGTCTACTCCCTCTAAATAAGACAAACATGTCTTCGCTGTTTTCAAGTCAAGTCGCCACGAGTTATGACTGATTTCCAGTTCTGCCGGCAGCTTCCAAATGGGAAACGGCTTTCTCTTTTGTTTAAACTTTAAAATTTGTAAAAACGCAGCGTTTTTTTCTTTCTCTACTTTTTGTTTTTCGAATTTAATTTTTAAAAGAAAAAACAAAAAAAGGAAGCGATTATTTGTTTTTTCTCATTTTATTTTGAAACGGAAAAACAAATGAGCGAACCATACATGGATTCTTAGGTGAGCTTTTATCAGAGATGGGAACTTGGACTCGAGACTCGGGTCCCGATTTTATGACTTTTTGACTCAACTTGATGAAATCAAAAAAAAGACTTGGACTCTAAGCTCAGTGACTCTAGACTTGGACTTGACTTGACCCCTTTGACTCGACGAGTCATGTCGAGTCATAATGGTGCAAGTTTTTAAAATTAAAAATGTGATGTATGAGTCATTTTTATTCGTATCGCTTCACTTCATCGGATCACAGGGACACCCGCTGTCAGTCACGGGGAGGTTTATTGCTGTTACACACATGCGACACACCCCCATTCACAGTTGGAAGAACTGAATGCGGCCTCAGCAGGAGTCAACCGAGAATTATTTCCTTTGCTTAAAAAAATTACAAAGTGGTTAACAAAAAACGGATTGCTGAATGCAGGTTTTGCGATTCAAAGATCACGGACGGTCATGAAACTACTTCCAACTTCAACCGGCACTTGAAGAAACACAAAGATAAGTACGTACTACCTGTTGTTGTTGTTTAGCATTTTGCGAGCTAATCTCGTGAACGCTCTGTCAAGTACTGTCTTATAAAATCCAAAATCATTGTCTAATGTTCGCATACTATCGACTATATATATATGGCTACTTGTGCTTAGCAAATATTTTTGTCATGTGATAGTGAGACTAGCTAGTCGTCGTTTAGCCACTGCTGTCAAAACTATGATTGTTAAAAAAAAAGAAAAAAAAAGGACACTAATGAGTATTTTAGTTCCATTTGTACAGTCAGAATAAATTTGAACCGTAACACTTACTAATTTTATCATGTAGTTTGGGTTACCACAGTCAACTTTTTAAAAATTTAAGTGAATCTTAAAAATAACAATATCCACAGATCTTTAAAAATGTGTAGAACAAATGGGTTGCTGTCCACAAAATATATTTCTGTCATGTATACATTATTTCTTCAGTTTTCATTTAGACATCCAGTACAGTATGAGTTTTCCAACGTTTTAAATTACAATGACCAAAGGTTCCCTATAGTTTCCAATCTACAAGGTCAAAACCTCAGTGTTATTGTAACTGTCAGTGTACACGTGGAACCAAATGAGCCATCAGGGTTTCTGGTTCCATGTGTACATGTAGAAAATGAGTAGTAGAGTTCTTTAGTCTGTTGTTATGAAAGCTGTAGCACATTTTCTGACACATGCTAATTTGTTATCTTACAGATATGACGAATACATGATGAGCAAAGGCATCACAAATGAACCAGAACCACAACAGCCTTCTGTCTCGCAGTTCCTGGACATCTGTGTAGGGCAGTATTCCATGAATCATCCACAGCAGAAAGCTATTACCAATGGAATACTGGAAAAATTGGTGATCGAATGCAACATGCCTCTGTCTATGGTGTAACACAAGAGTTTTCGGGGATTTCCTGAAAATAGTTGATCCTAAATACAACTCAGTGTGCCGCAAAACATTGACCTCAAAAACAGAGACAGTTGCTGGATTGAGACGTGACAAACTGAAAACTCAGCTGAGCAACTCAGATAGCGTTTCAGTCACTGCTGACATTTGGTCTGACCAAAGGATGAGGGGGTTCCTTGGTGTCACCATGCACTACATGGAGATAGACCAAGATAACATACAGCTGAAGTCCAATCTCTTGGCCTGTGATCGCTTCAAAGGTTCACACACAGGAGAAAGGATCTGTGAACAATTTGAGGCCATATGTCATGAGTATGACATTAAAAGTAAGCTGGACTATGTTATTACTGACAATGCAGCCAATATGCGGAAGGCATTCACTGTGTGCTTCCCCAGTGAAGAAGGTGAAGTACATGATGACGATCAACTTGATGACCCAGAGCTATGGCATGACCTAAGTCCAGACAATCAGGAGGTAGTAGATGCTGCTATGGCACGAAAACAGCGCTTGCAGTGTTTTGCACACACTCTCCAGCTGGTGGTGGGAGACGGGTTGAAAGACACAAAGGTGACAACATCTTCTTTGTCAAAGTTGTCAAAACTCAGCTCACTCCTTCACACAAGCACAACATTCAAAGAGGAATTTGAGGCTGCATATGGAGAAAGAAACAGCATCCCTGCTGCTGTCAACACCAGATGGAACTCAACACTGAGGCAGGTGCAGGCAGCTCTCCGATGTGATCATCTAAAGCTCTCCAATGTCCTGGAAAAGGTGGGACACAGGGAGTTGACATTCACAGCACGGGAGTGGAGTCTATTGAAGGAGCTGGTAGACATCCTGAAGCCATTTGCAGAAGCAACAGATTTGACACAGGGGGAGAAGTTGGTTACCATTAGTTCTGTTGTTCCTTCAGTTCTGGCCCTCAATCACCACCTTGAGATGATACCTCAAGTCCGTTTCTTGGGCAGCCTGGTCAGAAGTCTCCAGGAATCCCTGAAGAACAGATTTCTTGGAATCTTTGTAAATGTGAAAATGGCCACTGCACAGTATGGAACCACCGTCCCGTTTTCAGACCCAGTCCACCTCAAAGCAGCTGCCTTGGATCCAGCCTTTGCTTTGTATTGGATTGACCACCATGTGCTGGCCAGTGCTGGCATAAGGGCAGAGGTGGGCAAAGAAGTGAAAGGTAAATTTTGAGTTTAACTGGACATACAAACGACTAATTTGGCTATTTTCACTGCAATGGTTTTGAAATTGTTCTGTTTTCACCCACACTGTATTTGCATCACTGTTAATGTATTTCCTCTTAAATAATAAACCACAGAATACCCTTGAGTTTCACCCACTGTATTCCCAACACAAACAATAAGGGCTCTATTTTGTTTTAACATGTTTTGCCAGAACTGGTCCTGCGAGATGCAGTGGAGGCTGACCAACCTGTGTCTCATGAGGAGGGAGATGAATACCTTGAAGAAGAAGGTCTGTTTGCTGCATACCTTAAGAGACAGAGGAAGGATGCTAACACCACTCCAGCATTACAGCTAAGTCACTATCTCAACTTGTGTGAAGGACAGAGTGTGTTGTCATTCTGGGCAATGCACATGAAGGCTCTTCCTTCACTATTTCGAGTTGCCATCAGGGTCTTAGCAGTTCCTGCTACCAGTGCTCTGGTTGAGCGAGTTTTCAGCCATGGTGGTATCATAATGCGGCCCCATCGTGCACAAATGACTGACAGACTTTTGTCCAATTTGATCTTTTGCAAATGCAATGCTAGTCTGTAGGTGAATGAAACATTGATGTGTATGCCACCACCGCAAACATTCACACAATCCAACAGCTATCATGGCTCTCTCCCTCACACAAATACATGCATGCACACACAGACGCTATAATAGCCAGGCTGGCTGTGACAGTCTCATATTAGTTCTCGTCTTTCTCTCTCACACATAACTAAAAATGCAGCAAGTCAACTGCACATGACATTTTAATGTCAGTTCTCTTACACACACAGAAAGACACAGAGGACTTACTTAAGAACTCTGTGTACCAGATTAGAACCTAGTCATTGATTTAACATGACATCACTTTTGGCCTCAAATTGATCACATTCTTTCTGCCGTGTATTGTTAAAAACATGTAAGACAACCACTTTAGGAGAACTTTACTTATATATGTACTTATATGTGAGAGAATTTGACAATTTTGAGGTTTAGTAGTTTCCAATTAGACAAATGTACAGTTTAAGTAAGAGTTAATTAATTATAAATGGTTCACAGACACCCCACAATATTTTTTTGTATTGTCTTTGGTGCCATTGTTATTATTGTGAATGTTAATATTGTGGTGTTGTAATTTACTGAGTGCCCCTGAACGCCTCACAGAGTTTGTAGTGGAGCTAGACCGGAGACGCAGCAGATTCTCTGCAGCGGAGGCACGGGCCAGAAGGAGAGGCTAATTTTGATCATTGTTGGCCAAATAAAGACTTTGATGCAATTCACCCCGTTTTGCTCTCTGTGCCTCTGAGCAGCTGCAACATCTTGGCGAGCCACCAGCCAGGAGATCGGGTAAAAAGTGACTTTTAATGAGCGAGAGAAAAAGTTTTTCAGTTAGCCTGTTAGCAACGTTAGCGGCTAACGGTAGCTCTCGCGCCGGAGGATACCCCTTCTCCTACAACAAACCTGGAACCGGACTATCAAATAAAACAACTTGTGAGTACAAAAATGGATTTGGAAGAACTGAGGGACCAAGTTACTACTGCCCTGTGCCGCCAGAACAAGGATCGGCTTGTGGAGGTCAGTTTTCTGTTGAAATGTAATACTGATGAAGAGACAGAAGAATCACTGAAGAAAGCTAACCGTCGTGAGCTAATGAAAGTGATTGAGCACAAACTGGATGAAGTGGAGGAAAGTTATAAGCCTGAAGACACTGTCCAGTATGTGAGGGATCTTTTATCAGCTTTGGGTTCAACGGTGACAGGACCAAAAGGCGATGCTAGTGAGTGGCGCGACTTTTCCCGCTCTTCAGAAAAATGTGAGGAGCTGCAGCAGGAGATCAGAGCGCTAGAGGAGAAGCTCAAAATGGCGGGCGCAGCGGTCCCGACCCAAAGCTCTCAGCTTGGGAGCGTCCCTGAAGTGACTATTCGTAGAGAGTTTCGCATCAGTGGGCAAATAGGTGAAGGCGGGCAGCGTGATAAACTGTCTTACACTAACCTGCTCCACCAAATGGAAAGCGGACTCCGCAAAGGCCACAGTGAGTCAGAAGTGATTGAGGCAGTGATTAGAGCCATCAGTCCTGGACTCAAACTCAGAGACATGCTTGAACTAAAAACTGATTTGACTCTAACCCAGCTAAAGACAATATTGAAAGGACATTACAGAGAAGATGATACATCAGACTTGTATCAAAAGCTGATCAACATTTCTCAGGATCACAAAGAGTCCCCACAAGATTTTCTCTTCAGGGCTATTGAGCTTAAAGATAGGCTGCTGTATGCTTCAAAGGGAAAAGAAACGGAGCACTACGGAGCAGACCTGATCAAGAGGAAATTTTTGAGGTCAGTTGGTACAGGACTTTTGAATGACAACATCAAGTTTCAGCTGAAACCACTTCTCGACAAACCGGATGTGACTGATGAAGCTTTAATAGAGAGACTAAATGAAGCGGCCAATCTTGAGACAGAAAGGCTGAACAAGTTAAAGCGGAACAACAATAAAACTACAAAGATAAATGAACTGCAGACACCAGATGAGCCTCGCAGCAACCCACAAACCACCACAGCTTCAGCCCCAGCCAAAGAGAACACAAAGACTGCTCGGGCTCCCCCAGAAGTACATGCCCTTGTATCAGAACTTAAAGCTGAGGTGGCCGAAGTGAAGCAGATGGTTCTCGCTTCTCTGAATGCAAGCAAGTCCCAGCCACCAAAGAAGCTTCCAGAGGACGCCCGCGCCCGGAGGAGGAGAGGCTGCAGGACCTGCCAGAGCAACGGTGAGGGAGACAGCTGCACCCACTGCTTCAAGTGTGGCCAGTCGGGTCACATCTCCAGAGGATGCCGTGCTTCACGTCTGCTGCAGGGAAACGACGGAGGGCCACTGCCACGGGACCAGCAGTGACCCAACCGCCTCATCAGGAGTCCCGCCACTGCTGCAACTGTCGACAGGAGGAGCAACGCGACGCCCCGCTCTACACATGTGCAGGATGCTCATCCGCCAGCTACTGTTCCAAAACATGTCAGACACATCACTGGCAGGAACACAAACACACATGTAAAGCAGTGAGGGTGGTTGAACAATATTTGGGTGAGACAAAAGAACAAAAGTGGTCCTCACACATAGGAAATGTTGACATGATGGTAAACAAGCAAGGGAAAAAACTTATCAAACTTATTGGTAGACGCAAAATGGTTAGGTGCACTTTTGATAAAGTACCAGTTACAGCACTGTGGGATACAGGTGCACAGGCTACTGTAATAAATGACAAATGGAGAGCTGAGCACTTACCGCATACAACTCTTAGGGGTATAGAAGAACTCTTAGGACCAGAACCTTTAAATGGGTTAGCTGCCAATCACACAGAGATACCTTTTATGGGGTGGGTCCCAGTAGAGTTTAGTCTTGTAGGTGCAGATGCTTCTTTCTCCAGCCTCCTAGTGCCTGTCCTAGTCTCTAGTGACCCAAATGTGGCTCAAGACCCTATCATAGGATTTAATGTGATAGAGGAAATCCTTAATGAGCAAATGAAACAAGGGGGTACTGAAAACGGTGACTGTGCTGCTAGCATTGTGAGTAATGCTTTTGACATTGATGCTGTTTCTGCTAAGACTTTTATCCAGTTGATGCACACCAACCAAACGGTAGACCTTGAGACTCATGTTAAAACAGGACGAGGTAAAGTTGCTCTGGGTCCAGGTGAAGTTGCCACTCTTCGCTGCCGCACCCGTGTTTCTGCAGAGGAGGACACTGCAATGCTGTTTTGCCCAAGTGAAACCCAAGGGTTACCCGAAGGACTCCATATCCAAGAGGTACTGTTTAAAGCAAAAAGGGGCAACTCTACCACAGTTCCTGTGTCAGTCACAAATACCACGGGCCATAGTATCACTTTAGGTCCACGTGTTATTTTGGGACATATTGAGGGGGTTAAAGCAATATATCCAGCCGCCCTCCAACCAGTTAAAACTGAACAAACTGAGAAAGTAACAACGGATGCAGACGTTAAAGTCTCATCACCTCCAAAAAGTGACTCTAATGAGGCATGGGATCCCCCTGTTGCCTTAGATCATTTAACTAGAGAACAACAAAGAGCAGTAAGAGAAATGTTAAAGGAGGAGTGTAAAGCTTTTTCTAAAGATGATAGTGATGTAGGCTGCATTCCCTCCCTCCAAATGCACATTACTCTTCAAGACCAGACACCAGTTCAAAAGACTTACATCAGTGTACCCAAACCTTTACACCAGGAAGTCAAAGCATATTTGCAGGACTTAATCAACAGAGGGTGGGTTACAAAATCAAAATCGCCTTATTCTTCTCGTATAGTGTGTGTTAGGAAGAAGTCAGGTGAACTCAGACTTTGTGTGGACTATCGTGAACTAAACCGTAAATCTGTGCCTGATAGACATCCTATTCCTAGGATACAAGACATGCTTGATAGCCTTACTGGTAGCTCTTGGTTTACAGTACTGGACCAGGGGAAGGCTTATCATCAGGGGTTTTTAGACGAAGAAAGCCAGCCTCTCACAGCATTCATTACACCCTGGGGTTTATACCAGTGGGTTAGGATTCCATTCGGACTAAGTTCCGCCCCAGCTGAGTTTCAAAGAAGCATGGAGGAGTGTCTGTGGGGTTTACGTGATGACATTTGCTTACCTTACCTTGATGACAATTTGGTCCACAGTAAGTCATTTCAGGACCATATTGAACATGTCAGGGCCGTGTTGCAAAGGTATCAAAAACATGGTGTAAAATTGACTGCTAAAAAGTGCGAACTGTTCAAGCCTAATGTGAGATTTTTAGGCAGGATTGTATCAAAAGAGGGTCACAGTATGGATCCAGCAGAGGTCGCTCCTGTACTGGCACTGAAAGAGAAACAGCCTAGCACAGTGGGTGAAGTGAGGCAAATACTGGGCTTCCTATCATACTACAGGTCTTACATACAAGATTTTTCACGTATAGCCAAGCCCTTGTATGAACTTCTTGCTGGTCCATCTGTTCAAGACTCACAGGATGCAAAGACATTGAAAAAGACTAAAAAAGGGAAAAACAAGCAGAACCGAGGACAGCTACCCTCGTCTGCCCCTGTCAAATGGACTGAGACTCATCAACAAGTTTTGTCGTACCTGGTTGATAAACTGTCTAATCCGCCTGTCCTAGGTTATCCAGATCTGAACCAACCTTTTGTGTTACATACTGACGCTTCTCAGGCAGGATTAGGAGCTGTACTTTATCAGCGTAGCAATGGTAAGCTAAGAGTGATAGCTTATGGGTCTAGAACCTTAACACCACCTGAGAAAAACTACCATATGCATGCAGGAAAATTGGAGTTCTTAGCACTTAAGTGGTCTATTTGTGAGCGGTTCAGGGATTATTTGTTTCATGCACCATCTTTTGTGGTTTATACAGATAATAATCCACTCACTTATGTCTTAACTACTGCAAAGCTAAATGCATCAGGTCAACGTTGGGTGGCAGAGTTAGCAGATTTTAACTTTTCTATAAAGTACAGGCCAGGGAAAACAAATGCAGACGCAGATGGGTTATCCAGGATGCCCATGGACTTTGAGGACTATATGAGACACTGTACACATTCAGTCAGTCAGGATGCTGTAACAGCTACACAGCAGAGCATCCTGGTGCAGCAAACGGAGCAGACGCCAATGTTTAGTGTGGTTTCATTTGATGCTCTTCAGCAACAGGCAGGAGCAGAGAGACTTTTGGACACTATTCAGCCTTTACCCAGAGAGGAGATCTGTGCAGCTCAGCAACAAGACCCTGTAATAGGTAAAATGTACAGTTATGTGAAACAAAACAGAAAACCTGCTGCACATGAGATTCAAAACGAGAGCTCAGAGTTCAAGGCACTTGCCAGGGAGTGGAGTAAACTGTGTATCAGGGAGGATGGGACTTTGTTCAGAAAAACGCAACACAAAGAGCAACTGGTTCTTCCTGCTGTGTACCACCCCGTTGTCTTAAATGAACTACACAAGCAGATGGGTCATTTGGGCTCAGAAAGGACAATAAACTTAACTCGAGACCGTTTCTATTGGCCGAAAATGCAAAGGGACATTGAGCACTTTGTCATGAATGTTTGTGAGTGTTTGAAAAAAAGAAAACCAAACAGACAAGCACGTGCCCCCATGCAGAGCATTGAAACTACTCATCCATTTCAGATTGTGTCGATTGACTTTCTGCATCTTGAACAATGCAAAGGCGGTTGCGAGTATATTCTTGTAGTCATGGACCACTATACTCGCTTTGCTCAAGCATATGCTACAACTAACAAAGCAGCGAAGACTGTAGCAGAAAGACTGTTTAATGACTTTTGCCTTAGGTTTGGCTTCCCGGAGAAACTGCATCACGACTTGGGGAGAGAGTTTGAAAACAAACTGTTGCATCATTTGAAAGACCTGTCAGGTATTAAAGGGTCACACACAACTCCTTATCACCCGCAAGGAAACGGGCAAACAGAACGGTTTAACAGGACTCTTCTCTCTATGCTAAGGACACTAACAGAAGAACAGAAAACAGACTGGAAAAGCCACCTTCCCAAAGTCATACATGCATATAACTGTACTGTTAATGAGTCTACGGGCTACTCTCCATTCTTCTTGCTGTTTGGTAGGCTACCACGGCTTCCTGTGGATCTTCTGTTTGGTATTGAACAGCAGGACAGCCCAGGCCCTTATCAGGACTATGTTGACAAATGGAGGCAAAGGATGACAGAAGCCTACAACATCGCCACCCGAAATGCAGGCAAATCGTCACAGCGAGGTAAAACACAGTACGACAAGAAAGTGTATGGGCCACCATTGAAAATCGGCAGTCGTGTCCTGGTGAGAAATGTGACTGAGAAGGGAGGTCCTGGCAAAATCCGCTCCTACTGGGAAGACAACATTTATGTCATCAAAAACCAGAAGGGTGAGGACAGTCCCGTGTTCGAGTTGGTGCCAGAAAACGGCCAAGGCAGGACAAGAGTTATGCACAGGAACATGTTGTTGCCTTGTGATTTTCTCCCAGTCTCAGCAGACACAAACAAGACTGGAGATAAAACAAAAACAAAGAAAAGACTTTTAAACAAAAATGACAAAACCCGGATGAGACAAGCACAGCAGGTGGAAAGTGAGGAGGAGTCAGATGAAGATTTATCAGATGCTGTTTTTACATGGACTGTTCCTGAGCCTCACGAGACACCTGCACTGGACCCCACTGCGACAGAGTTCATTCCACTGCTGGACAGGGATGAGCTTCTACAAAATGAGACTTTTCAAATCGCTGATGATGATCAGGAGGACCCCATCCCAGCTCAACTGCCAGAAGTTTTCCTGAGCGAGCCGTTGCAACTAAAGGTTTAAGTGTTCATGGTTACTGGCGACCTTGGTAAACAAAAAGACTGTTGACATGTTAAGACTGAAGTATTCATGTTATAAGACTGTTGAAACTCTTCACACTTTACCCTCCAGGTATATGAGTTAAAAAAAAAAAAAAATGTACTCATGGATTGATGGCCGATTTATGGTTTAAGACTGTGGTACTTGGGTAATTGTTTTTCTTGGTGAATGAAATGGGAAAAAGATGCAATACCCTTATGTGAAGTAATGGTCAAATGGTTTGGTTATGTTTACACATGTATTGGACTTGTAATAACATCTGAGCAAGCGTCAGGGGGTATACACAGCTGCAGTGCACGGTAGTCTGAGTTACTCATAACGGGTAGTGACCTAAAATACTGTCCATTCCATACTATTTGGTTCATTATAATAGAAACTTGAGCAGGTACATTTAAGTGTCGGGACGACATCTCTTAAGTGGGGGAGAGTGTGAGAGAATTTGACAATTTTGAGGTTTAGTAGTTTCCAATTAGACAAATGTACAGTTTAAGTAAGAGTTAATTAATTATAAATGGTTCACAGACACCCCACAATATTTTTTTGTATTGTCTTTGGTGCCATTGTTATTATTGTGAATGTTAATATTGTGGTGTTGTAATTTACTGAGTGCCCCTGAACGCCTCACAGAGTTTGTAGTGGAGCTAGACCGGAGACGCAGCAGATTCTCTGCAGCGGAGGCACGGGCCAGAAGGAGAGGCTAATTTTGATCATTGTTGGCCAAATAAAGACTTTGATGCAATTCACCCCGTTTTGCTCTCTGTGCCTCTGAGCAGCTGCAACATATATACTAAAATATGGCTTTTCTTGTATCAATTAATCACCTCAGAACACATGGAGGGCTGTGAGTAATTGAAAGAAGAAAAGTAATTTTTAAGGTTAAGTAGTGAGGAATGTTTACAAGGCACACTGAGCTGTATTTCAAAACTCAAATCTTGTGTTCAACAGTACAGGGGCATGTTGCTCATTCTGATTTATGTTGAAAAGTGCCAACTACCTCTTATGTTTTTAATGTGCTGCTCTTTGCCTCGGGGATAAATAAAGTTTTTTCTGATTCTATGTTTTGTCTCAAATTTCCACCAGAGGATGCTGTACTCATACTTAGCAAATAGAGCATTATAGTGATAATAAACTTCGACTGATAATTCATTTTACTCTGGATTTTTTAAGCTCCAATGCAATGACAGAATTTTTGTAAATATAATGAGTAGATCTAGCTTAGCAGGACAATCTTATCCTGAAAAAATACCATTGCTGTGTTTTTATCGTTCCACTAGTAGTCGCCAAAGTCTGAAATCTAACACATAGATGATTTAAGGGCAGCAGAATCTGAGAGATGCTCATACAATTTAGACACCTAATTATTATTTTATTAATCAGTGATTTAAAAAAAAAAAAAAAAGGATGAATCGTTGTATGGGCATCGCAAAAATAACAGTTTGATTTCACACTAACTATGTACTTTGGGTCACTTGTGTCCACAAATGGTTGGTACAGCATGAAGGCATATCAAATGCCCTTTTCATTTACCAATCTTCATTTGAGTCATAACTACATTATTCAACTAAGAGAACAAGAAAGAAATATCAAATCTTATGACATATGTTGTTAGTTCTCATCTTACCTTTCTGATAAAATAAATGACAAAAAAACATTAATCTCTGACATGAATAAAAACTGTGTGACAATAATATCTATTCAGTTAAATAGAAAAGGTAATGTTATTAAACTCTGTAATGTCAGCTACATCACAATATCTGCTATAACTTTGCTAACATAGCTAACATTAGCCAGGGGTGGAAGTAACGAATTACAAATACTCACGTTATTGTAATTAAGTACATTTTTTGCGTACTTGTATTTTTCTGAGTATTTTTTACAAGTGTGTAATTTTACTCATACTTGAGTACAATTTACACCCTGTAATCTACTTCGGTACTTTTAAAATCAAAGTCGCTACTGAGTACGCCCACAATTTGAATTTATATTCAAACCTCTCAACAGGTGGTGGACAGGAGGTAACATACCTACACAGCAGAGTAGAGAATAGTGTATAGACTGAAGATTTGGAGACAAAAAAGGCAAAATGGAGACAGAAGACAACACTATCAACAGTGAAAATGATGAAGAAAAGACAGAGGAGTGTCCGTGGCCGTACCTGGAGGAATTTTTCATGTACAGAGAGAGAAAAGGTGACAGCGTCCAGATGCACTGCAAACTTTGTTTGACCTCTACGGTGACATCAGTTTACAAGCCTTCAGCATCTAATCTCAAAAAACACATTGTGGTAAGAGGGTTTACAACTATACTTGTATGATATTGCTTTCTTATTTTTCATATGTATTAAGGTTATTAGTTTGACTAAGATAAGTCTGGTGACTCCATTGGTTAGCATGATATTAAAATAAGACAGAGCTAGCTAATGTGTGCGCATGCGTGCATGCATACCTGAGCTACAATTCTTAGAAATGTTTTATCTTAATATTTGGACAACCACCGTCATTACAATAAATTCAATCTTTAGTCATTTAATACTCATATGTCTATGTTCAGCAGGCCTATATTTTGTGCTAGAGTGACACTATGTTATATGAAACTAGAAGACAAATTGGATGTTAGCATGTTAGCTTCGTGTTACGTTAGCTTGTCAGTAAGGGGGGTAAATAGCGCTTCAAATTTAGGCTAACGTTTAGCACAGAAAACGAGGCACGAGCAAGGGGTCCCTTGTTCTCTTACTTCAAGATACCTCAATGAAAATGTTTTCCTATGATAAGCGTTTCCCCTTTAGTGACACATCCACTTCACTCTAATCCCTTGCAGTTTTGTGCAAAACCTGGTGGTTATTTTGCGTGCGTTATTTGTGTAATTTTGCTAATTCTATTTTATTATTCCTGCATATGGGGTCCTTAAACACTATTACAGTTGGGTAAATTGGGGCTGACTGGAATGCTGTGATTCTTGTGGAATCAGTGAACCCAATATATTCATATGTGTGTCATTGGCTCATAATAGTCATATCATTGCAGTAGTTTCATTGAATAAGGTGAGCTGTTTTGATTAAAAAACAACCCTGGCAAACAGTGCTGAGCTGCATCTCAAATTAATCTTCAGGTTCCCAGCTCTCAGTTGACATATAGCACTAGACTGTATCATTTGACCTACATCATTGGCCTGATATTGGTATGTCACAATGACATGGATCTTAATCAATATTGGCTTATATGTTGCCTGATATGATTTTTTAAAAAAACAGAACATACTGTGGATTGTTTTTATTTGTTAGCCCTATTGGCAGCATTTTTTGTGCATCTGATCCATTTTCTTAATTTAATTTTGGTATATACATATATTTTGCTCTGTTTTTTTGGACCTGACTGATACTGGATTTTTTGAGGCTGATACTGATAAAAGGGAGTTAAAATATTTAGATACTGGTACATTGGTCAATACTCTTTTTACAGAGAGTATACAGATTTGAGAATTTAGAATGTATACAGAAATAGATTTTTTGCAAAGATCCTTCAGAATTGGTTTAGACTTATGAATAAATACAGCAATATATTTGCAAAGTTTAACCAAATTTACCACTCTTTTATACTATGCTAAACAATCACAGACTATCTCAAATTGTTACTCTGGCTGAATGATTTTTAAAAAATAAAAATAAAATAATGTGTTGTCCTTTGGGGTTAGTCACAGTGATGTGATGAAATAATGTTTGAACCTGATGGGTGATAATATTTATCTCTACAGAGGAAACATCCATCGAAGGTTGAGCTGTACCATGACATCACTGTTGCAGCAACATCTCATCAACGAAAGACCACAGCCACACCAAACAAGCTCTTAGCAAATGAACAAGTCAAATTACCACACGGGATGTTGAGAGCTGCAAACAAACGTGTTCCACAAGCAACTGTTGACAAGCTTGTCATCAATTTCATTTGTGAGGGTCTACAGCCATTTGCAGTGGTAGAACAATTCACTTTCAAAGAATTGGTTACCCCATTACAACCTCAAGCCAAAGTCATCTCCAGGCCCACTGTACATGCCAGAATCTGTGAAGCTGCTGATCACATGAAGAAGACTTTGGTTGCAGAATTGGATAAAGTAAAATTTGTTGCTACCATGACTGATTGTTGGTCAGCTCATCAGAAAAGTTACCTTGGGGTCACATGCCATTGGATAGAAGAAGAGTCCCCAGAAAGAAGATCTGTAGCACGAGCGTGCAAAAGACTGAGAGGATCTCACACATTTGACATGCTTGCTGGTGCTCTTGAGTGATGTCCATTGCCAATACAAGATTAGAGGCAAAGTTGTAAGAACCACAACTGATAGTGGATCCAACTTCGTCAAGGCCTTCCACATGTTTGGGGCACAAAATGATGCAGAAGATGAGGAAGAAGCAGACCCAGATGCTCTTGACCTGACTGACCATATTGACTACCATGATGCAGGTGTGATCCTTGTTGAAGACTGGTTTGGAATATCAACTACCCCCTCATCAGCGATGTGCATGTCACCTGTTAAACCTTGTGGCAACAACCAATGCTGCCCTGGCAGAGAGCATGAATGATACCTACAAGATGCTCTCCCGTTGCAACCTCTGCAAAAATACCAGGCCATTTGGAACAAAACTGGTAGGTCTCATTTGGCAAATGAAGTGGTAGAGAAGAAGTGTGAGCTACAGATCATTCGTCTCAATGCAACACGGTGGAATTCAACCTACCTTGCCATTGAAAGGATAATACGCATCATTGATGGGAAAGGGAAAGATGCCATCAGGAGCGTTTGTGAGGAGTTCAAAGTGAAAATGTGAGGAAAATTGCACACCTACCAATATGGTTACAAAGTTTGTGCATTTTCCTTGATCGACAGTTGAAAACATGAACAGTCTCTTAATAATTAATAAGAAAACAAAACATATTATTCTCAGTTGAAGTTTTTTTAAAACAATTTTAGCAGCACATTAGTAATGTGAAACATTAATTTATGAGCACAGATAATTTAAACAATCATAAAACAATAAGGCTCTCACTTGAAACAGCTGCTTAAGTGCGCCTGTTTTATTCAGCAAATAGGGCTGCCAAAAAAAACAATGTTAAATGTGGTGCCATTTCTGACATTTTATAGACATGGTAGGCTTTGTTGTTGTATCTTACAGGTGGAGTCCTGCAGAAGTTGCATTCCTAAGGGAATACTGTACCACCATGAAGCCACTGATGAAAGCTTCAAACATCCTCCAATCTGAGTTCACTTCCTTCATGGAATGGCTGCTGCCAGTAATCCAACAACTACTGTCCAAACTTAGCAGGCTGGAGACATCAAGCAAGACATGCATGCCACTCATCAGAGCCCTGCAAAATGGCCTTCAAAAGTGTTTTGGACCAATGATGGAAGATCCAGAGTTGGCTGCAGCTGCAGTCCTCTTACCCAAGTTCAAGACTTCCTGGACTGACAGAGCAGATGTAATAGAGGCTGGTAAGGCCAGATTTTTCAAAGATTCATATGATCCCATTTTTGTGTATTGCTATGTTTGAACACTTGTAAAAGTGAACATACTTAACATCTCAGTCATGGCTCGCCTAATAGGTTGTCAGTTAATGATGGTCCGTCCTTAATACCAAAGAATCCTTTTTGAGAATTAACTGATTTAAGTTTGTGCATTCAGGATTATTCACTGAAATTTAAATAACAAAACTGTGTTATCTACTTGCAATTACAGCCTTGACATACATCAAGCAACATTTTAAAACAACGGAGCATGAGAGTAAAATCCAGTTGAGCTTGATGGTTATCTTGCTTGTGCCACAGACACCATGGAGCTGCTGCACTCCTTCTCAGCCATAAAGAAGCTCTCTCTCAAGTTGAACACAGCTCTGCCTGCCTCTGCTGCATGGGAATGACTTTGTAGCTGTGCTGGTCTTCACAGCAAACGAAGCCGGACAGACTCTGTTAACTTAGAAAACCAGCTCCTGCTGACACTGAACAAAAGGTTCAGAAACTGAAGTGTGATAGAAATGTTAGTATGTCTAAGAGTCTAAGACACTTACCTGCCTGCTGTTTGCAGTGTATTGGGAAAAGTTTAAACTGTTCTATGCAGGTTCAAAAACATTTTTGTCATTCTTTTAACAAACAAAATTCTTGTTTTATATCTGCATTTGTTTACAAAACAAATTGCCTTAGTGTAATTTTTCTATACATTGTTCGTCTGAGAAATATGCTTTGAACATAGATATTTTATACAGGTGAATTGAATCGAATGCCTGCTATTGACGGTGTATTAAAACATCCACTGGTTAAAAAGTAATTAATACTCAGTAGTTTTTGAGAAGAGTCCTTTGTACTTTCACTCAAGTATTTTTTTTAACACTAGTACTTTTACTTGTAATTGAGTACAATTTAAACAATGTAACAGTACTTGTACTTGAGTACAAATTTTTTGTCCTCTTTCCACCTCTGACATTAGCATCGATAAGCTGCTTGACCAAAGGAAGTAAGGCTATAACACGCAAGTGTGAACTGTGCAAAAGTGTGGCTAAATTAAACTTATTTCCTGTGTTCCTCCTGCAAGACAAGATATGTCAAACTTTCTAGGGCAGTTAAAGCCATCAAATTATTTACTGCCTAAAGTCATCCCGGCATCAATGTGTTACCTGCATGTGTGGAACCAACTGACAGAGGCAGAGCAGCAGGCTGTCAGACACTGCTGAGGTCTTCTTGTTCTGGAAGGGTGACACAGCTCCTGGCTGTATGAGCAGCAGCACCCTGAGGAGGCTGTGTCGGAGGAGGGCATGTTGGGACTGCCTCTGAGGTTCACAGTACAGGTACCGCAGGAAGGGGACCAGCATGGTGATGTAAGCTGCTTTATTTCTGCAGGGCATAGACACATAGTATGGTAATAAGAAACACATATTTCAAACTACAATTTATCTGTACGTATTTGCCATTACTGCTTAGTAACAGCTAACAGACTGTGGTGCTCTTCACAGATGCCTCTGAAAATTATGCAGTAAAGGAGTGAGTGATTGGACGGTGAGTTCAAAGCCTCTGCTGTGGTCAGCTTACCTGTCAGAAGCCTGCCAAATTAAGTCATCAATCTCCAAAAGCAGAGCTGGCCAGCAGTCTGCTCGATTCTCCAGGGCTGTGATGTATGGGTGTGGACTGCTCCTGTGAAACAATTCATATCACAGATAAAGTATAACACTTCTGATTTGAATACTGGCCCCCGCAGCTCACTGATCTAATCATTATGGAAGAATTGTGGCAAGTTCTCCAAGAAACTGAGAGGAACCAAATCGCCAAATACTTTGAAAACCTACAAGTGCAGATTATTAACAGTTAATAATTAAAACCTCTTTATTGCTAAAGCATCCCCATCTTACTTTTCCAAAGCCCTTTGACATATTTCCGAACAGAATCGCAATTAGTCTAAAATCCAATCTGGAGTCATTCATACTGCTTGCAGAAACTGATCAAAAATTCCCTTAAGACTAATGCTGCTGTTTATTTTCCTACTCTCTAAGCTTTCATTCTTTCTTGCTAGGAATTTTATTTATTTATTTTTTTTTTTTACAGATTTCAACTCAGCCTAGCATTTTTTCCAGGTCTCTCAATACTCATTATTCCAGTAAGTTTTTCAAGACGTGGTGTCAGTTTTGAAAGGAAAAGTATTCTGCATTTACATAGACTCAGTCTTTGTATATCCATCATATTGTGTCCTGTAGTAGAGAAAATGCATTAATGATTTGGCTGCTTTCTACTACAGGATCTCAGGGCAGGCATGTACATCTCAGTAGTCAGCCTTTTCAGCCTTTCCGTTGACACTTGCCATGTTTACATGAGACCTTTAATTCCTCTTTAATTTGGAATTAAAGTTAATAATTCCGCTTTAAAATCTCCTTGTAAACACTTAATTCTGAATTAAAAAGTTAAATCCAAAAAAACTTAATTTCGAATAAACTACCTGGGTTATTCCGATGTTAATTCTGAATAAACTAATTCCTGTATACGTTCTATTCATATATACAGTTAATTCCGCTTTAGTTAATTCCGGTCATTCTGTGCATGCTTGGCTCCTCACGTAGCGATGACGTAGTGACGTACACAGCTTGGTCGTCTGCCTCCCTTCTCCGGTATTCTATCTCTCTTCTCCTTCTCAAGTGATGCAACAGACGTAGTACGCCATTGTCGAGTTGCTGTTTCAAAACGACAATAAAAAGCAAAGCGAAAAGCGTGCTTGATGAATTTTACGTTGTTAATGAAAAGACTGAAAAGACTGCTACTTTGACAATGACTGTGCCAAAAAGGGTTAGAGTGGTGTAGGATTAGCTAAACCAATCAGCATCTGTTTTCTCCAAGTTTAACCATTCAACATTGTGACCCGCATGTAAGCTTGTCAGAGCCATTCAGAACTACCTACAGCTGGACTGGAAAATGGCCTATAAAGTACCACATTTTTTTCCATGAATTCCCCATGAACAATTCTGAAATCCTGGCTTCAACCTAAAAAATGTTACAACCAAGATTAATGTCAGACACAGCAATCTATTGTTGTATGAAATGCAGTATATCATAGTTGGAAATCCTATGGCATCACAACAAAAAGACTAGCTTTAGAATTTTGCCTCTCTACCTTCTCGTGTCATGTGAAAACAGGTCTTTGTATGTAGACCAAAAAAATAAACAAATTTCATGTGCAAGATATAGAGCAAAAGGTAAGTTAACTCAGGCCAGTTAGGGTTTTCCTCTTTTTTTATTACACAAATATGTAGTCTCATGTATCTCAGCTAAGCCGTGGCTACACTTTATGACACTACAACTGCCAAATCTGAGACAGTGACCATCTTATTCGACACAACTATCCCATTATTTGAAACTGGAATAACTTGTATTGAGTAATAAACTATCGGTTTTCGTTAAGACTGACTAATGACGGCTGCTTCACTCAGAACTGCTGCCCTGCTACTTGCCCTGTGCTCCCACTATAAAACAATGAGCGCAACTTGAATGGCAAATATAGGATAACAGCAAAAATCTATTACCACTGTGTATTTTGTTCTTAGATTTTGCTAACTGTAAGTCACAACAATAAAGTCAAAAGTTATTAATACCACCATTTCAAGGTTTTCCTGAAAGATAGTCAGTGCTCATTATTCCTAAATTTGTGAATCCATTAACCCCAGACAAAACACTGGGGTCAAATACAAGGTGAAGTCTCTGTGTATTGGTAGGCTTCCAATCCACAGAAGGACAGAGGGTTAACACAACATGGTCAGTGAGTGTGGGAGGTCAACACCACCACAATTAACCAATGCATTCCATCAGTCATCACGTATCCAAGTGTAGGAGGGAAGTTCACAGACTGAGCATGTCTGTGCCTGCTGCAGCATACAGCGTGGGCCAAATGTCAACTACTTAGTGGCTAAACTTCACCCTCCTCCTGCTCTTTCTATCCAGCCTTCAGATGGTGTAATCTGTCTGACCATCTCTGGGCCCCCTCCTCAGGTTCCCTCCAAACCCTTAGCTTCAATACAGCTCCCATCCATCAGCCTACTGCAGCACTTTTCGGCTGCCACACAAAGGAAGAAGTCAAGACGGAGATCTTCCCCCATTTTGGTCACTGTTAAGTCAGAGCACTGGCAGACAAATGAGCCAGGCAAGATCTATATTTTGCAACACCAAGCGTAGAAAAGGCCCTAAAGTTAGTTCATGTTTACACATTGTTAGGTTTCATTCAGTTAGAGGTAGTACCTTTGTGGACCTTTAAGGGGCGGGGCATCGCCCAAGTGAAATGTGTGTGATGAGTGACGTCATGTGATGGTATGCAGCATGATAGAGGAATGAGTGATGTATGAGACAGCAGTCGGCAGAGACATTCTGCATCAGACGTGGGTTGTGCGTGCATGAAGAGTAAGTATTGTCTGAGTGATTGTGTGATGTCGTGTTTAGTTAACGTTATTTTTAGGTTCATATGCTGTATTTATTCTTTAAGTTGAACTGTTAGGGCACTGTGCGTTTGTAAAGTCATGCACGTAAGAGGAAGATGTATTTTCACCGTCTGACGTATGGAGCGTCAAGTTGCTGCTGCACTGGGCACAGCTCGCGGTACTTCCGGTTACAAAATAAGAGCATGTCTATGTTTATATATTGAGGATATTTTATTTTGAAATGCCAAAGAGGAAGTTGCACGTTAATATATGCCAAATAGTGGAAGTAAGTGTATTTGATGATGCTTATGGATAAGTTTATGACTGCAGAGCATTTGTTTACATTACTGTTCCTATTGTTTGTGTATTTAGACATAAGTTATTAAGATATGTTTATTGTTGTTTCCTTGTAGAAAAAACACAACCAAACTGCAAGTAAAGTAGAAAACAACGCAGTCTCCGGCCTTTTATTCCATACTCTGGATGAACTGGCCTTACGTGGTGTTCTGGCTGACACTCCCTGTGTGAATCCGGTGATAACCCAGAACCAGCGCCGAAACCTGGTTAATCCATAATGTCTCCCTTACATTAATGGTCCTTCAAGCCGGAGCACTGGATTTACAGTAGAGATGGAATCATGTCCAGAGTATGAGGCCTTTGGTGTGCGCCCTAGACGAAACATTCAACCTCCTACACGGTATGCAGACTATGAGGTGGACTACCCAGGCTATGGCAGTCAGAGACATAGGATGGAAGTAGAGGCTTCACATCAGGAGGGACAGGCCAGGAAGACCTCCGTCACCCCTCCTTATGACTCTCTGACAAGAAGTGACCACCTGGTGGCGGGATGCTTCCTCCCAAAGCTATGGTGCTGAGGGTCAAGCGTTCAGTCAGGAGAACCAGCTAGCCCCCCAGCAGCCTACACAGGGAGAGTTTAAGGTACAGTTACAGGAGCACTTTACTCCTCTACTTGAAAGTGCTGCACCACCGACCTCAATATGCAGATAATAAGGCAGAATTGGATGACATTCGTCGTGAGCGACAACTCCCTCAGCAGACACAGTGGCACATGTCATCAGACTTGGTTGAGCTTAGAGCTTTGCGAGAGGATATGAGGCAGTTAGTGGATGCTGTCAGGAATATGCAGAGCCCTGCTTCTATTCCTGCTACGAAGCTCGAGCCACAAGCAATACAGTCACCGTCATCGGTCCAAACTGAGTCTGGTAGTGATGAAGATGAGGATTGGCCAGCTCCACCCCTACGGCCACACCCATCAGAGGGAGGATGGCAACCGGATGACCCACTGGCATTACACCATCCTAGTCAGACTAAGTACGAGCTCCTAAACCCTAAAGGAGGCAAGCCACGTGTGAGCCAGCCACAGGTTCACCATTCACTGCCAGATCCTCCTCCTGCTATGAAACCATCGGTTGAGACTTCTCACCCATCGACTCCGTGGTTCAGACCTGTTCAGCCTTTGCTGCCACCGCACAGCTTTCCTTCCACCAGGCCAAAGGATTATGGAAATAGTGATGGCTACAGGAACGAGCCTGGTGGTGACCCAGTACCCCCATCACAGGCTAGCAGAACCCTTCGGGGCAACACTTCTCTCACCTTGGAGTTAGGTTATCATGGGCTGCGACCTACCATCTACACTTTCTCCCACCGGGACCCAAGTGAGTTTGCCCAGCTGAAGATCTCATTGGAGAATCTCTTACCCCGAGAGACAACTGAGTTATCTAAGTATCAAGTGCTGGTTGATCACCTGCAACTGGAGGAAGCCCGGTTAATAGCAGACACCTACCTTAATTCACCAACACCCTTCTCAGACACTATGGCTGCTCTCAATGACAAGTTTGGTCAACCACACCAGATAGCACTCATCAGGGAATGCCACTCCTTCAAGCTACACCAATGGCTGTCATGTCCAGCTTACGTAGTGTAGAAAGGCGACTGGCTAGAGACCCTGGGCAAGCCGAAGCCTACAGAGTGGAGATGGAGAAACTGATCAAGTCCGGTTCTGTAATTAAGTGTGGTCCAGAAATACCAGCCAAGAGAGATAGCGAGCCATAGTATATCCCTCATCATATCGTGAGTCACAACGGCAAGATTGAGGATAGTATTCAACTGTTCTTTCCAGCATCAGGGCCACAACCTGAACAATTACCTACTGCCTGGGCCGACATTGGGAGCCACACTTCTGGGAGTTCTGCTGTGTTTCAGGGAGCATGCCATTGCAATCAGTGTAGACATCAAAGGCATGTTCCATCAATTTCGTCTCCTCCCAGAGGATCGTGCTCTGCTTAGATTTGTTTGGTGTGATGTCAGCAAAGAAGAGTTCCCTGCAGTGTATGAGTGGCAGGTGCTGCCGTTCGGAACAACGTGTAGCCCCTGTTGTGCTACATTTGCTCTGCAGCGGCATGTTACTGAAAACAGTCAGCCGAGTGAAGATGTGAGGATCTCAGTCGAGAAATGCTTCTATGTTGACAATTGGCTCCAAAGTGTTTCCACCACTGCTATGGCAAGACACCTTGTTGACAAATTAAGAGCCCTGTTAGTATCTGCAGGATTTGAACTATGCCAGTGGGCCAGCAATGAACCAGAGGTAATAAGCCACTTATCTGAAGAGAGTCGATCTGCCAGTGTTGAGTTGTGGATGGCTTATAGTGAGACGGATATTCCAGAATCCACCCTGGGGCTAAGCTGGAACTTCCATACGGACGTCCTTGGCTACAAGCATCGTCATGTAGATTATGGTGTCCCAACTATGCGAAACATCTATAAAGTACTGGTGAGTCAGTACGACCCTTTGGGATTCATCTTACCCTACACCACACGGGCCAAGGTGCTTGTCAGGCACCTTTGGGATGCACATCAAGGCTGGGATAACCCCTCACTTCCTCATGATCTCCTACAGCAATGGAGAATGTGGGAGGAAGAGCTACAGGTCCTCTCTCAAGTCACACTGCCACGGCCGTACCTGCCAAAGGAGGTAGACATTTCTGGCCTTCGAAGAGAAGTGCATATCTTCTGTGATGCATCTGAGGCTTATGGCTCGGTGGCATACCTTCGTTCCACGGACAGGCATAGTGTTGTGCACCTGTCATTCCTGATCGCTCGCTCCAGAGTCTCTCCCAAGCGACTTCACTCCATGCCCAGATTAGAACTGTGCGCTGCACTTACTGGAGCACAGCTCGCCCAGGAGCTGGAGAAGGAACTCACCATCATCATTGACCAAATAACTCTGTGGTCCGATTCTACAATAGTGCTGACCTGGCTGAAATCTGAATCCTGCCGATTTAAAATCTTTGTTGGCTCCCGTGTGTCAGAGATACAGGAGTTGACTGACAGACACATGTGGAAATATGTTGACTCTATGAGAAACCCCGCAGATGATGTAAGGTAGGGGAAAAGGCTGAAAGAGCTCGTAGAGCCAAACAGGTGGAGTCAGGGACCGCCATTTCTTCGACTGAGTCCAGACCAATGGCCTCAGACTGTGGAACAACCAACAGATACCTCAGAGATGCGCAAGTCTGCTTTCTGTGGTGTTGCCGCTGCTGTTCCAACCCAGCCTTCCACTGACCTGAGCCAGTACAACTCCTGGAAGGAACTACTAGCAGCAACTGTGCGGGAGTTGCATGGGGCAGCTAACAGGAGCGACCACCCTACTGCAGAGGACTTCCGCCAAGCAGAGAGGTTGGTCCTTCAGAGATCTCAGATGGACAGTTTCCAGCAGTACAACCTACTAAAGGTAGGTAAATCAGTCCCTAGAAGCAGTCAACTTCTGACTCGAGCTAGATGAGAGTGGGGACCTCATCAGAGTGGGAAGACGGCTCCGGCGTGCCACAGATCTGGAAGTCACAGTGTTCCACCCCATCATTCTGGACCCAAGTCATCCAGTGAATAGGCTGCTAATCCAAGACTTCGACAGCCGTCTATGCCACCCTGGTCCAGAGCTCGTGTTTGCAGAGCTCCGGAGAACCTTCTGGATTCTGAGGGGGCATGAAGTTGTTTGGCGCTACCAAACCAGCTGTGCAGACTGTAAGCGTTGGAGAGCCAGACTTAAAGTACCAAATATGGCAGACCTACCCGAGGCCCGTTTTCGTCTATTCAAACCTGCCTTCTATTCTACAGGGATGGACTGCTTTGGGCCATTTGAGGTTAAGGTGGGAAGACGCTTGGAGAAAAGATGGGGAATCATATTCAGGTGCCTCACCACCAGAGCTGTACACTTAGACCGTCTCACATCCGTTGATTCTGATGCCTTCCTGATGGCTCTCTGCCGGTTCATTGCTTGTCGAGGAACACCTTCTGAATTGTTCTCAGACCAGGGGACAAATTTCATAGGAGGAGAGAGAGAACTCCGTGAGACCTTCCGAGGAATGTCTCCGGACCTCCAACAGCTCCTTCCCAGACATAAGATCGCCTTCCACTTCAACCCCCCAGCAGCCCCCCACTTCGGAGGAGTGTGGGAGAGAGAGAACCGCTCCGCTAAGAGAGCCCTGTCTCAACCTGTGCCAGAGGATGTGCTCTCCACTGTACTTACTGAAGTAGAAGGGATCCTCAATAGTAAACCCCTGGGTTATGTGTCTTCAGATGCCAGCGACCCCGACCCAGTTACCCCAAACGTCCTTCTGATGGGGTGGCCTGATGGTTCGTTACCTCAGGTAGTCTACCCTGAGAGCGAACTTCTTAGTCGCCGGCGCTGGAAGCACTCCCAGGTTTTGGCTGATCACTTCTGGGCTTGTTTTATTCGGCTGTATGTGCCAAGTCTACAAGCTCGCCAGCAGTGGCATGATATAGCTGCTGACATCAAAGAAGACTCTGCAGGAGACTAAGGTCCATCCGGGCCAGAACCTCCCGCTACACGAACAGCTTCTTCCCCTCTGCCACCAGACTGATGAACACTAGATGACTCTACCTCACACACACGTGCCTATTATCACTATTTTTGCACTGCATTATTTGCACTATGTGGTGGCTCCCACCACCTGATGTTAGATGTTAGCTTTTATTATAGTATTTACTTTACTTTATTTTTATCTCTACTATTTGTTAAATGTTTAATGTAGCAGCATTGCACCGAGTCAAATTCCTCGTTTGTGAACCCCATGAACAATGGCAATATAACTCATTCTGATTCTGATTCTGGTGATGATCACTGACCCACACATTCCCCGAGGCCTTTGGCCCATTGGGACGGTGGTCAAGGCTCGTTATAGCCCTGATGGACACATTAGGTCAGCTGACGTCAAGAGTTTATACCCGACCAGTTGCTAGGCTGGTGATCCTTCCTGCGCTGCCGTCTGGGGAGGATGAGGACGATTCTACACCTGTACCAGTTACTCAGTATAGAACCTTGTGACCTACATTGATGAGCAAATGTATAAGATACTACATTTGGGGGCAGCTGTAGAAAAGGCCCAAAGGTAGTTCATGTTCACACAGTTAGGTTTCATTCAGTTAGAGGTAGTACCTTTGTGGACCTTTAAGGGGCGGGGCATCGCCCATGTGAAACGTGTGTGATGAGTGACGTCATGTGATGGTATGCAGCATGATAGAGGAATGAGTGATCTATGAGACAGCAGTCGGCAGAGACATTCTGCGTCAGACGTGGGTTGTGCGTGCATGAAGAGTAAGTATTGTCTGAGTGATTGTGTGATGTCGTGTCTAGTTAATGTTATTGTTAGGTTTATATTCTGTATTTATTCTTTAAGTCGAACTGTTAGGGCACTGTGTGTAAAGTCATGCATCTAAGAGGAAGATGAGTATTTTCACCGTCTGACGTTTGGAGCGTCAAGTTGCTGCTGCACTGCGGTACTTCCGATCACAAAATAAGAGCATGTCTATGGTTATATATTGAGCATGTTTTATTTTGAAATGCCAAAGAGGAAGTTGCACGTTAATATATGCCAAATAGTGGAAGTAAGTGTATTTGATGATGCTTATGGAAAAGTTTATGATTGCAGAGCATTTCTGTTCCTATTGTTTGTGTATTTAGATATAAGTTATTAAGATATGTTTATTGTTATTTCCTTGTAGAAAAACCACAACCAAACTGCAAGTAAAGTAGAAAACAATGCAGTCTCCGTGCCTTTTATTCCATACTCTGGATGAACTGGCCTTAAGTGGTGTTCTGGCCGACACTCACTGTGTGAATCCGGTGATAACCCAGAACCAGTGCTGAAACCTGGTTAATCCATAATATCTCCCTTACACCAAGCTTCCTTTGGATGTCTACAGGTTTCATCAGCCTCTAAGTTGATGCCTGGGTTCAACCAAGGACTGAATTTAGTACATGAAAGCATGAGAAAAAGGCAAGCCTAACTATAACATGATCCACTACTTTAACACCAAAATTTTTTAAGCAATCTTTAAGCAGTTAGACAGGCAAAAAATAAAATAAAATAAATAGGGGGGAGCACTGGAGCCATTCACATTGTTAGAAAACTTAAAAGCCAAAAACTGTCAATAACCAGAAATTTGCATTGAATGTCTGTTCAGATTTGTATTCTTTTGTACTTCCTATATGATCACATTACCTAATTTTAGTTGGAATTCTATAAATTTTAAAATGCAATGCATATTGGCAGTGTTTTACAGGAATGTTGGCTTTGTTAAAAAATATGTCTTATGCCAGCTATGCAAAGATACAAATTAGGGAAGATATAGAGATGGGGAATAATGAGGTACAAAGGTCCTGGCACAATGTGAACTGGAGATGTTGCAATATCAACTCTCTAAACTCCAAATCCTGCTGGCAGGTTTGAAAGGCATGTTATTTATTTTCTCCAAAAATCTCTAAAATTACACGATTTATCAGAGCCAGAAACTATAAAAACACAAAGACTTTCTGAGACCATTTCAAAAAACCTTCAACTGTTCATCTGAAACGTGCAGTCAATAACCTGATCCAAGATTTAAAAAAAATTCAATTATTTCATCAATTTTATCATTTGATTCTATGTTTCTTTTGCAAATTTGCTGCCAATAAACTGTATGCTAACATTTGCCACACCAAGTAGGTGGTATTCTATGGTTCAAGGAGTTTGTACAAAGTTTCAGTCATTCAGTCTACGAGCTTATGAGAGTGTTTGAAACCGTTTGCATTGTGGTCTAGTAAACCATCAGCTTGACCCATTAAACTATTTTCATCAATAAAAATGAAGGAGAACATGCAGTTTGGAAAATCACATTGCAGCATTTGAAAAGCAGTTTTAAGAAATATTTTATGCTCTTCAGCCTAGAACACAAAACATAAAGATGTTTGCCAAAGGTAACGCCTCATCATCCACAGACTTCTTGTCACAGGCTCTTAAAAAAAGGCCATTACTGGTAAGACAGCAAACAGCAAAAAGATATATGTCAGGGTATTCACCCCAGCTGTATGAGACCTCATACACCTACATACATTTAGGTTGAAATCATTAAAGCAACTTTTTTTTAACCATTACACAAACTTCATAATAGCAAATTACAGTTCAGGCAAGTTGGTTACATCTTTGTGCGTAACACAAGCGATTTTTCCAATGATTGTTTACACATTATTTCACTTCAAATTTTTTCCATTAAAAACTCAGGCAAAATGAAACGTTAATCAGTGTGTGCTTCCATTTACAACCTGTATGTGGCCTTTGTTGCTGCCCTCCCAAGACATAATTTGTGCATGTGGTAGAAAGACATGAACAGATTGTGGAAAGTATACAAATAAAGAAGACTTTTTGCAGTACATTTTGCCCATTCTGACTGTCCAGATTTATTCCAAACAAATGAAAATACGAAGACCAATGCGAAGTTTGCATAGCAAGGTTGCATGTAGTATCACTACTATCTCAACTGTAACAGGGATATTTATTTCAGTCTAAATGTTCAGAATACCATCTGAGTGTACCTGAGCAGACAAGCCAGATACATTTTGTATGTGGGAAAGCCTGCAGGGGACAGTCAGGATAGACTATACCACTTCAGCAAGACTAACATCACATGAGAAATGAGGTGGTGGAGTGGACAGAGCCCTGAACCTCCCCTGATCCTGCCGGGGGCTGAAATGGCTCAGAGTCCCGGTGGCAGATTGCATGGGGCTGCAGCGAGCAGACAGTCAACAATGGGCACCAGTGTGCATCCGCCATTAATCCCGCAGCATTTACAGTTACCCAGCAGTGCCAGGCCCGACAACCAATGGCGGGCCAGACTGCCAGGCCAACGGCGCCACCCTGCTGCCCTGAACACATTCATCTTCCCAACAGGGAGGTTCAGGCAGCCAGACAGACACAGACAGCGAGACAGCGATGAAGACAGAATGAGAGAGAAGAACAATGGGAAGGAATGAATGAAAGACAGTCAGGATAGAGATGTGGAGAAATAGAGGTGAAGAAGGAGAAGCATACAAAAAGAAGCATAAAAAAGGGAAAAGGCTGTAGAGGTAAAGAGAAAAAAATGGAGAGCAGGGGGTAGAAGGGAAACATGAAGGAAAAAGAAAAAAGACAAACCAGCTCTTTTTTATCACCTGCTGTAACTGATTAAGGAGACCCTGGGATCTTGGCAGAGGTGGCGATCTGAGGATGGTGGAGGAGGTGGAGGAGGAAGAGGAGGAGGCTACGTTCAGACTGCTGCAGCAGTACAGCACTCCCCTGTCCTGGCGATAGTTGAGTCCCTTGGGATATCCAACAAACAGTGCTGACCAGTACCTCAGAAAAGTCCCCCTATTCCAATATTATTTCTTTGGCAGGAGGAAAAACAGGAAATATGGGGAAAAACAGCAGGAGAGTAACATGCAGTAAAGGTCTGGGCCAGCCACAATACGAACCAGCAACTCACTGCTGATGGCATTTGCACCTCTGTACCCCTGCACCCCTAATCACTTGACTATCAGGTTCCCCCAAACAGTCCCCCAACACCATATGTGTCAAATTCAAGGCCCGTGGGCCATATCCGGCCCGTAATACAATTATATCCGGCCCACAAGATCATTTTACATTGATCTATTATTATTGTTATTAATGGCCCGGCAATATGAAGCGCTGACAACACACAAACTACAGATCCCATAATGCAGCGCAACAGCTGCCTTGCTGAATGATAGGTTACCTGGGAACATTCCTGCGTCATTCAAGTCAAGCGTCTGTTACTGTCTGCAACACTATTGTACCGTCAAAGCTAGCCCTTAACAATGGCGAAACGAAAAGTTGATTCTGAAAACAGAGACTTTCAAAGCCGATGGGAGGTTGAGTATATGTTTATTGACATTGCCGGTGAACCCGTGTGTCTTATTTGTAGAGCTAATGAGGCTGTAATTAAGGAATTTAATCTAAGATGGCACTTCGAGACAAAACATCAAGACAAGCTGAAAAACCTGAATACAGACCAGAAGCTACAGAAAGTAGAAGAGTTAAGGAAGAATCTGACATCTCAGCAGATGTTTTTCACCAGAGCGAAAACACAAAGTGAAGCTGCTGTCAAAGCAAGCTTTATTGTGGCAGAAGAGATAGCCAAATCCGGCCGGCCATTTACCGAGGGAGAGTTTCTGAAGAACTGTATGCTGAAGGTGTGTGACGTCTTGTGTCCAGACAAAAAGCAGATGTTGGCAAATGTAAGCCTGAGTAGAAATACAGTTGCTGATCGGGTTTGTGAGATGGCCACTGATTTAAGAACACAGTTGACTGAAAGAAGCAAAGACTTTATTGCATACTCTCTTGCTGTGGATGAAAGTACTGACATGACGGACACTACACAGCTAGCCATCTTCATCCGTGGAGTGGACTCCGATTTCAGCATTACAGAGGAAATATTGGACATTAAATCGATGCACGGGACAACGACAGGAAAAGAAATTTTTGAAAACGTATGTCAAAGTGTAACCGACATGAAACTGCCCTGGGACAAACTTGTTGGACGTACAACAGATGGAGCACCAGCGATGTGCGGTGAACAAAGCGGGCTCGTGGGGAGGATGCGGGTAAAGATGCAGGAGGGGAACTGTACTGGTGAGTTGACAGCATATCACTGCATCATACATCAGGAAACGCTGTGTGGTAAAGTGTTAAAAATGGAACATTTAATGAGCACTGTAACGCAAACCGTAAACTTTATCCGAGGTAAAGGTTTGAACCACCGGCAATTTCAGTCTTTTATGTGAGAAATAGATTCAGAATTTGCCGACATTCCTGATCATACAGAGGTGCGTTGGCTGAGTCGAGGAAAGATTCTCAACAGAGTTTTTGAGCTACACAAGGAAATTTGTCAGTTCATGGGCAGTAAAGAGATAGACTTCACAGTTTTGCGGGACAAGAAGTGGAAATGTGAGTTGGCGTTTCTGGCTGACATAACAGCTCATCTCAACGCCTTGAACCTTTAGCTCCAGGGACGTGACCGTATGATCACTGACATGTATGATGCAGTGAAGGCATTTCAAGTGAAGCTGCTCTTATGGGAGACACAGATGAACCAGTGCAACTTGCCTCATTTTCCCTGTTGCCAAGTAATGTTGAACCAAGTTGGTGCAACGATGTTCCCTAATGCGCACTTTGCTGATAAACTGAGTGCACTGAGTTCTCACGGTGCTTTGGAGAATTTGAAGCACAAAAAAGGAATTTCGAGCTGCTTCGCAACCCATTTGCCGTTAACGTGGAAACTGCACCTGTACAGATTCAGATGGAGCTGATAGAGCTGCAGTGTAATGGGACACTAAAGGCAAAGTACGACACTGCAGGGCCCGCAGTTTATTCGCTCCATTCCTGAAGCAATGCCTCAGCTTCGTCTACATGCAGCTCGAACCTTGTGCATGTTTGGCAGCACATACCTGTGTGAGAAGCTGTTCTCAGTGATGAAGATTAACACAACAGCACACAGGAGTCGTCTCACTGATGAACACCTGCAGTCCATCCTGAGAATCTCCACAACACAGAACCTTGTACCAAACGTAAACGAACTTGTTGCCAAGAAGAGATGCCAAGCATCCAGCTCTGACAAAACAGCATAAGAGCAAAGAAAACTGAATGTTTTGATTTGTTATTTTTATTTTTTTTTGCTGGAAAGCACAAGTTTTATTTATATTTCCAGGTTTTTTGTACCATGCTCATATTTTGAATTTGTATGATTTTGACAGGAACATTTTTATGGAGAGCAGAAATATTTAAAGATATTTAAAGTTTAAGTTTATTTTTTTTAAATGGCCCAAGAGCAAAGAAAACTGAATGTTTTGATTTGTTATTTTTACTTTTGTGGAAAAGCACAATTTTTATTTCATTTTTTCATGTTTTTTGCAGCATGTTCATAGTTGTAACTTTTATAATTTTGACAAGAGATATTTTTATAGAGAGCAAAGTATTTTAAGTTATATAAAGTTTAAGTTTATTTATTGTGGAATAATATTCCTGTCTGTTCTTATTCTTATTCATGTTCAGAAAACATTTACTTTTAGTGTGTTCAATGACACCCCTGCCCTACACTAATAATAATAACAATACATTTTATTTGAAGGCACCTTTCTCAACACTCAAGGACACTGTATAAACAAACATTTTCATATATACACAATACACATTAAAAACTGTAAAAACAATACAAAGACTGGGCAATTGGCATCAGATGGAATATGCAGCTTTGAACAGATATTTTTTGAGTTGTGATTTGAAATGAAGGAATGAATCCATGTTTCTCAGTTGGGGTGGGAATGAATTCCGAAGACCGGGGAGCAGAGCTACTAACTAGTAACTTTATTATCGTGGGTTTCCTCTAGTGTGTTTACCTAATTGCTTGTGTCTTTTTACTGATGTCGCTATACTTCCATATCTCACAAATTAACTTGGTGAGTACAACATTATCAATACTGAGAGAAAAGATGAATATAACTACATATTTTTTCTAAAAAGTTGCAAAAATTTTTTTATTATCTTTTAATTAATTTCCTCTTGTGATCCCTTCCTTTGTGGGGATTCCCTGGGGTCTATTTTTGGCCTCCTTTTATTTACCCTATACATGCTACTGAAACTGTATGAAACAATAAAGCAGACAATAAAGAGATTAGATTTTCAACTGCTGTTAACATGCAATCTGTATCCAGGTGAAAATGCATGTTAACACAAGGTGTAAACATACTGACCTGATGGAATAAGGACAGGTGAAGTGTATTTCTTGGGCCCCCCGGTCAGCTTGCATCTGTAGCAGCCATCCAATGATTTTAATCAGCCCCTGGACATTTCTGTTCACAAAAACAGAGGCAATCATATCACAACACAAAGAGTCTGAGGAAAACCTGTGTGTGCAGAAGTGATGAGCCAGGTTGGGGTTAGCCTAGCTTAGCATAAGGACTAGAAGCAGGTGGAAACAGCCAGTCTGGGTGAAAAATACCTCTAAAGCTTATGGATCTACATGTTCTACTAATGACATATCTCTGGACTTTGACTGTGTTTCAGTTTCACCCTGAATGGACATTATCCCTTTGTCAACTATGGACACTGGAGATGTAGCAAAGAATGGCAACCTTTTTTGTTTCTTTAATGGTATTTTGGAGGTTGTATTGTAGTGGGGGTTTGCCTGATTGTCCCTTTTATATATGCATCATGAAAAGTTCAAAATGACAGCAAAAGAAGAAAAAAAAATATCAGCAGTGTTAGTGTGAGTTATGCCCTGGAACTATTTTTTAACATCAATTAGGTTATCCATCTAGCACTTCACATCTGCTCTGTGACTATAGTGCAAGTTGCCAGATACATTCAGTCACAGGTTTTAGTTTTACACCCAGTGATATTAAAGCTGGTAACCTTAGTGTGAATACAGGGCTCCAGGAAGCTCTGCACATTCACTGCACCCATCTGCTGTATGTCAGGAAATAGTTCGAGCCCATAACTCTGCCGGGAAGATGACATATTTATGTATACACTGGCATTCTTACATTCCTGTAAATGCATGGCTTTAACAGAGACAGGTGTTGGTAATTGCTTTTTTAAATTTTGGATATAGTCAAGCAAACTGTTACCCTCTACTCGCAGTTTTTATATTAGACTAAGCACATCCTGACTCCAGCTGTAATGAACTAACAGATATGAGATTGGTACCCCTCTTCTCATCAAGTTACTGTAACTTTTATTAAAAAATAATAATTAAAGTTGTTACAAGAACTGATACTTTGGTACCAAGTCATTGCTAAATTTCTACTTGTTCTTCTACGGGACGAAAGGTACCATAGATGCTGTAGATACTGAAAATATTGGACAATAACAACATACGAAATAGTTGCAACAGATGTCCTGTGACTTGTTGGAAAAAAGCACACTGAATCACATGGAAATATTTAGTGTTTAAAGTGGATGATCAAAGACAAGTTAAAGTCAACCAAAAGCCAGAATGCAAACTGTTGTTGCTTTGCAAAAAACATACTTTGTCTTTTTTCATTAAGTATTTACTACAGCTGCCCTTACAAATGTATGTACGGTTGCATGCATTATACGTAAAACTGGGATGTACTACATCATCATAATATCACACCTTTACTTTTGACAGTCTTGCTCATATATTTATCACAGTCTGCAATGTGAAATGAACTGTTTGTGCACTCTCAGCAGCTCAAACCTGTTACTGAAAATGAGACACTGTGAGGAATATGATGTATCTTCCACTGTGCAGAGGACTGTGAGTCAGAATAACCAGAAAAGCACGCTGGCTTTTGAACTGCAAAAGGAGCCCACATGCAGTAGGACATCCTGATATTTTCGGAATAATGCATTTGACATACTATAACTTCTCAACATTCTAAATTTTTTCTGGCATACTATTACTATGGCAGTGTGGGTATTGCGATGCTACTTGTGTCAAGCAGGGTTTGGAATGAACAGAGGAAACACCTCCAATACATCTAAGAAAATCAGCAACAGGCATCTAGGTCTGTACATCTAACTAAAATCTCAGTTAGTGAAAAGAGACTAAAATGCTCTGTAGACAAGAACTGCAGCATTAGGGACTATTTTGTCACTACAAGTTACACATTTCATACTTCACATACTAATTTGATTAATGTTAAAATAAATATATTGGGTAGTGCCGTCTTAAAAAAATATTTGCTTTATTTGGAAGCTGGAAAATTTTTTTGTCCAACCAACCATTAGTTAAAAATATTTTTTTATAGCTAATCTAACATTTTCAAAGTGAGGTGCATCATAAGTTGAATTGAAAAAGTCAAGTCCAGGTCGGTAGAAGTGGTAAAAACAATGTGGCAGTCTTGTCTTACTCAATGATCAGTTGTGCTGGCACTTATAGTTGTACACAAAAGTATGGAAACCCCTGAGCAAATTTCATATTTTGTTGACATGTGAAGTAAAAAGTAGTAAATAGAGCCCCCGCAGAAAACCGCAAAATGGCCTAAGCTAAATAATATCACCCAAATAAAAATTTTGAAGATGCCTATTGCCTTGAAATTTTGAGACTTTTTACACAGATGTGAACCCAATCACAATCACTCAATTGCTATTAACCATTTGAACACTAAAATCCGTTGGCTGGTTGGAAAGGTATGTTATGTATGTATACGTATGTGCATTTGCATCTGGAAAATTATCCAAATCTAATCTTGAAATCATGATATGTAATCATTGTAATGTATGAGGGTTCCTCCAAAAATTCTCGACCTCATCAGAAAACATTTCAGAAGAAAGACTGTTCCTGCAATATTTTTAAATATACTCTCCTTTAACTTCAATGCATTTCCTTGTTCAAGCTTTGCTATCCACCATTGTTCAAGCTTAGCTATCCCTTTGTGGAAGACGGTCACATCTTAAGCCTCCAGATACTCCTCAACAGCTTGAATGACTTCATCAGCACTCTGAACATAGTGACCCACACAAATAGGATTTCAGTTTGGGAAACAGGTAGAAATCAGATGGTGCCAGATGAGGTAAATGAGGTTCATGGGACAACAGTTTAAGACCATATTTAGCTGCTTCTGCCACCTGATGCTGTGTAAATGGACACATTGTCCTGAAGCTTTCCTCTCCTTTTTTATTGGTTTGTTTTCAACATTTGATTTTTTGTGGAAAGTGATATAATGCTTTATAGTATTCCCAAAACAGGATGGGAGTAACACTCCTTTTTCCCGTGTGGGACTGAGAATGTTTGTACAAACCTTTGGACATGTATTGTTTAAAAATTTGCCATAAATTAACCGTTTGCATGAGATCCTGTAAAAAGCCAAATAATGCCAACGTTGAGTGTTTAGTGACTCCACTGTGTTCATGACAGTCACGTGACAAAAATTCTGTGATTTTTTTTTTGCTGTGTTTACACAGAGCAGGAAGGAGACAAGCCTGTGAACAAAAAAACGTAAGTAAGAAAACATCTACATTGTGTTAGCGTCATTTTCCCCCAGTTGACAAAAGGCCATGTTGATTTCAAGTTTTTTAAATTCAACTTCTGTTTTTTTTTTTTTTAATGATTCATGTCATTATAACTTAGTCATGCAACACAGAAGATATTTCTGAGTTCTCTCTACTTCTAGACATTCTTGTGCTGTTTCTGTAGAGGTGCAGGATTTTATATTGCAGTGAAAAATAATAATGTGACAAGAGCAAAAAACACAGAGACACTGCTTGGAGTTCAGATGACTAATGAACAATCCTACGTCTTGCTCATGAAAGTGCTTATTGCTGGAAATGTAAATCTAGTTTCAACAGAACCAGTTTATATCCAGCTTTGTGAAACCATTTGTCCAACAAGTTCAACATTAAGCTGAGTGAAGCTAGTTAACCTACACTGGAAAAAGGATGAGTTGAAGTTGCATTGTTAAATAGGTGTGTTTTGAGTACCTGGCAGAAGGCAGGAGGTTGAGGACACTGTTAAGGATGTAGTGCAGGTCTGCGTGGCCCTGATCCACTAACAGAACCACAGCATCACAGCAGGCAGAACGCACCATTGCACAGTCACTGCAGCACTGCTGCCACAGAGCCTCCAAGGCTGGGCCCTGATACACAATGCAAGAACAGTCAACCCAGGATAAGTGTTACTAAGTATGGAAATGCTTCATATTTGCAAAAAAGAAAACAAAAAACAATGCAAAAACCCATTATGCTGGGCGTTCAGCTATAAAAACCCTAATTTTGAAGGAACTTACCTGAGTGGAGGAGAGGGTGATTTGCCCATTTGACCCCTTTTCCTTCAACACGGCAGCAACAAGATTTCTCACTGTCTGAAAAAAAACCAAAACAGACCCAAACGTATATTTGAAATGGTATGGGAGGGGATACAATTTTTCAACAGTGGTCATAAACAGTTTACAGTTTAACCTTCCACAGTGGACAGATGTGGGCAGATTAGATTACAGTTAAATGGATTCCAAAGGTTACAAGTTCGAGAGA
This sequence comes from Amphiprion clarkii, assembly GCA_027123335.1. Classification (NCBI taxonomy): domain Eukaryota; kingdom Metazoa; phylum Chordata; class Actinopteri; family Pomacentridae; genus Amphiprion; species Amphiprion clarkii. The sequence goes on from CM049589.1 coordinate 18,097,307, forward strand.
AAATAAATAAAAAAATTGAGAAACCACTCCTGCAGCATGAGTCACCACAGGGAGAGTTAACAGGAATCTCTTACACAAAGGAACCCTATCTTCCAAATACTCACATTTTCTATCCCTTGTATTAGTTTGTACACATAAGAATATATCTTTTTCTCTTCTGCTGGTTACAACCACTATATTTGCTCACCTGTTGGCTTATTCATTACTCTGAACACCTGCTGTATTATTGATGGGCAAACAAGGATGTCACTCAAGGTGCTACTTTTTTCAATACAAACTGATCAAACACTCACTTTTCTTCATCTTCAGGGCTCCAGATTAACTTTGTACACTGGTTATACTTGGGACGTTTTCATTAGGTACAGTAGTACATAACTGATGTGCAGCCTAAATGTTACACCATATCTTTTAGCACTGAATAATAACTTTAGCCAGTGGGCCTCTGCTGTGTTGTTATAAAGATGACATCTCTTGCAGGTGATGTTGATTTATTGGGACAATAACAAATGATAAAGAAAAAAAACATGATCTAATAGACTGCCTGCTGCAGCTCCTCTCCCACAGGAGAATAGTACAAAAGGGCTCAGAATGTTCACAGACGATGGGTGTGGAGCAACAAGTTGGGACTAGTGGTGGGTTTATTCCAAACTGGTCAAGGGTGCAGTCATAATTACACGGGGTGACTGGCCTACCTCTCCACAAATAAAACAATCTGCTGACCTCTTTCCAAACAAAAAGTGGCCTGACACTTCCCATAAATTTGCTCAGATTTCAGCGGCAACAGAGTTTAAAGCTGGCTTATCAAACAAAACAGTGTGACAAAAGAAAACAACTAGAGCCCTGAAGTTATACAATAATAACACCACTAAAGTGCAGAAAGGACATCAAAACATTGAAAATGATGCACTTTGCATTTCAGTTCTGTATAAAAATTACTCAGCTAACAACTGATAAATATATATATATGTTTGTGTGTGTGTATGTGTAAACAAATAAGCTAAAATACAACCCAAAACTACTACACTGATGCAAACTTATGGACCAACAACCGCAAGAGCTGTTTAATGGAGCAGCTAGCAGAAGCTCACAGCATCCAGAGCTGCAGAAAGAAGCAGAGAAATCAGTGGTAGCAACTTTCAGAGACGATTCCTTACATGATGTTAGGGTGTTTTTAATACCTACACACACCTGACCCACTGTCTGAACCAATCTGCATCGCCCACTCTGCAAAAATATGCAAGAATCAACCATCCCAACCTGACCAACCGCTCAGCAAGACACAAAACTGAGTTCACAATTCAAACACAAGGGCGCAAGCATTAGAAAGAGAGAGTGACAGAGAAGGGAAGAAAAGCTTACCTTGGATGGAAGGTTATTGAGGTTTTAATATGTTTTGTGTTATTAAAACCAAAGGTGTATTGGTGGGTATTACAAGTATAAAATGTTTACCCACCTCAGTGGAGGCAACTTTACTTGTATACACTCAAAAAACAGCCACAGGCGCATATTTTCCCAGAAAGCAAAGGTTTTCTAAAATGAGCTATAATATTCAATCCAGTGGCACAATTGGCCTTGTTTTTTGGGTTTTAATAGGTTTTAGTATTAATTTGTCAAATACATCTCAGAAAATCAGTTGTAGTCAATATAGTAGATAACTTTGTGCACCAGATAAATGTAGATGTGTATTAGTTATAGAATATAACTTTGTGGAACTAGCCCCACTACCTGTACAATTATTGTAGGACAAGAGAAATAACGAAGCATGTCATCCAGGTGGCATAGGTGCAGTCAGATTGGTGAGCTTACCTGGGCTTGTATGACGGGGCTGGGGAAATCAAATCGTGTCTTAAGGCTCTCCATCATATCTGCGGGTCATACCTGAGGGCAGGGGGGAATCCTTATTAGGACAAGCTAACATTTCATATAGTAACCAGTGTTACAATTTATCTTTCATGTCAAAGAATTGAAGTTTTTGTCAATGAAACACAAAAGAAAAGTTTCAGAGCAGAAGCTTGGTGACACCCTCCTACTTAACAATATCACAAAACAGCGATGGCGAAGACAGTCCGAAACAAAAGCTCAGAGATGCAGTCACCTGTCGCTTCATAGCACTAATGGATCGACCATTCCAGGAACTAGCACTGCTCGGAGGCATTCAGAGATCGGCCCTTTGAAAAGTGATCACAGACATTTGTAATGAAATCATTGGCCTGCGGCCATGAAATAATTTTGCATTAATTATTTACAAGCCATCAGTATATCAAATTGCTCGCTAACTTGCAGGTTGCTAAGCAGACGAGGGGCCCACCTCAGATTGTGTCTGATAAGATAGCATACAGGTGCTGGTGACCACCAGCAGTCTGCTCACCACCTCAAACAGGTTATGTAACATTGGATTTGACTCGCAGAATTTCTGAATTGGTCTGGGCAAACATTTTTTCTGCATTGACTGAAATATGTCTGTGGCACAGTATCAAAACCTAATACTGAAACTATTAAATTAAACAAGCAAACCACATGACCAGATCCTACTGGTGATTTCTGAGCAAATTATGTTATTATCAGTAATAAAAGGTGCAGATAAACACTGCTTACATTTAACCTGCTCTTTTTCACTAGCATGAACTGAGACTTAAAGTTAGTCAACGGTAACTCTTCTCTGACTACACGATAGGCAGTGGTGAGTGTAATTGTCATTTCTGATTGTTCACTGCTTCAGTTTGATGCTGCCTGGTGCTCTGCTGGTCATGCACCTGTCAGGACACAGGTTTTTGGAAACGTTTTTTAACATTTTGATCCGGAACATCAATGCTTCAATTGCAAAAGCTCCGTTACCAGCCATGCGATAGCCACACTAGGCAAAAACTGCTATGCATAGGATCAGCCGTTTAACAGTCATATCTCAAGTGTTTCCCAGAGCTAAACAATATACCCGGTATGACTGATGAATGCAGAAACTCCTTTAGAGGGGAAGAATGTAATCAAGGTTGTTGTCTGAGGCTATTTACAGATGTCCCTTAAATGCCTCACATGCATTAGATGCTGCGAGGTGGCTGTGCACAGAGAAGCCTCCAGTCCCCACTCAGTTACTGCATCAGCTCAGAAATTTTTCATTTTCATTCATTTCACCCTTCAATCTAATTTTCTCAGTTGTATGGGTGTTCTAACATCATATTTACCAGGATAAAACTAACTGATTTTCTTTGCCATGGCAAGCTGCCTAGAGACTCACACAGACAGACCCACTAACTGTCAAGTGCATTAGTGACTACAATGAAAATGTGCAGTCAAGACTGTGGCACTGTGGAGCCCTGATGGGGATTACTTGTTTAAAAGTTTGTCATTGCATTTTCAATAGCTACAATAAAATTTAACCAATTTCAGAAAGACTATTAAGGAAAATGTCTAACTTCATTTGTTTATTTAGGCAAAATTAATCCTGTCTTTAGACATTTAATGCTTGCTTTGTCTTTTTTTAAAAAAAAAATGTCTAAAATGGAGATTTAAAGGTTTATCAGAACATTCATCCACAGTTGGCATGTTTTACACATATAATGTCATACAATGTGAATTACTTATATGTGGCAAATCAATAAAGACATAAGATCTTGCTAATAATTATTCTATATACTAAAACAATACCCCTCCCTGGGCTGCGACCTTATCGTGGTGGAGGGGTTTGCGTGTCCCAATGATCCCAGGAGCTATGTTGTCGGGGGCTTCATGCCCCTGGTAGGGTCTCCCATGACAAACAGGTCCTGGGTGAAGGACCAGACAAACAGCAGCCCAGAAGACCCCAATGATGAGAAACAACCTTGGAACCACGAGTCCCTTGCCCGGACGCGGGTCACCGGGGTCCCCCCCTGGAGCCAGGCCCGGGGGTGGGGCTCGATGGCGAGCGTCTGGTGGCCGGGCTTCTTCCCACGGGGCCCGGCCGGGCACAGCCCGAAGAAGAGACGTGGGACCCCCCTCCAGCAGGCTCACCACCCGCAGGAGGGGCCATAGGGGTCCAGTGCCATGTGTGTTGGGCGGCGGCCAGGGGCGGGGAGCCTGGCGTACCGACCCCCGGTTACACAAGCTGGCTCTAGGGACGTGGAACGTCACCTCTCTGGCGGGGAAGGAGCCTGAGCTGGTGTGCGAGGTTGAGAAGTTCCGACTTGATATAGTCGGCCTCACCTCGACAGACAGCAGGGGCTCTGGAACCAGTCCTCTCGAGAGGGGTTGGACTCTCTTCCACTCTGGAGTTGCCAATGGTGAGAGGCGCCGAGCAGGGGTGTCAATACTCATTGCGCCTCGGCTCGGTGGCTGTGTGTTGAAGTTTACCCCGGTGGACGAGAGGGTGGCCTCCCTTCGCCTTCGGGTGTGGGGACGGTTCCTTACTGTTGTTTGCGCCTACGGGCCGAACAGCAGTTTGGAGTATCCACCCTTTCTGGAATCCTTGGAGGGGGTGCTGGAGAGTGCCCCTTCTGGGGATTCCATAGTTCTGCTGGGGGACTTCAACGCTCACGGTGGCAACGACAGTGAGACCTGGAGAGGCGTGATTGGGAGGAACGGCTCCCCCGATCTGAACCCAAGCGGTGTTCTGTTATTGGACTTCTGTGCTCGTCACAGATTGTCCATAACGAACACCATGTTCAGGCATAAGGGTGTCCATATGTGCACTTGGCACCAGGACACCCTAGGCTGCAGTTCGATGATCGACTTTGTTGTTGTATCGTCGGACTTGCGGCCGCATGTCCTGGACACTCGGGTGAAGAGAGGGGCGGAGCTGTCAACCAATCACCACCTGGTGGTGAGTTGTCGCCGATGGTGGGGGAGGATGCCAGTCAGACCTGGAAGACCCAAACGGATTGTGAGGGTGTGCTGGGAACGTCTGGTGGAGTCCCCTGTCAGAAGGAGTTTCAACCCCCACCTCCGGTCAAGCTTCAACCATGTCCCGAGGGAGGTGGGGTGGGGGACATTGAGTCCGAGTGGACCATGTTCTGTGCCTCCATTGCTGAGGCGGCCGATCGTTGCTGTGGCCGTAAGGTGGTCGGTGCCTGTCGCGGCGGCAATCCCCGAACCCGTTGGTGGACACCGGCGGTAAGGGATGCCGTCAAGCTGAAGAAGGAGTCCTACCGGGCCTTTTTGGCCTGTGGGACTCCGGAGGCAGCTGACAGGTATCGGCTGGCCAAGCGGGCTGCGGCTGTCGCCGAGGCAAAAACCCGGGTATGGGAGGAGTTTGGCGAGGCCATGGAAAACGACTTCCGGACGGCTTCGAAGAGATTCTGGTCCACCATCCGGCGTCTCAGGGGGGGAAAGCGGTGCACTGTCAACACTGTGTATAGTGGGGATGGTGCACTGCTGACCTCAACTCGGGACGTTGTGAATCGGTGGAAGGAATACTTCGAAGACCTCCTCAATCCCACCGACACCTCTTCTGATTCAGAAGCGGGGCCTGGGGTCTCGGGCGTAGATTCTCCCATCTCTGGGGTCGAAGTCGCCGAGGTAGTTAAAAAGCTCCTCGGTGGCAAGGCCCCGGGGGTGGATGAGATCCGCCCGGAGTTCCTCAAGGCCCTGGATGTTGTGGGGCTGTCCTGGTTGACATGTCTCTGCAACATCGAGTGGACATCGGGGGTAGTGCCTCTGGATTGGCAGACCGGGGTGGTGGTCCCTCTTTTCAAAAAGGGGGACCGGAGGGTGTGTTCCAACTATAGGGGGATCACACTCCTCAGCCTCCCCGGGAAGGTCTATTCAGGGGTACTGGAGAGGAGGGTCCGCCGGATAGTCGAACCTCGGATTCAGGAGGAGCAATGCGGTCTTCGTCCCGGCCGTGGAACTGTGGACCAGCTCTACACCCTCAGCAGGGTCCTTGAGGGTGCATGGGAGTTTGCCCAACCAGTCCACATGTGTTTTGTGGATCTGGAGAAGGCTTTCGACCGTGTCCCTCGGGGAATCCTCTGGGGAGTGCTCCCGGAGTACGGGGTAACGGATCACCTAATACAGGCTGTCCGTTCCCTGTACGACCGGTGCCAGAGCTTGGTCCGCATCTCCGGCAATAAGTCGAACTCGTTTCCAGTGAGAGTTGGACTCCGCCAGGGCTGCCCTTTGTCACCGATTCTGTTCATAATTTTTATGGACAGAATATCTAGGCGCAGCCAGGGTGTTGAGGGAGTCCGGTTTGGTGACCTCAGGATTCTGTCACTGCTTTACGCAGATGATGTGGTCCTGTTGGCTTCATCATGCCAGGACCTCCGACTCTCACTGGATCGGTTCGCAGCCGAGTGTGAAGCGGTTGGGATGAGGATCAGCACCTCCAAATCCGAGACCATGGTCCTCAGCCAGAAAAGGGTGGAGTGCCCTCTCCAGGTCAGGGATGAGGTCCTGCCCCAAGTGGAGGAGTTTAAGTACCTCGGGGTCTTGTTCACGAGTGAGGGAAGGATGGAGCGAGAGATCGACCGACGGATTGCTGCGGCGTCCGCAGTAATGCGGGCGCTGTACAGGTCCGTCGTGGTGAAGAGGGAGCTGAGCCGAAAGGCGAAGCTCTCAATTTACCGGTCGATCTACGTTCCTACCCTCACCTATGGTCACGAGCTTTGGGTAGTGACCGAAAGAACAAGATCGCGGGTAAAAGCGGCTGAAATGAGTTTCCTCCGCAGGGTGGCTGGGCTCTCCCTTAGAGATAAGGTGAGAAGCTCGGCCATCTGGGAGGATCTCAGAGTAGAGCCGCTGCTCCTCCGCTTAGAGAGGAGCCAGATGAGGTGGCTCGGGCATCTAATTAGGATGCCCCCCGGACGCCTCCCCGGTGAGGTGTTTAGGGCACGTCCCACCGGGAGGAGACCCCAGGGAAGACGCAGGACACGCTGGAGAGACTATGTCTCTCAGCTGGCCTGGGAACACCTTGGGGTCCCCCGGGAGGAGCTAGATGATGTGGCCGGGGAGAGGGAGGTCTGGGCTTCCCTCCTAAAGCTGCTGCCCCCGCGACCCGACCCGGACCAGCGGTAGAAGATGGATGGATGGATGGACTAAAACAATAATAAGTTATTTAAGGCAGTTTATGTAAGTATATTGTATACTTTAAATCTCTGGATTTAAATTAATGTCAATTATCATATAGGGCACAACAAAAAAATATTGGTTACTGTTATGCAATTCAATAGCACCAACTCATAACATGTCATCTCATAGTGATGAACACACTGCCCGGCACCCAAAAAAAGTCGCAAAGTCTAATAATTCATCCGACCGCCTTTAGCTCTGAGAATGACACATTTTTGCCATGGCATCGTTTCGATAAGCTTCTGCAATGTCACAGAATTTATTTCTGTCCAGAATTGCATTAATTTTCTACCAAGATCTTATATTGATGACGGGAGAGTTGGACCGCTATGTAGTCTTCTCCAGCACATCCCAAAGATTCTCAACGGGGCTGAGGTTTGGACTCTGTGGAGGCCAATCCACATGTGAAAATGATGCCTCGTGCTCCCTGAACCACTCATTCACAATGTGAGCCCCATGAATCATGACATTGTCATTATGGAACATGCGCATGCCATCAGGGAAGAAAAACTCCATTGATGGAATAACCTGGTCATTCAGTATACAGTATTCATGTACTCAGCTGACCTCATTCTTGGGCACATGACACTGCTGAACCTGACCAGCCCCAGATCATAACCCTGACCCCCACAGGCTTGTAGGCACTAGTCATTGATGAGTGCATCACTTCATCCACCTCTCCTCTTACCCTGATTTGGAACAGGGTAAATCTGGACTCATCAGACCACATGACCTTCTTTCAGTGCTCCAGAGTCCAATCTTTATGCTACCTAGAAAAATGAAGCCTTTTTTTCTGATTAGCCTCACTGATAAGTGGTTTTCTTAGGGCTACACAGCTGTTTAGTACCAATCCATTGAGTTCCCTTCGCATTGTGTGGAAAATGCTCTTAGTTTCACTATTAAACATTGCCGTGAATTCACCTGTTGATTTCCTATGGTCATCTGAGAGTTTGTCCGACCACATTTGTTCCTGGAAGATGATGATTTACCAGTATTCATCAGGTTTTAAATAATGCGTTGGATGGTTCCTCACCCACTTTTTGTAGTTTCAGCAATCTCCATAGATGTTTTATTTTCTTGATGCAGGCCGATAATTTGACCCTTCTGACACAGATTCATATCCTTTACACCACCACAGGATGTCTTCCGACACAGTTGTTTAAGAAATGAGAAGCTCCTCACTGCATCAGCTAGGGTTAAATAAGTTGTTGCCTGCTGAAACATATTCATCACTGCAGTAATTATCCGATGGAAGGCTCTTACATATTTGCTTTGTTAAATCCAATTGGCGACTTTTTTTTTGGACAGGCAGTGCATTTAGGGTTCGAGCACCAAATGGTGCGAAGGCCCTACTGAAATGCAAAGAATTATTTTTCTTAACTATTATTCTTTTTTTGGTGGTCTTTTCATTTGGACTTTAGCAGGCCTAAAAGATACTTGAAAACGGGTGAAACTTGGCACACATATCAGGACCGGCGAAAAATTTTATATTTTAGGGGAACTGTATAGGTGTGAGCCAGGTGGCTCGATAGCGCCACCTGGAAATTTTCAAACATTTACTACGACCAGTACATGTCACCTTAGGTTATGAAATTTGATACACATATGTAACTCATCAAGACACACAAAAATGTAACTGACAACCGTACCCAAAACGCAACAGGAAGTCTTCCATTTTGAATTATGTGTCAATTTTTGGACCATTTTTTCCCCCCAATTTTTGCACTTTTTCAAAGGCTATGAACTCAAACAGAATAACACTGACAGAGCTGAAATTTGGCCAGTATGTACACCAGGCATGGGGAATCAAAATTTATCAAAATGCTCTGCAAAAGTCTGAGAGTGTGGAAATGGCGACTGGCAGAATTTTGACAATTCGCCATGACACAGGAAGTGATGTATAACTAGCCTGTACATGCTCCAATCTGCCTGGAACTATACATTTGTGATCAGAGTCCAGCCCTGATGACAACCATAGACCAATATATAGTCACAGTGATAGCGCCACCTGGTGGATGGACAGGAAGTGCTCTATAACTGCCTGTACATCAGGGATTAAAGCAAAAAAATTTCCTTTGACTGAAATTTTTTTTTCATGTCAAAATCACTGGCCACTTATAAAAATGTGGCAATACAATACTACTATAGCGGAATAGTCTTGTGGCAAATTACGCACATGCACACACCAGGTTTCTTCATTTTTTTGCACCATGATCTAATTGGAGTTTCATCGTCTCCCTTCTCATCAAGCCATGCCCACCTCGATCTATTTTTCACGCTTTTATCGATAGGCCCCACGTCAGTCCCTTCCTCTACAAACGTGTCCATGCCTTAAATGCATGCTAGCCAAAATAATCTGTGCGTCGTCAAACCTGGGTCCACAACCCCCTCCCGCCAACAATATCATGTGATCTCTTTTGATTGGAAGAAATTACGTGTAAAAACAGAAATTGTGATGCTGCCTTCAAGTGGTATCGTATTTATGGTACCACTTAAAGTTGCACATGAATGCTCCTCGTCTCGTATTTTCTATCGGGAAACTGTGGATTAATACCCGATTTTACTAGAGGAATCTTTGACCTTTTTATATGGAATAGCCTACCGTGGAAATATTTTTGTGTTTGTTTTAAAGCCTATATATTTTATGCTGACACGGAACTGAACGAGTGTTTTCTTAACTTTATGGTAGCGTCACAAAAAATAAAAAGGCAATATTATGTTTTATCTAGAAAATACAATATTGAATTGTAGATTAGCATCTGCGGATGATTAATTACGATAATGTACTCTTTTACACGGTTAGCTATTGTGTTTGAGAGATATTAAAATCCCCAAGCACACTAAAACGCACTCGCATTGACAACTGGACCTTTACCGAGGCTTCTGAGGTTATTTAAAATACAGTCGGTTTGCAAATATCAAGGGATTACATGTGGTATTTAGATTTATCTTCGTATTGTACCACACAGATAGAAATAAGATGCAAAATGGGTCAAAAAAGGGGAGCTTACCGATACATCCCGAGCCCAGTAGATCCCCGCTGGCTGCTCCCAAAGTTCTATAGGCGGGGATCTACCGGACCCTAGCTCAATGGGAAACTCCTGTAGGCTATTTCTACATTTAGTTTAGACTAATCCTGGCGTTCCTGCATCTGTCTTTGATGTTAAAATAAGGGCAAAGACTCACTTTTTCCTCTGCTCATTCTGTGCCTTTTAGCTGCTTCCCCCCCCCCCCCCAAAAAAAAAAAAAAAAACAAGCCAAGGCCAATACAATTACTACAATTAATGTCAAGTTATCAGAGTCTATCGCAACTGACATAGGCCAACATCTCAAAAATATTGGCAAAGGAGGAACTGTTTTTCTGACCAGAAACGGTTTCATAAAATTAGGGAACATTAGACAAAGGCTGCTATTTATTATGTGTTGTTGTCTTGCTATTCTTACAGAAGTTGTCCCGCACTGCAGTGCGTAAAGACGCAAAGGTTATTATATTGCAGGAAAATGATGAAAATATGCAGGACACACCAACTGTCCCTGTGGAACAATGTATTAATCAAGTACAAAATCACTATGTTGGGCTTTATTCTGTGTAAGAAGAGGTTTTCATTATAGGAACTGCTTCACTGCAGAATGTTTCCTAATTTATCCAAATTTCTACTATTTCAAGCAAATTCCGTGAACCTTTTTGGTCCTATAATAATCTACATATTTTTGTGATAATTATAAAGGCAATATATACTGCAAATTCTGTTTTTATGAGTTGTTATCATGGTCTGTATGTCACAGACTTTTAAGCATTAAACGGTTACGCACCAGCCCCAGCAGCTGAAGCTCGTTAGGTTACAATGAAGTATAGGCTTTATCCAAGAAAGAATTTTGCAATATCCTACCTTTAAAAATGCGTTGCGTCATGTCTCTGTCATTATGTGTACTGTAGCTACGACGTCCATCCTGCGCGTTATTGTGAAGACAAAGCGGCGTCAAAAAGTAGCCTATCCTGATCCCGATATTCATAAAAGGCAGCTGAGGAAATCCAGGTAAATCCTTGTTTGTTCATGAGCTCCTGTTTATCCACACGATCAAGGAATACGCAGGAAATGGCCATCAACGAATGGTCTGTGAAGCGTGGAGCTCTCATTGGGAGCTCTTCACTGCGCACCTGCGTTGGCACCACTGGCGCTCCAGCGCGCGCTCCAATCAGAAGCACAAGGCGCAGCTATGACTAGCCTATCAGTGCTGCGCTCTTCACACACCTGATATCTCGGGCAATAAGCAGAAAAACGATCTGGGCACAAACTCATGTAGAACTATCCACATTGTATCACTGTTTCCCCCTCAATTTTTCCATTTGACGGAAATCCGTCAGGTGACGGAGGACTTTAATCCATGCTGTACATGCTCCAATCTACCTGAAACTTTACGTGTCAGAGTACCGCTCTCACTAAATCCATGTGCTGGAACACAGTCCAGTCATAGCACCACCTGACAGATGGACAGGAAGTGCTGTCTAACTAGCCTGTACATGCTCCAATCTACTTCAAACTTTAGGTGTGTGATCAGACTCCAGCCCTCATCACACCCATATGGTGGAATACAGTCACAGTCATAGCACCACCTGATGGTTGGACACGAAGTGCCGTCTAAATAGCCTGTACATGCTCCATGCTTCATCTGCCTGAAGCTTTACATATGTGATCAGAGTCCAATCTTCATCAGATAAATAGGCCAAAATACACTCTCAGTCATGTGAAAAATCTCAAATAATTGTTTTTTTTTTTAAAAAAAGGAAATACATATATCTAATGCATAGGATCTATATAATCAGTTTTATTGTGAAAATGCTATCTGAATGACAATGCGTAGAAAGCTTCCATATGTTAGTAGAAATGGAAGTGATAGTCAATGAAAGTTGACACAAGAAAAAATGCAATTAATTTCCAAATGGACATCTTGAATCATTTTTAAGCTGAAAAAATTTTGGATAGGAACAGTTGGAAGTATCATCTACTTGCATGTCAAGTCATTATCCTTTCATAATGCCTTTGAGCTAAAATATGTCACCTATTGAACCAAATAATTCAACTCACTGATTGAACACGTAGCAACTTGAGGGCTTCTTTATTGAGAAAGATTTGAAAGTCACACAAAGGTATTTAGTATTCATAATAATATAATTTATTTAAGATCATTCCTACAAAATTTTAAGAGATTCTGAGATGGTCAAGCAATTGGTCTTCCCTAATCTTGCTGAGTTGACATGGAAAGACCCATCCATCCATCCATCCATTATCTATACACCGCTTAATCCTCACTAGGGTCGCGGGGGGGGCTGGAGCCTATCCCAGCTGACTCGGGCGAAGGCAGGGGACACCCTAGACAGGTCGCCAGTCTGTCGCAGGGCTACATATACAGACAAACAAGCACTCTCACATTCACACCTATGGGCAATTTAGAATGATCAATTAACCTCAGCATATTTTTGGACTGTGGGAGGAAGCCGGAGTACCCGGAGAAAACCCACGCATGCACAGGGAGAACATGCAAACTCCATGCAGAAAGATCCCGGGAAAGCCGGGACGTGAACCAGGGATCTTCTCGCTGCAAGGCGAAAGTGCTAACCACTACGCCACTGTGCAGCCCGACATGGAAAGACCAACCTGTAAATTTTTAAACTGTTTTTGTTATCAAGCGATTAATCCATTGCTTGATTTATAAAGAACCCATTCAGTGAAACATGCTCATCACAATTCACTAGAGCACAAGAGGACGCCATTAAATGTCCTTCTGGAGTAACAATCCAAAACCTGAAAAATACAATGTATAACAATACAGGACAACAAACTGGTGTATATGCTTCAAATATTATTTCTGCTTTAAATTCAGATAAGACAAAAGCATGTAAGTCCCTACCAATACGGAACACGCTACTATTCTTTTGCTACAACTTCTGGTTAATTAACATCAGTAGACGGATATATTGGTTGGTTTAACAATACTATAAACGAGGGGAATATGAGCCTCCTATAGCCTAACCCCTCACCACCCCCTTCCCAAACACAGACACCCAACCCAACCCCCCTGTTGTTATCTAAGTGATAAGCCCAGCTGCTTTGCTGTACTGTCCACCACCCCTGCTGCAACTGCTGCACTCGGTCCACTGTCATTCTGCTGCATGGTCTCATAAACAGGTAAGTCAGCAGCACCTGCTCACACACAGCTACTATTTTTCAGACTGGCACAAAACTTCATCAAGTGCTCATTTACTGATGTTTGTAGCGCAGCTCTTTAAGTGGTTTATATATATATATATATATATATATACAGACACACACCACTACATGTATTTCTAGCATTCTAAAGCTTTAAAATACTGGAACTATGAAATTATGACATTATCTGAGTTTATTATGTTTTTGGTGACGCGTGTAATTTAGAAGAATCTAGTTTCTTCTCAAATTTTAAGACAGTGTTGGTCAGCTATATCTTTAAAAGTTTCTACACAAAACTGGTCCAGGGGTTTCTACAGCATATTTACCTTACAGGCAAACAATATAGGCTGGCCTGTACTGCTAGGTCTGCATTAGCAATACAAGTGAGGACAATGCACGAGCAATGTTGAGCCAACAGTGCTTTAGAAATTACACCACTGAGGCTTTACTGTCGCTGTTCGCAAACTGCACATGCCAGACAAGCACGTGGGAGTTTCAATGAACTTTCAAGTGGAATTTTTTCATGGCTGTGGTGAAGGGTCTGAGAGCACAGCAGCAGAGAGTGAAGTCAGATGGTTGTATTCTTTAACATGACGCAGCTATCTCAATTGGTTGAAATAAAACTGGCACATTTTTATTTATATGTAAAGTGTCTTTGAGTGTTTTGAAAAGCACTATACAAATAAAATGCACTATTATTATTATTATTATTATTGTTACATTTACTCCTTTTTCTGTAGCTTCTCAATCACTACATGTTGTAGTTCAATGCTAAAAAGTCATTGAATTAATCAGCCACTTCAGAAAATTAGTGTACAAAAATTGCAGCAAATTAAATGAAAATTAAGTATTATTATTTATTATTATTCTCTAGTTACATCTGCTCATGTGTGCAGATTATTTGCTTTTCTCTGTTTTTTTTAAATGAAATCGGGGTGGTTAATTGTTTTCTCACAGGACAGATTTACTAAGGTAACCTATACCCTGTAAGGCAAAGTGCAAAATTTAAAGAAGTAGATTTTGACATTTTTAAATAAAAAGAAATGATGCCTGGTTGTGGCATCATCTCCTACTGTGGAAGATGCCCTTTACACCAGGTGAAAAAGCCAACAGGGGCAATGTTACCTCACAAGTCAATCAGCTCACAACAAACTTGTTATTTATGCATCCAAGTAAATATGGTTTCAAGTTTGGATGTTATTCTCACTTAAACTGCCAGATAAATGCTCCATAAACACAAATACAAATTATGTTTGATTATTGTTTTTACTTTTTACCTTTACAATTAGAGAGCTGATAACTTTATTGTAACTTAATTTAACTGATATTTAAAACAAGCATAAATCTGGGGGATGCTTAGCCTACACTTTTAAGAAATTTAAGCTTCTTACTGGGTTTTACCCTACCTATTGGTTTCCCTGTGACTCAGAAATAATCAAAATGTCGTGTAATTCGGGTCAGTAGGAGCTCGACAGCACTTTTTTTTTTGCCCCAGAATCTCTCAGCTGGTTAATCCTGCAACGGTGGTATGAAATTAATTATATATCTCTTATACTCAAGCATAGGTAATGTTGTGATTACAGTTGCAACTACTGATGTATTACTCAATTAGTTGTCAACTACTAAATTAATTGGCAACTACTATTTTGAGAAGTGATGAATTGCTTTGAGTAATTTCTAAAGTAAAGAAATTAAAATTTTCAGATTGTGATACAGGCATTTTCTTTCATCAGACATTGTTTAAAATGGAAAAATATAAAAATTCAAGACTCAGCAGACAAACTGAAATGTCAAGGTTTTCAAGTATTTATTCATCTTTGTATATATTGTACATATTATTGTTATTATTGTGCATATGTTGCTGCTGTAACAATGGAAATTTCCCCTAGAGCAGGGAAAAATAAAGGATTATCTTATCTTTTATTTGTTTCAACCTCAATGGTAATGGCATACAGCTCATAAACTCCTCTGAAGTCAATCTCAAAATATTAGAATATTTCACAGAAACCTACAGACATCTCAATCACGGACCCCTAGACATTCCCACACAGTCCCTTGAAGAGTTGTAATCAGCGAAATAACTCAGAAGGCCTACAAGAGCCTTTAAATTCTCTGTCTGGTTTAGAATACACAGCCACAATCACTGCTGACTTGACGGCTGTCCAGAAGACAATCACTGACACCCTCCACAAGGAGGGTAAGATTTAAGAAGCGCTAATGGAAAGTTAACTGGAAGGAAAAAGCGTCTTAAAAAAAGGTGCACAAGGGGGATGACCGCAGACTTGACAGAATGGTCAAGAAAAGCAGATTGAAGAATGATTCACAAGCAGTGGACTGAGGCTGGAGCCAGAACATCCAGAACCACCACGCAGAGACGTGACTGGGAAATGGGCTACAAGTGTTGAATTCCAATAATCAAATCACTCCTTAACACCTAACAATGTCAGAAGCATCATACCCGGGCTAAGCAGAGAATGAACTGGATCACTGCTAAGCAGTCCAAAGTCCTCTTTTCAAATGAAAACTAATGTGTTGCATGTTTTTGTAAATCAAGGTCTGGAGGAAGAGTGAAGATCCACAGATTCAAAGTAGCTTGAAGTCCAGTGTGAAGTTTCCACAGTCAGTGACAATATAGGATGTCCTGTTATCTGCTGGTGTTGGTCCACTTTGCATAATCAAGTCCAAAATGAACACAGCCAGCTACCAGCAAATTTTGCAGATCGATATGACTCTGTCTGCCGAAGAGCTTTTTGGAAATGCAGATTTTGTCTTCCAGCAGGACCTGCCATCTCCCCAAGCTGCCAAAACCACTCAGAAATGGTTCACGCGGCTGTAAGCCATTATCATCAAAGTTAAATCAAATATAGGCTTCTGTGTAATGAGTCTGTATAATAATAATAATAATAATAATAATAATAATAATAATAATAATTTTCACTTTGAGCAATGTCTGATGAAAAACATTTAACTTTTTCCACCATCATTTAATCATATGCCATGCATCTTTACAAATATGAACAGTTTCTGGTTTCTTTCCTTCTCTGTGAATTAAACTGAATATCTTTTGGTTGTGGATAAAACAAGACATTTGAGGGTGTCATCTTGGGGTTTGGGAATCACAAAATGATACTTTTCACCATTTTCTCACATTTTATAGACCAAATAACTAATCAATTAATTGAGAAAATAATCGCCAGTGAAAATAATAGGTAAAACCCTAGTTTTAGTGTAGGGAAAGGTAGGGTAAGGTAGTTGATAAACATCAGCAGTGTGCTGCTTGTTGAGGAGCACCAGCCAAATCACTGTGAACACTATTTTATATGGTTTCAAAAACCACGTGAAATTTGCCCCAGTATCTCAGCCAGTTCATAGTTCCTGCAGGTATCACATTAATATAAGGACGCTGCTGCAGATTTTGATGTATTACCTATTTAAACTATGACTTCTGCGACAGTACATTTACGCCGAATTAAAATAAACTGCCTGTTTTGCCCAAAAATGCTTTCAGTGTCGTTTTGTGCACTACACCACTTTGCCAATGGGTAAATAAAGATAAAATTGGACGTTTCTTTAATGGGCTTCACTGTGGCGCGTTTTCTCAAGCTAGTGTGCCTGATGCTGTTCTACGCATGGTAAAGCAGCCAAGGACGCACTTCAGGACAAATATCTGTTAAACATTAATAACAACAGAATAAACTAGAACGGGTAAGTTAGCTGACATTAGTTTAGCACTCAGCTTAGCCGGCTAGTAGTAGTAGCTACTATCGGAGTTAGTAACACAACCTAAAGCTAACGTCGGTTAGTTATCATTAAAACTGGTAGACTGCATTTGCTACTGCAGCAGTCTAAATACAAGCGTTGCACTCAATCTAACGTTTGCTTTGTATATTAAATCCAAGTTAAACATGCTGCGGAAAAAACTTTACCTCCTTCGTTCGTCGTGTAAACGCGCATGGAACTCTACGGCGAGTACCGAGGGCTAAACCTGATAAAAGACCCGCCTATCGCACACCATGACATGTCAACATCAGCATTGTTACCAGCATCTTTATTATACAGTTTATGGTTACCAGAGTGGAACAATTTATAGATTAGTGACTGTTCAAAGCAGGTTATATTAACATAAACAGACATATGTAGATGCATAAACCAGCTTTAGGGTCAGAATTAAGAGCTGAGTTGATTTCCTCTTTGGACTACAATGCATAAGAATGGCAAGTGGGGAAGACTAACTATTTTAAATGAAATTATTATGATTGTTGTTATTATTATTATTATTATTATTATTATTATTATTGATAGTATTAGTAGTAGCAGCAGAAGTAGTAATAGTAGTAGCAGGATAGTAGGACATATTATTATTATTATTATTATTATTATTATTATTATTATTATTATTATTATTATTATTATTATTAATATCATTAACCTTATTTTACCAGGTTAACCCATTTGAGATATGGTGTTGGACAATATTTATACATTTGAAGTATGAAAATAAAAATGTAACTTGAGTTGAAAACTTTTTGTTTGTTTGTTTTATTATCAAAACGTACTGATTTATGAACACAAATGAGAATATAGATTTCGGTTTGATAACTTTTTTGTGTGTGTGTTTTGTGCATTAGATGGCAGCCAGTAGTCTTTCTAAACATATTATTTTGTTTGAGGTCTGTATAATTTAAGTAATTGTACAGACAACTTAGAAAAATTTGTGAGGACAGCAATCAACAAGAAAAGTTAGTAAAAGAGTCTTTAGTCCTAACGATTCGGCCTTTGGTTTAAAATCTCCTGTAAATCTTGATTTCACATTTGCTGGTGGAAAGTCGGGGACGGTCCTACAGCACTTTTAAGCTTCAAACGACTTTAAAACGTCAATTACAAACTGCTAAAATACGTTTGAAGCCGGCTTTCCCCTTGGGACTTGAAGGCAACATATTTACAGAAAGGTTGCGGCCACCTGATTGGAGGTCAGTGTGTCTGCTGCTCTGTCATTGGCTCACTGCATCTCGTGCTCTGTCTGCGGCCCCAGTGGGTACACCAAGCTGCGCGTGCGCTTTACCAATTAAGGCCTTCACAAGTTGGTCGAATTAAATCAGAAACTTGACGGAAATGTGAGGATCCTACACTCAAAATAAAGGTCTAGAGAATAAAATGAACATTTTCTTTAAAATTCTGAAGTTTGGCAGAAGTTCAACAAATGTTTGAAGAAAATAAATTAATTATTGGTAAAAGTGCCATTACTGTTTCAGAAACAAGCGGAAAATACATAGGATCAAACAATTATCACATATAGGTGACATTCTACTGAGTGGTCCTTGCACACACACAAAATTTAAGAGCAAATTCAATTTTTAAAAAAAGGTTCTTAGAGATTTGATAGCTGCTAAAGCAACAACTAAACTGCTAGCCTAAATAAAGTATTTCACCAGCAGACGGCTTTAAAACTTGATCTTGAGCTCTTAATATTGGAAAATTAAATGCATAAGAAATTGAATTGTTTCATTTATATATATATATATATATATATATATATATATATATATATATATATATATATATATATATATATATACATATATATATATGGTACCACGTGCATATACATGACTCCATAAATACACAACACAAGGTAGGACCACAGAGCCTCGTGTAAATTTTCCAATACCAAAAGAAGTTCATTAATGAAGAAGCAACTTGAACATAATATATACAACCAAAGTTGAAGACCATCCTGATCTACAACAAAATTCACAAATCACTGACAAAAACATACAATATTGAATAAACATCTTTAAATCCAAACAACTTCATAGTCTTAAAAAATTATTCTGTTACTTGGTTGGATACTGTGCATGGTACCCATGCGCTGGTAGTGGCTTTACTGCGGAAATTTTATTCTGAAAGTATCTAGCGGAATTGATCTAGGACATTGCGGGGAATTAACAACCGGCGACCCTTTGAAAGTCTTGAGTCTGACTTCAGTCTGGGAGAGACCATGTCCGCCGTCACAGGCAAACTGTACTCACCACTAATCTCAATTAGAAGTAATTCTCCATGAAATAACAGTAACACGGGGCCTCAAGGATGGCCAGCTCGGTGAGTAGCTAGTCGGACGATTTGCTGTGGCCTGTCCGGTCTCATGGAGGATGGTGTTTGGACATTTTGCCATTTGTTACACAGGAGGAGCCGCTGGTTTTTACTCCGTAACGAGGATTTTCAAGCCACTCGGCTAGCTAGAGCCGATACGTGCCGCTATCAGCTGAACCAACAGTGTACAACAAAATTCCGCCCAAATAGCAAGGAGTTTTTATATTCAGTCTTTGCAGGCAAAACGCGTTTGTACATGTGTAAAAATTCAGGTATTTCATAACGTCTACAGTTCTGTTTAATTCGGCATTAAGATCCAAGCAATGCATGAAGTAACGTAACCCGTCAACTGGGAAAATGTTAACTTTCACGGAAGATTTTGTCGTTATTTTCATTGCGTTATATTTTAACTGTAATGTAACGACATTTGACGAGAGAGCGCGGAGAAAATACTCTTCAGTAGTTTTAAGTTTGTGGAAATGGGAGCAGCGTCGCATGTATAAAGAATTTACCCGTAGGCTTGAGCAAAGAGTATATAAAAGAAAAGGAGTAGTTCGGATTCTCTCAGGTGTGCAAGTCTGCAGCGCTGCATAAATAGTCAGATTTCTGAATGGAGTTCGACACGAGGTTCGACGTGTAGGAGACTTAATGGGGGTTTCTGAAAGTAAAGTAGCGCATCAAAGCCCGAAAATCATCTTGTTCGGCTGTTGTTAAAAGTGTTGGTTTCGAAATAAATTTTATATTCTGCCAATCTTTTAAATTTTTTTTATTTAAAATGTGTTTACATATGAGCAGTAACTCTGTATCACTGTCCAACAGGGTGCTGTTCAGGTGAAACTAGAACTTGGTCATCGTGCCCAGGTCAGAAAGAAACCCACAGTGGAAGGCTTCACCCACGACTGGATGGTGTTTGTCCGAGGACCAGAGCACAGCAACATCCAGCACTTTGTAGAAAAAGTTGTTTTTCACCTGCACGAAAGCTTCCCAAAACCAAAAAGAGGTAAAGAGCTGTTAATTATGCTTTCTTTGGCACAGTGTCCTCAGGACAGCCGGGTCTCCAAGTGTCTTGTGAGAGGGTTGGGAGGCTCATGAGTGCTTGAACAAACCAGAACCTGTAGTTTAACATCTGTTCATATAAACGGATGTGTAATTGATCAGATGCACTTTGTGGAGAAATGGCAGTGGTACTAGTGCATGTATTGTCTTGTTGAAAAGTGTAGGTGCTGTATAGTTGCAGATGAAACATGTTCTCACAGGGCAGAATGAAAAGGTTGGAAATTTAGTAAAAAATAATGACGCGGAATACATTTAACTGCATTAATCTCAGTTGCGTTCTTGTTTTGTGGCACTTATCCAGGTAGTTTTCTCCTGACTAGATCTTTGCCTGTGTTGTGTGTAGTCTCAGATGTAAGTGGCTTTGGATAAAAGTGTCTGCTAAATGAAACTGTAGAATTGTAGTTTGTTTTTTGTAAATATCAGTCCTTGTTTGAAATTTTGCCATACAGGAGCAGTTGTTTCTGATGTTGCTTTGGAACAGGCAGAGCATAGGAGCTGTGTGGGGAGGTGGACGTTTACAGGAGAGGTAAAGCAGGTCTAATTTGCACTGGATTTGGTTGGTTGCAGCCCTGCAGACACTTGATTCCTATTGAGGCAGTGAGTCTGAAATTCAAGTATTGCAAATGAGAAGAAATCAAGGTTAGGGTGATTCTTTAATAGCTTTAACTGTATTCTCCATTA
Source organism: Amphiprion clarkii (assembly GCA_027123335.1). Taxonomy (NCBI): domain Eukaryota; kingdom Metazoa; phylum Chordata; class Actinopteri; family Pomacentridae; genus Amphiprion; species Amphiprion clarkii. The sequence goes on from CM049589.1 coordinate 18,118,381, forward strand.
TTATTTTGCCGATGAATTGTTAGAAACTAATCTCCCAAGGCTCAAGGTGATAGTTTTCAACTAAAATCATCCAAAACACTACACTACATTACATTATCATTTTAATATCACGCAAATACCACTATATCTTGACATTTTAGAGGCTGCAAAGATACAGCTTTTTTAGGTTGTTCATTGAATGCATCAGGAGTCCTGCTGCTACAGTATGAACTGAAAGTGTAAGAGTACTGTGCAGACGTTTTAGTCCCTTTTAGATGTTTGGATTCTTTTCCATCACTCAGTATCATCATTGAGGGATATGATGCTGCAGCAGCAGGACAACAAGCTCAGCTATTTCACCCATTTTTAAGAACTATCTTTATCTACAAGAACAACACCAGACTCCTGCAGTACAGAACCCTGATCTCAACATCATAGAGTCTGTCTCATTTTACATGCAGAGACATGATGATAAAGTCTAAGTCTACAAAAGAACTGTGGCAGGTTCCATTAAGATACAAACTTCTTACCTTCCAAGTAAATTGAAAAACTGTGCAAGTGAAGCAAATTGCTAAATAAGAACTATTTATGGAATTATTTCAGGAAGGGTCTCACTTTACTTTGACATTACAATATATATTTCCATGCAAAGGTAGGGGCTTTCAACTTTGGGGAACAGATCAGTTTATAGTCTGTGACATTATGCTCATCCTGTATTGTAATTGCTTGCGTATGTGGTTTGTGTCAGCATTTGCACTGTATGAGTTGTTGTCTTACTTTTCCAACATGTGTAGAATTTTGATGTCGTTGATCCCCAAAGCTCTAAATCAGCTGTCGATGATTGTGTCTCACCACCATTTTGGGGTTTATCCTCTTGATTGTCATCTTTTGTCTGGGGCAGTCCAGAAATCACTCTGTGTGTAATGGCCTTAAGTCTTTGTGGTGTGTTTGTGTGTGATAAAGGGGCCCAAATGGAGCCTACTTGAATTCAGGTATCTGTTTTTTTGGAATTTTGACCCAGTGTTTCAATCACTTTTTGTTGGTAAGACTGCTACTTAGTATCTGGCCAATGTTGATTCTTCAGTTTGTTGTTCAACTACATAGGACTCCTGTTGCACAGCCTGCTGTCACACTACTGTTCAGTCAGACCTTCTTACTTCTAATGTGGCAAATTTTCATAGCTGGATTCTGTACTGATATGAATGAAGAGCAATGCATTTGTTTGCTGAGATTGCATGTTTTGGTGATGGTCTGGATAACCTGATGTCATAGTAGATATTTTCCAGTGATGTACCAAGGCTGAAAATAACAAGTGTTTTCAGTGTTGATTAAAGGTAAAGTCAGTGATTCTAATCCAATGTAGATTTTGTCAAATTCAGTCAATATATCCTCACGGTCAGCTAGCTGTCTGTTCTGTGTGTGCACAAAAAAAATACAAAATCCCCCCAAAGTGGCTCAAAAGTGGACTGATTCATACAGCACTGTTCCACCGTGTCCTGCACATTCATGCTTGTGCAAAGGACAGGAGGAAGGGGGAGCAAGAAGGATGGTTTTATCTGGCACATGATAAGTAGATATGCTCACTATCTAAATATCAGCAATCCTTTTCCAGAGTCACAGACTCAATGTTTAATGTATTTTTTAGTCAAAGAAATGACAGAAAATAATGAAACACAGGAATCACAATTTCCCTGAGTCCATGTTAACATTGTGAGATTGCATGTTTTGTTCAACCAACAGTCAAAGGCTCTCCTAATATTCCACTATTATCCAAATCTAAAAAAAACAAAAAAAAACCAGGAAGTATTCACATTTAAGGATGGCAAAACAAGAACATTTTTGCTATTTTTGCTTCAAAAATAATTCAAACAATTAACTTCTTATTCTCAGCCTGAAGTGTCCTGCTGCAAAAGCCTCATTGGTCTGGCTTCATTGTGAACTTTGTTGTTCATGATTGTAAGGAAAGGAACATATTACCATAGTACTTAATTGTGTATGCATGGAAATGGCATAAGATATTGTCTATGGGTGACATCTCTCTAAGATTATTTTTATAGCCCTGCACTTTAAGTATTCTAGTGATGTAGCAGTGCAGGATTGTGAAAATACTGAAAGTTAACCTGTTTTTCTTTCTTGTTAAATGTCCCTTAGGATTTGCATTGTGTTTTGCACCACACAATCCATTCAGAATACTTTGGTTAGATTGATTGTAGCTTGTTAGAGTAAATAGAGAAAACAACTTCTTCAGCTGCAAATTGTATAAGCGTTCAAACTTTATGAGGTTTAAGATGCTGGTTCTTTGTTCTGTTCCTTGTTTACCAGTTCTGAAATACTTTGTATTGATAGTCCTTGTGTAATGGAAAATATCTGTGATGGCACTCTTCATCCTGCTTGATAAGCTGTAGACCTATGACATTAATCCCCTTCTTGAACATTAGACTTTGGTTGTCAGTGTAGAAGCTTCTTCAATAGATGCATGAATGTTTGGAAAACTGTCTTATTCTGTGTGGGACAAAAAACCCATTTAAATCAGTAATATGAACTAAAATTTAGCTGGACCTTTTGCTGTCTTCCTTTTTCTTTGCAAAATATGTGATCTTGATCATTATTGAGAACAAAGAGGTCTGTTTTGGGTGAGCAGTTAAAGGGGATTTTTTTTTCAATCCGTGAAAGTGGTTTTTGAGTTGCTGAAGACACCTGAAAAGTCTGAAAGTCTCAGGAGGCAAGTACATGTATATATCACGTTGATGAATAACCAACTGAGAAACTGATGGACCTCAAAGCTGTCAGCAGTTCTAATGTTCACAGCAAGTTGGAAATCTTATCCTGTATTCATCAACGCAGTGCCCCCAAGCAGACTATAAATCTGACCCCTATCTACTGATATGGTACCTTCAAAGCTTAAAATTTCTTCTAAAAGTTCTTTGATTACCAATGAATTTTGGCTCCTGCGCTCTGAATCTTTCCCTCTGCACTTTTAGCTCTCAGTCTTGATAAATGAAATATGTGGCTAGAAGACTATGACCTGAAGCCCAGCAGGAGAATACTTGATCCTCCATAAGTCTCACATAATGACACATGCCATGAGATATTTCCTGTGCTCAAGTCTTGGAGGCCTTTGTGTTTTTTACATGGTGACAAATTGCAAACCAAAGTGCTTCCTGATCTCTTGGATCTTCAGACGAGTGGTTTGAGTTGAAATGTGCAATAGATCTGAGAGGATAACTAAAATAGTCTGTAGTCTTTTATCAACTTAATTAGAACAAGTAAAATATTATATATATATTAAGTCAAAATTTTCCATTTGTAAAAATGAATTACAAAACAATGTGGTGGATGATGACTTAGATGCAGAGGTTTAGAATAGGGCTGCAACTAAAGATGAATCGATTAATTGTCTGAGCACGATACTTCATCAAAAGCGGAAGTGAGTGCACAATGCAACAGAAATCACCATCCGAGCAGAGCGCTGAACACGGGCGGACATCCACGCTGTATCGTGCATATATTATATATGCACGATACAGCGCAGATGTCTGCGCTGGATGTCCACGCTGTATTGTGAACACGAATGTCCGCGCTGTATCATGCATATATAATATATGCATATACTATATATGCACAATACAGCGCGGATATCCGTCCGTGTTCTGCGCTCTGCTTGGACAGGGATTTCTGTTGCATTGCGTGCTTAGTTCCACTTTTGATGACATATCATGCTCAGATGATTCACCATTAGTTGCAGCCTTAGTTTATAAGCAACCAGGTTACCTTTTAGCTCAAGTGCCGCTGTGGTACTCAGAGTAAATGAAATTCCAGAAAGTGCTCTAACTTTACTTTTTGAAGCAAATGTGCAAAGTTAAAGCTTCTCGCCCAAGAGGAATTGATGTTATGATCTTTTGTGAGAAGACAGTCTGAATATTTGTAGATTTATGGTGCTGATCTGGCAAAAGGTATTTGAAGACATTGCCTTGGGGTGTGACAAATTTAAACATGCACGTAATTCTAATTACCTGTCTCAGCCATTTTGTAAGCAAAAAATGTCAAGTTTTGTCAAATTCGAGAATTTGCCATATTTTTTCATATATGAAGCTATATAGCAGCTGGCTTTGGACTGGTGTTTGAATTTTTTCATTGTTGGGTACATTTTTTTCACTAATTGATTAATTGCGAAAACAATCAGCAGTTAAATCAGTAATCCAAGGTGCAAAACTTAAATCCCAAATATTGTCATATTTCAGCCCCTCAAATGAGAGAAGCTTTTGTTTGTCACATATGACATTGAATATCAAAACAAGGCAGCTGAAGACATAGCATAGGCTCCGAGAAATTGGAAACCACATTGTTCACATAATTTTGTTTTTTCATGTTTTGTAGACGAAGTGATTAATCTGCTAAAAATTAGCAAATTAATCAAAAACATAAAAGATTGTATCAGCCCTAGACATTAAATCAACAAAATGATTGAATATTTTAGTTATTTATGCATTTCCTATTTACTCCCAGGGTGGCACAAACAAGCTCAAATTATTTAATTCATGATTAAACTACATTCATTTTCAGAGTTAAGTACCACATTGACTTAAGGTAGCCAGTTAAAGGAAGCATATTTTCACATTTCTACTTTATTTTTTCATTATGTAGTAAATTGGATTATCAGTTGAAAAATGCTCCCTACATGTGTTTATCCACCAAACAGTCTCAAAAATAGCATATTGACATTGTCAAGCATCAGACACCTGAAAATGTTACAGGGATGTAGGATTTTGGTAGCTGTTCAAGCTTTACATGTTTAGTTGACTAGACTATCCAAAAAACAGCAAAATTTTCTTCACCCAAGCCAGGCAAGAAAGGTTTGCTCTCACTCTCTGGCAACGTGGATGCCTACTACCTCCTCTGTTTTGTTTCTCTTCATGACCACACTGTTTAATCCAAAATTTTAAATTTTGCCGCTGTTGAAGATTATATTCTACTAATTTTTAAAGGGAAGCTTTTCACTCACCTGCGTGTCACACATGGTGGCTCACCATCCACTCAGAAATAAAATAGGAGGCATTCAAATACGTTGTAAGCACAAAATAAACCTGTCAGAACAAATTAAGTGCCAACATTTTACTTTAAAACCTGCAGTCTGTATGCTGGTTTTACGGTGTGTAGACAACATTTGCTTCTTCCTTTTAACTTTTAATGGACAGTGCATGCAGGATTTATTTCGGGTTTAAGATAACGTCAATCAACATTGAATCCTTTTTTTTTTTGACTCACAGCATTTTGGAGGCCGAGGTGTGTGTTGAGATATCTCCACCTAGATCTTCCCTTTACATAACTGCCAGTGGTGTTAGATAAATGGAGATTCAGTATGTCAACCTTGCGTCATGATTCTGCAACCAAGAGGGCAGCAGGAAAGCGTTTGTTATGTGCACCAGGGATCCCCAATGACCTGTCAGCATTTCAAAGGAAGGATGCTAGTGAATGGAGAGAGCCATAATCATATTTCTAACCCTCTAGTACAGATTCAAAAACGCAGTGAAATCTATCATTGCCACTTGACTCACTTGCAGATTTAATTTAAGAGGCATCTACTATTTAGATTTGTGTCAGCCATGCTTTATTTGCTCTTGTAAAGATGCAGAGGACAGATAGTCTCATATGGCAAGTTGATAAGATTTTAAGTGACTTTTCAGCATCAGCTATTTCCTAATTGCACCAAAGATTCTTCTTTCTTATCAACATGTCATCACTTCTCAGATTTTTTCTAAACACACACACACACAAGGTGTAGGAGTCAAAACATAGAAAGCAGTCAGAACGAGAAAGTGATAAGAGACAGCGAATGTAACTTCCTCCCACGCTCCGAGTGATTTGTTGTGCAGCTCAGAGAAGCTGCCAGACACATTAAGATTAATGATGAATCAGTCAGTAAAGCTGCCACCGCGCTTCATTATTGCCATGCGGTTAACGGGCCAGCGTTGAGGCGTCGCCATGGAGACAGCGGAATGGCAAAGCCGTTTGAACAAATGGAGGTAAAGAAGCCCTTTGGAACCAGTGAAGGGGGTGCCACTTTGGCAATAGGCAGCAGCGGCTCATGCTGCTTAAGCACCTCATTTGGAGCCCGGGCTGCCGTTTAATCTGCACTGGAGATGGCATCTCTTCAAAGGTGTTTGTGATATTTCAGAGAATTGTCACTTTTATGGAAAGATGTAAGACAGTGTAATGGGAAAGAAATGGGCCAGCTTGGTGAAAAGAGTTTGAGATTTGTGGTCTGTGCAGTGCAGGGAAGATACACAAGATCTGAGGCTCTTTTTGTGTTTTGTGAGACCAAGATGCTTTTTCACAGGAAAAAAACTTTTTTTTTCTTATTTAAAAAGGGGATATGGTGTTGCCTGACCTGGATGTATACGACCAGTTTAAGCAAACCAAATCTGTACGATTATATTGTTAGGCTTCTTAAACCACCAACCTTGACTTACATTAATATTATGTTAAACTATTTTAGAAAGGAGAAACTAATGTTAAAAAAGTTCATCTTTATGACTCAGGGATGTTGTAGTACACAATATCCACAGTTTTGTCTGTACGTCAGGAAGAGGATAACCTTCACTTTGAAATAAAGAAATATCAGGCTATTGTTGCGAGAGTTACTGCTGGGACATCCTGTAATGCTTCATAAAACTGCATTAACTGCAGCTTTTTTTAATGTGTTCATGGTTCAATTCTTGGTCAGCGGCAGCTTGTATTCATGTTTGAGGCCTTATGTAATTCCTATACAGCTGTAGATTGTTCTTGTGGTGTACAAATGCATTTATGAAAGAACGTTATCGCATGGTTTAAACACATGTATTCACTTGATCATGTTGCAGATAGTTTAGGATGTTTAATTGTTATTGTTCCTTTTTCCAATGTCACAATGACATTATTTTGTCAATATAAAGTGTACATCTGTGGGCTAATTCATCACGTTTAGGCTCACAACTTATCACAACTGTCTTTCTGCCAGAGTTGCCTCAGTGAAATCCCCACACTGAACTGAAAATAGCCTCTAACCAGATCTAAGCTTCTATGTAAAACTAAATGAATACATGCACCATTAAGCCTTTATTATACTCCCTTGTGGACACGTGGACTCCGCAAACATGGCGTTGTTGTTATTATACTACTTTTCTAGTTTGTATGGATTATGCTGGGGCCTTTCTGTTCTATACATCTGCAGTATGCCACATCTAGGTATTCCTACCATGAACATTATGAACATCATGGCCAGTCCAGCACACTTCTGCCTTTGCAGCAGGGCTGTACAGTATTTCATTGCGATATACACTACCACTCAAAAATTTGGACACGCCTTCTCATTTAATGGTTTTTATTTATTTTCATGACTATTTATGTTGTAGATTCTCACTGAAGGCATCAGAACTATGATTGAACACATATGGAATTATGTAGTAACCAAAAAAGTGTGAAATAAGTCAAAACATGTTTTATATTTTCCAAAACAGCCACCCTTTGCTTTGATTACTGCTTTGCACACTCTTGGCATTCTCTCGATAAGCTTCATGAAGTAGTCACCTGAAAGGGTTTTCACTTCACAGGTGTGCCCTGTCAAGGATAATTTGTGGAATTTCTTGCCTTTTTAATGAGGTTGGGACCATCAGTTGTGTTGTGCAGAAGTCAGGTTGGTACACAGTTGACAGCCCTATTTGACAACTGTTAGAATCCATATTATGGCAAGAAGCAATCACCTAAGTAAAGAGAAAAGACAGTCCATCATTACTTTGAGAACTAAAGGTCAGTCAGTTCGGAAAATTGCAAAAACTTTGAATGTATCCCCAAGCGCAGTCGCTAAAACCATCAAGCACCAACAAAACTGGCTCACATAAGGACCACCCCAGGAAAGGAATACCAAGAGTCACCTCTGCTGCCGAGGATAAGTTCATCCGGGTCACCAGCCTCAGAAATCGCAAGTTAGCAGCACCTCAGATTAGAGCCCAGATAAATGCCACAAAAAGTTCAAGTAGCAGACACATCTCTACATCAGCTGTTCAGAGGAGACTGCGCCAGTCACGCCTTTATGGTCAAATAGCTGCTAAGAAACCCCTGCTAAGGAAAAGCAACAAGCAGAAGAGATTTGTTTGGGCCAAGAAACACAAAGAATGGACATTAGACCAGTGGAAATCTGTGCTTTGGTCTAATGATTCCGAATTTGAGATCTTTGGTTCCACCCACCGTGTCTTTGTGCGATGCAGAAAAGGTGATCGGATGGTCTCTATATGCATGGTTCCCACTGTGAAGCATTGAGGAGAAGGTGTGATGGTGTGGGGGTGCTTTGCTGGTGACACTGTTGGGGATTTATTCAAAATTGAAGGCACACTGAACCAGCATGACTACCACAGCATCCTGCAGCAACATGCCATCCCATCCGGTTTGCGTTTATTGGACCATCATTTTTTTTTCAACAGGACAATGACCTCAAACACATCTCCAGGCTGTATAAGGGCTATTTGACCAAGAAGGAGAGTGATGGAGTGCTGCGTCAGATGCCCTGGTCTCCACCGTCACCTGATCTAAACCCAAGCAAGATGGTTTGGGATGAGAGGGCCCATAGAGTGAGAGCAAAAGAGCCAACAAGTGCTCAGCATCTCTGGGAACTCCTTCAAGACTGTTGGAAAACCATTTGAGGTGACTACCTCATGAAGCTCACCGAGAGAATGCCAAGAGTGTGCAAAGCTGTAATCAAAGCAAACGGTGGCTATTTTGATGAATCTAAAATATAAAACATGTTTTGACTTAGGCTACCTCACACTTTTTTTTGTTTACTACATAATTGCATATATTTTCATTTATAGTTTTAATGCCTTCAGTGAGAATATACAATGTAAATAGTCGGGAAAATAAAGAAAAACCAGGTGTGTCCAAACTTTTTACTGGTAGTATATGGTATTTAGGATGTCTCTGACAGTGGTGCAACAAATGAGGAAGTTTCCAGGCAGCAGCAAGAATCACTGATGTGATAACTTTTCATCTTGATAGACATGGTATCAATTAACAGTAACACCAGACGGTTTAAAAAACACGGATCAACTTGCTTTACAAGTGGTATGTAAAACCATCATGCACTTGTTTTTCTCAATTTGCCATCCCAGAGCTGTATGAAAAATGCAATGCACAAGCTGAAACAGAGCTGCCGTAATTGGAATAATATGTGGCTACAACAAAACCCAACATAACTCTGCCACTTTCTTAAAGTGTAAAATTACTGTTTGCAAATGGAAATTTTTCCCAAATGATCATACAAGTGAGGACATCGCAGTAGGAATTGGGAGTCCAGAAGACTTTTACTCTCTATAACAACAGTGTAGTGACATGAAGGCTGCTGCCCTGAGCAAGTGGACCAGGCTGCAGTGCTTTGACCCAAGTCACTGTATTACTAAGCTGTTTTACTTTGCAACATGGCCTGAAATACAATGGTTTTCTTAAGTTTAGTTGGTGTAATAAATGTTACTTTGGGGAATTTATTGATAAAACCAAAGGGCACACATTACTGATTTACAACATGTGAATGCCTGTCTTTGGCTTTTTAAAAGGTCTCCTCATTGACAGAGAAAATCTTAAATTCAAGTAAAAAAAAACTAGACAACAGTAGTTGAGAGTGAGTATTTCATTTCCTTAAAGAAAGAGTCTTCTGTTCTATTGACCAGATTGGCGACGGTATAAGCCCCTTACAGTGTATACACACCCACAGATTGATTCCTTAATGATTGGGCCAACATGTTAGCCTCTGGCTAGCTCCTGGGCTGTATGGAATGCTCACATGAAGTCTTTTAACTCCCCTCATCCTCTGCTCAGGCTTAATTTGTGACTTGTGTGCACAAACCCATCCATCCATCCATTATCTATACACCGCTTAATCCTCACTAGGGTCGCGGGGGGGGCTGGAGCCTATCCCAGCTGACTCGGGCGAAGGCAGGGGACACCCTAGACAGGTCGCCAGTCTGTCGCAGGGCTACATATAGGGACACACAAGCACTCACACATTCACACCTACGGGCAATTTAGAATAATCAATTAACCTTAGCATGTTTTTGGACTGTGGGAGGAAGCCGGAGTACCCGGAGAAAACCCACGCATGCACAGGGAGAACATGCAAACTCCATGCAGAAAGATCCCAGGTCCGAGCTGGGACGTGAACCAGGGACCTTCTCGCTGCAAGGCGAAAGCGCTAACCACTACGCCACTGTACAGCCCCGTGTGCACAAACCACATAAGTCAAATCACTATATTGACCTATGCATAAGATAGAGAACCTCAGGCTGAAATATATCTCTGAAGCTGCAGTCCATTCCTTTTTTTCTTTGCTGTGGTTTTGCTAATGTGATTTGTCTGTGCTCAGAGGATACCAGGATTGATATACTCGCAGGAGATGAAGGATGTTTTCCTGTAAATGTGTGGCTGCATTTGTTTTATAGTAAAACTCTTGTCTGCATGACGAGTAAAATAGCTAGTAGTGACATCATCATGCCAGACTTCCATGAGTACTATACTACAATTTACAACATTTCACATATGACAATTTTTAATGTGTTTTAGATAGTTAATGGCGTTCACTGATTTTCTTTGATTCTGTAAACAAATTAGTGCAAGTGGTCCAGGCCTGGTATGTGCACCATGAACAGATAGTTGGCCTCTCCACAAGGGAAAAACACTAATTTGATCTGAAATCATAATGCCTTAATGTAAATGTATTTTAAATGAGATTCTGAAATAACCATGATAAAAACTACATACTTTTGCATGTTGTGAGCTGCCAAAACGGTTCTCATGTGCGGAGGCCTGGACTTTACAGGAGTTCTGAAAGTGCCTTGTAGTATCAGGCACTCACATGATGTCAACACATTCTTCAGGTCCTTCAAGTTGAAGCTGCTGTAGATCAGACTTCAATCCCAACTCTGGTGAACTGACCATAATGATGTGGAATTCTTTCAGGTATTTACAGCTGCCCATTTCTCCTACTTCAAATATTATGAATATAGAAACCCACTGTTCACGTACTATTTGATACATCATAAATGCACAATTGTTGCAAATTAGTTGTCCTAATGTTCAGGGTATCAGTGTATACATTAGAAAAAAATAATATTCTGCTCACTAGATTATCACATTAATGGCTTGTCAATTTACGGAGAAGTCTTTTTTTTAAGTAAATTATATAATATGGATTTTTAATTTTAGCTTGGCCATTTTTTTCCTGTGAATTTCCTCTTACTGCTCTTTGAAATTTTCTCTTCCCCACCATCTTCTCAATATTGAAACAGCTCTTGGTGCAACCTGTCAGTCCATACTTCCACTAAAATAACCAGGTTTGCTGGTGACTTTTTGTGGTAATCTTATTTGCATCCTCTAAATGAGAAAACTGATTTCCATAGGCAGATCTCTAAAGAAGATGGACTTTTGTTTTGGACATGTGTTCCTGTAACTATCATTCCACTTGCCTGCTTAAAAGCATGCATGCACAGGACAAAGGCTTCAAACAGGAAAGGTTTTGCTGTGACAGGAAAATGGCAGAGTTAAAAGAAAGATAATTGGCACAGGAAGTAGAGGACTGCTTTGCTGGCCAGAGTGAAATATCACTTTTTCCTTTTAAATAATCTTTACTATTAGTATTTAAGGATATTTTATTCATTTGTGTTTCAAGTATATACAATATGGTGACTTTGAAGGACAAACATTCAGCCTTGGTATTTTGACAGGACTGTGTATTTTTCCCTCAGTTCTAAGTATAACTCACTTGCTGAACATAAGTGGCCAGGTAACATAAATCAGCATTGACAGTAGAGCCTAAAAAGAAGATGCTCTATGGAAAAAACCTTTTTGTGCTTTTATGCAAAATTGACTCTGGTTTTCTCCTGTAGATCCAGTATTTAATTTTCTATATAATTTATATCTGGGAGAGCAGCATCTATCCACACCTGCAGTGTCTGACACATGATGCACCATTCACAACATTAATTTATAAATTGAACATCTTACTGTAGGCAGTAATCAGTCCTTGCATGTTAAATTTAAATGTTAAAGGCTTTTTGGATTTGATAAGTCTCAGGTTTTAAGTGTCCTCTATTATCTGGATTGTAATATGTATCCTGCTTTTAGATTTTTAAAAGTTTTAGGTTTTTAACCCCCTGCAGCCTCTATAATCATGGATGACAGAAGAACACTCAGTTGATACTGTAGTTTTCTTAGCTGAGGCCTTTGGCGACAAGTCTAAAGAAACGACATACACATTTTTATTGTTAGCATTTGAAAATGAATAAAATGTTCTGAATTGAAATTCTATTTTAATGTAATGCGCCATTGCAGCAGTATGTTGCACTACTGAATATATATTTTTTTTATATATTGCAAGAGATGAGGGCAGAAAATACAGAGAAAATAAAAAATACACTCTGTCAGTCATATATTCCAAATTCTGACGTGTCCCCAGAGCAGCCCCCTCACTGCTGAAAATGGGTATCCATGCATATGATAATTACACACAGCCTTCTTCCTCAACACAAAATAGCATCTAGAAGTCTAAATAATTTTTCACAGCTGCAAGAATAAGACTTGTAAGATTCAAAGTGTTTGATTTTTAATGATTTTGTAGCTTTTATTCAAAACTACATATTTTTCCGAGATCAAAGCGTCAAGGAGAAATAAGTCGATTGAGAGTTTTTATAGTTAAAATAAATGGAATGCACATTGAAAACACAATCAGGCATATGGGTTCTGTAAAGCGTCTTGAGACAATTTGTAATTGGTGCTATATAATTAAGCAGGAGTGATCACGTCTGAGATAAAAGGACAGCAGCAATCAGGAGCAGATCTGCAAAAATGCTGCACGATGTACTTCAGGATGCCAGGAGTCCAGTTTTGCTAGAAATGCTAGAACAGAGCCCCCTCCTCCTATGTCTGGCAGAAATCAAAGAGCTGTAAGAATTTGCCAGTAATTGTTTTATGATTCCTCAGAAACCATACCTACTCATGTAGGTGGAACACAAAGAAAGCAAGAGCCATGTGAGAGCTGCAGGCTGGCGGCGGCTGCTGCTGCTGGAATGAAAGGATGGGGAAGGGGAGGAGGTGCAGAAAGACGGGACAGCCGCCACCAAATAACAGGAACTGAGCTGTAAATGCCGGCTCTCCCTCGGTTCAGTCAATGAAAGGAGGTTGGAGGAAGTGGTTTATTGAAGCATGGTTTATATGGGCTGTCTGTTGGCAGCTCTTTCACTCCTTTCTCACTCGACCCTCCCATTAAACATTTGTCTTTTATTTACAGCACCTCCACACACCAGGCTGCAAGATTTGAGTCGGGACTCACTGAAGGGGTCATCCGCTGCCGTTTTATCAGTAAAATGAAAACAGCCCAAAGATATAATTATTTACTACAACCAACATCAAATGAATAAAAAAATGTTCAGAAAAAAATCCCTAAACCAAACAATCAGATTCCTAGCTGCGTCATTCAGACCATTAATCCTCCCCAGATGATTAATGGGTGCTGTCTGCAGCTTTCCTTGTGTTCCATAATATAGCCAGAGTTTTAGCTTTGCCTGTGGAATATCTACAAATTGCTGAACTTCCTGAAGAAAAGACCCCTTTTGATATTAATGCAACCATAATCTTTCCATTAACCCTGTCTGAGGATGTAAGAGTGGTTCGTTCAATCAACATTAAGTGCAGCTGACAACAATGGTCTGCCTTCACCAGCATGTCTTAACGCATGAGCTTTAAAGGAGCACCAGCTTCTCAACAACCACTGGTGCACATATGAACCATATCAGCCCAACACTGATACACGTACAGTTTCCTGGCAGAATCCATTTCTGGTTTTCCAGATACTGAGTGTATTTACATGAATATGCAAATAAATGAACATGACTGACTGCAAGATTGACATTTAAAATGGGTGCTCTGCTCATAGTGAACCCCACTACATAAACAATCAGGCATTTCCTAAACTATCAGCGTTGGTTGCTGCAGTCCAGAATAAAAACAATATGTAACAGGGAGGAGACAGGCAAAATGAAAAGCAGTGGTCCTGAACAGAAGGTGAAAAGCTAGTGCTTCAGAACAGCTCATTGTTTGGAGAAATTTTGGATTTAGGGCAAGTGATGTTAAGCTAGAACAAATCACATGCAAAGAGTACTTGATTTGGGTTTGTGCTGCAAAGCAACAGAACTAAAGTAGTCAACCACCTGAAAAAACGGAACAACCTGCAATACAATGGCTGCACGAAAGCCGACCAGAAGAATGTGGCTAATCTCACTGACTCTCGAGTCCTGTCCAGTGTCAATACCCATAACAGCAACTTTCTACAGTATGTCACCATATTGCACAACATGATAAAAGCAGGTGGTTGACTATGTTAGTTCTGTTGCTTTCTGTTGCGGTGAAACGTTTCAATACAGTTTTATAATTATTTAGATTTATTCAGGCCCTGTGAGTGAAGAGCAGTTGTATTTTGGTGCAAAGATTTGTACATTAGCAAGAATGTGTGGCTTAGTTGGTAGAGCAGGTTGTCCACCAATCTCAAGGTTGACAGTTCAATCACCAGCCCCTCTGCATACCAAAGTGTCCTTGGTTGCAAGCACCTTGTGTAGCAGCTCTGTCACAATTGATGATTGGGAAACTTCGTACAGCACTTCGAGTACTACGAAGGCAGTAACACTACTGTCAAAATGTCTTGAAAGTGCCATTAAAAAATATATGGTCCCAAAAATAAATAATTGTGATCTTAATGCTGCCCAAAGTAATTGTGATTATTAATATCATATCAGTAATGCCCCATTGTAAGAATCTGAACTTAAATACAAATACCGTTAAAATGTCCATTGTACTCATAATTAACCATTAAAGTCAGCAATTCAGTTTCAGCTTTAGACTAGCACAGTGTCACTCATTTTGTCAACACTCGGAGCATAGCCATGTTGTTGAATCAACTCTAAATACTTTTAATTCCAAATTCATAAAAATGTCAATGTGTGAACAGCTTTGAAAGCATCATGTCTAATAATAAGAATAATAATAACAATACATTGTATTTGTATTGCACTTTACATTTAGGCAAAAATCTCAAAGTGATACATTGAAGATATAGGAAGGATACAAACAAAACAATCACAGTAAAAACAAAACAATCAGGTAAAATAACGATAAAAAATAGAAACTTCAGGGGCATGTTTAATTAAAGGCTTTGTTAAAAAGAAAGGTCCTTAGGCCTTTTTAAAAACACCCACTGTCTGTGGAGCTCTCAGGTGGTCAGGGAGGTAGTTCCATATGCAAGGGGCGACTACTACAGATTTGCATGGGTCAGCCATACATTAGCAAGCCATCTGAATTACCAAGAAAAGTAACTCTTTCATTGAAAGACTAAAATCACACTTTTCATCACTCCAAAAACAAGATGTTTCCCTGCCTTTAAAAATAAAAAAAAAATAAAAAAAAAAGTTTTGTCACGTAGCTATGGTTAGCCCTGTGCATGTATTTGGCTGCATTCAGTAACCTGAATGAGATGTATGCACTGCTCTATCCAGGGTATTTGGATATCTTGGCCTAATCCAGATGTCTGACATCGGACTTTTACATGCACAAACACACAAATGGAGTACTTGGAAACAATAGATAGAAAGCTCATGTCTGCTAGATTTTGGTGGATGTTGCCCTATAACTGGGCAATATAGGTAAAATAGGTATCATGTTTCATTTTAGTCTCACGATAATTACTGATAATTTTCCATGACTACTAGATTATGGTTTATTTTAAAATAAACCCCCCTTACTTTTAATTTAACCACTTCAGGCTATTTATCAAGGTACACAGTGCCGGTATTATTAGACTCAACCCTTTGTTCAACCCTTCGTCACCCCCACCCCATCTGACGTTCCGATCAGATCTGAATATTCAGATTTTTGTCATTATTCGGGGCCGAATATCCGGAGCCCAGAAATTGATCTTCAGGCCAGCCCTAGTTGGCACCTACATACAGTTTCCCATTTCTCTTTCCCCTGTTTTAATATTGTGAAATCCATTTTATTCCACATCATCTAACAGCATCACACGTGTTCTACTGTAAATATAGAAGTCTTATTTCCTCTGCAGTTCAAGGCAACATATTTGGTATCATCATAAACTTGAGATCACTGCAAGAATTACAGTGACAATATTGTCGGCTTTTACAAGGTTTGAGCAGGGTGGCTTTTTGAAAAACCTCCTGAGATAATACAGTAATGTCAGAGCAGACAGTGCACACATAATGATTCACAGGGGAGCAATGGAAGTCTTTTGGCAGTGGCACCTCATCCCACCATGTGCTGTTAGTGTGGGACCTGCTATCAGGAGCATCCCAATGAATTTGACCCCACCCCCATGTTTCACGACAGTCTTCCAATCCTTCTCTCCATCTGCTGTGTTTAGTCCCTTGAGTTGGGTGTGGATTTACACCTTTGAGGTTTTTCGTCTGTGCATATGGTGTTTATTTACGATTTCTAATCATCTAGTCTGTTTTCTTTCTGACAGACATGCTTCTACCTTTGTTTTTTATGCTTTACTTGCTGTTGTCTGATTGCTGGTGGGATTAGAGGAGGATAGTGACTATTTTCAACCAAATGATGATACCAAACATTATGTGAAGTGAAGAGTATATGCAGTTTTCCCAACTCACGCTCAACTATAAACTGGCCCAGACTGGCCACCTGTTGGGCTTCTCATCTAGCCAGTTGGCTTACAACACAAACTCGGATGTTTCTTTGCATTGTGAGCTTTCATCTTGGCAGATTAATCTTGACCCCATTTGTTTTCGAGGGTCTTGCTGTTAGCTGATTAGTGTGAGGTCATTTGGGTCAGGAGAGTTCCTGTAGGACTGTGGAGAAAACTATGGTGTGAGGTTGTTTTTAAGGTTCTATACTCATTCAACCAGGGAATCTATCCCCACTGAGCTGCTAATAACCACCCACCTTTGTTACAGCAGCTCATATCATGACTAATCAATGTTTTGTAAATGGGAATATGCAGTTCTCTGACCATTCCATCAGATTCATATGAACACGAGAATTATTCCCGAATAGTTTATGTCTTTTCAGAGTGCTTTGGAGTAGAATCCAGACTACTTACTAGTTACTGTGCTATTAATTGGTTCTGCTGGCCCCTTGCGTTATGTAGTGCGTGTGTGTCTTCATGTGCAACTTTTAACAGAACACAAGACATCACATCAGTTTCTTTTTGTCTGTGCTCATTGCTTGAAGTTGGCTTGGTTTGTCAGGACTAAGGCTGGGTATTAAACCGGTGCTTTTCAAACCTGTGTACATACAGCTTCATCTTGAGTACAGCTGCAGTGATTCATTGATTATTTCAGAAACTGAAGAATTAAATTTTGATAGTCAAGTAACTGTAAGCCAAACATTTGATTGTCCTGGCTGCTCAAATGCGACAATTTACTGCATTTTTGTTATACGCATGATGGTAAACTGAATATCTCTGGAGTTTGGACTATTGGACAGACAAAACCAGCCATCAGTTGATTGAGAAAGTAATCAGAAAGTTAAGAAAAAAATTAAAAAATTATTAGTCTTGAGTATCAAAAGGTGGCACTGGTTCTGTGGATAATCATATATTTACTTAAAGATTTCTCACTGTTTCAGATGTATCTTCTTTCTAACATTTATTCTTTAGTAATTTTGACTTCTTTCAACTGACTGTTTTGGTAGAAAAAAAATTGTTTCTAAAAATATTTGTTGGATTTCAAAAAAAGTATCTGTTCCAAAACTCAAGGCATTGTGTTAGCTATGAATGCAATACTGTTGAAAATAGTACCTAAAATATTAGAGACCAGAAAAAATATTTTTGCAATGTTTAAGTCAGTACTGGGTTTAATAGTAAATTAGTCTAGCAAGCAATTATTTTTTATCATTGATTAATCTGCAAGCAGTTTTCTCAGTCATCACATAATAATTTGGTAGTGCTACACCCTTAAGAATTGCTGAGTGAATCCTCAGTGGACAGAACCATGATTTGACTCTGTTTCTCCGTCATCTGAGTCCATTTTTTCCCCATCACTTAGCATTATTGCAGACTGGAGCGGCTGGAGAAAGCACATGTTGTACATTTTTGATTGGAAAATTGTACAAACAATTAATTATTCAAATATTTGGAGACAAATTTTCTGGTCATTTCAGTAATTGTTGGAGCATTAAAAATGATTTAAAGAAGGTACTAATCAGTTTCTTGACAATGTGATGGTAAAACATGATAACAAGCAGAGCACCAGACTCAAACTTGCATATTATCACACTATTATTTTGTGTGGAATGTTTTTATAACAGTTGTGTATTGACACATCTAGCACACATTGAACAACAGTCTAAGTCCAATATTCGCTTTCCTTTAGCCCTAATTTTGTCTCCACCAAACCCTGAAGAAAAAAATATAATTTAGTAATAGGCTGTTACACAACTCAAGATTTTAAAAAAGTGAGAAAGCTTAAATGTAAATTTGTTTGTGCTCTCTGCTTGACATAAACTACCATGTTTTTCCTTCTCTACAAAGCATATGTTGACACTTGCCGCCGAAATGCCTGGCATTAATTAGATGAGTGATGCCGAGATGAATACTTTCATTAGAAAGAGGAGGGATTAACAGTAAATCAGTGAGCAGAAGGAGCTCATATTTGTAGTACAAGTCCCACGAAAGAATTTCTTATTTCCAGTCTTGTCTTTTGTTTTATGGCCGGACCTGTTGTCTAGCCTGGCCTCATTACAAAGCAGTCTGTGTAGAAAAGGCAAATACATAGTGACTGGCATTGTTCTGTGATTGGCATCCTAGCTTAAACCAAAGGCCATGTTAATAAACGACATGGCCCTGTCTCTCTTTGGAAGCTTCTGTGACCACTGGCAAATTTTCTGTTACAGGTCAGTGGCTGCATTGTGAATGTCCGCTTCTCAGACGCTCCTTCAGATAATTGTAACCTTTTCAACCTGAACTGCTGAACTCCAGTTAAGATGCTGCATTGACTTCTCCTTCACATTTATCGGCTTTATCCTGTGTCCTCATGCTTTGTCATTTTTTTGGCAGTTGACTGAAGGTGCTAAGCCGCGTGTTGTATCAAGACCAATTGAGTCTCATATCAAATACAACCCAATGAATAAACTACATCAATAGTCTGTGTGTGCTTTTTCATGTTTCATTTAATAAAGATATTACTTAGAGCTGCAACAGACTTATTTTGGGCTTATTTTGGCCTTTACTACATAGGAAAATAATTATTTTTATTATTAATAATTTCCAGATTCCAGCAGTGATGTCTTTCCATGTCTTGTTTTGTCCAGTTAGCAGTTCAGAGATATTCAGTTTGCAGTGATTTAAATCACATAAATGCTGCAAATCCTCCCACTGGAGAAACTGCTAGCAATGTTTTATTTAGCCAGTGATATCTGTAACTCTAGCAAATGAGTTGCCTTGAAATTTTGTACAAACATCGATGTTCTAGTTTGTGCTGTACTAATTGTAACTTGTATTTTGTCATTCCTTTTTTTTTTCATTTTTATAAATTTCTGTCAGTTTCCATCAGATGGTCAGTGCCTTAGCTTGTGACCAAGTAACTGTAAATCTCATATTAGATCAACCTCAGCTTTGCTTTCTTTATTGCTAATTAGTAGGTGTCAGAATACTCTTGTGCTACACTAACACTGCAAACAGGAGTATTATTACCTTCTGAACACCAGTGTCTTGGCCTTGCAACTGGGACTATGTTGTCAGAGGCATTTCGATCAAAGCACAGACTAGCTATTCAAGCTGCAGACTCTTTAACTGTAAAATGTCATATGTTCAATATTTATAGCAATTTTGACTTTGAAAATTCACCAATCACACCCTACTTTAAAATGTGTTTTTAACTGTGGCTACAATGAAAATATATCCACATGATCACATCTGCTTTGTTATTCATGCAAGTAGTAAAAATGTACCTACAAATGTACAGAGTTTATGTGTATGAGTGTAAATTTTTCTTTCCTGCTCCAGTTGGTGCTGCTCATCTCCTTGTTCACCACAGTTTTATGGAAAGGTGCCTTTCTGAATGTGCTCTTTTAGCTGAATGTAATTGAACCTAACCCACTTGCACAATTACCTCAAACCCATAATATTTGCTCAGTCGTGTTGGGTTTTTCATGGCTTGGCCCCAGCAGTATGGTCGACCTCACCATAGTCAGCTGAGCCTTCAATCACTGCAGTTCGCTCAAGGGGCGTTGCTCCAAAATGAAATGGGAGAGCACAGTAATGACTAGATTGATGCCAAATACTGGGATGCACTGAGGATTTTAACCTTATCTCACCTGAAGTTAAAAACAAAGGAACGCAGAATCAGATTATTGAATTGAACATTCAAAACTGAGTCCAGTAGCTCTACCCACAATGCAGTTTGACAGTCTTTGGTGAGACCCTTCCTGACTGAAATTACCCTGATGACATTGTCATGGTTGTTTTCTCAGCATGGGCAAAGCTTCTACAGAGCCACAGAAGACACTCTATAACAGCTTTTATATGCTGAATAGCACTGCTCATAACAAGTAAATGGAAATTGGTGTAAAATCAGTGGAGCAGCCCTTGACAGTCGTTGTTCTGTCCTTTGAAGAAAGCCTGGAATTAAGCATCTTTAAATAAGATGTGAACTGTTTATTTTCCTCCATTACTACAATCAGTAATGAAAATATACTATCACAGGTACATTCAGTGTGTTGTTATGCTCTACTGTACAAGAGTCAAATGAGACGGAAATTAGTTGTATGGCTACAATCTATCGTATTTACATGAAAATGTACATCAATACGAATTGTCCCATTTTAAAAATAAATGAAAATGAAATGAAATGAAATTGGTTGAGTTTGCAATGAATTAACTTTATCTAAAAAATCTCTAAAAAGCTGAAACCTTATTTAATCCTTACTTCCAGTAAACACACTCAGGTTTCCATGTACATAAACTTAATTGGTATTTTTTCTGCCAAGCCCACAGGGATTGAGTTTGACAAACACACACCTCCAGAGAGGAACACCTGAGCTCTAGTAGAGTTTGTTTGTCTTTCACGGCCCATGGGGGTAAGGCGGGGAAGTCTTGACCTCGTCATCAGCTTTAAATGCTCTGGTTCTCATTGAAGCCACAGCTTTTTTATATTGATACATCTGAGCTGGCCATGGAAATGGAAGTTAATGAGATCTCATGAGAACAGAGATGCAAGTTTATTGACTGAGCACATTAAATGGCACAATTAATGAAGCAACAGTCATATTTAATCTTTGTACAGTAACACAGTCTCAGATCGATAAGATAATTAGAGGACTCAGAAGCTCTGAGGCCAAAGACGCATTTGGCTTGGACACAATGTTTATTAAAATCCATAAGCAATCTCTTACAGCACCATTAGCAACTATTTGTAATAACTCTATACTTGAAGGGTTTTTCCCAGAGCCATGGAAGAACTCTGTTGTCACACTGGTCCTCAAATCTGGTGACCCAGCAACAATCACGAACTACAGACCCATAAGTATACTTCCTGCAGTTTCCAAGATAATGGAAAAAATAGTTGCTGACCAGATTGTAAAGCACATAAATAACAGTCCATACAACTTGCACCAAATGCAATTTAGTTTTAGAAAACATCACTCCACTGAGATGGCTGTTTGTTATTTTCTGGAAAATTTAAAATCCAGGTTGGACACAGGGGGCATTATTGGGGCTGTTTTTATTGATCTTAGGAAAGCATTTGAAACTGTGAACCATCAGATACTGTTGACCACACTATCCTGTTTTAATTTTTCAATGAATGCCTTGAACTGGATTAATTCCTATATTTCCTCAAGGACTCAGTATGTTAGAGTACAGAATATAAAATCATTACACCGCGAAAACTATCTTGGAGTACCACAAGGGTAGGTGCTGGGGCCACTGCTTTTCAGTTTATTTATAAATGATCTACCAAGCTGTTGTCCACCAAATGTGGTCTGTCAAATGTATGCCAATGATGCAGTCTTGTTTGTTCACGCAAAAGACAAAAAGCAAGCTGCCCAAGAGCTGACACTTGCTATGAGTAATGTCTTTAAATGGCTTGATAGCTCTCAATTACATTTTAACATCTCTAAGACTATATGTATGTACTTTTCCAAAAAGACAACTGAAGAAATTGATCCTAATATCTCTGTACAAGGCCAAACAATTAAAGTTGTACAAGAATTTAAATACTTAGGAATTATTTTAGACTCACAACTTCATTTTAAACAACAGGTGAGGAAGATTACTAAAAGGATGAAATTTAACCTGTCCAATTTTAGATTTATTCAGAATAATTTACCTTTGGAATCAGTTAAACTGTATTTTGATGGAATGATTATGCCCCACATGTTGTACTGTATAATGAGTTGGGCAATGGCCTGCAAAACAACCATAAAACCTATCATTACAGTTTACAAACAAGCCTTAAAGGTTTTAGATAAAAAACGAAGAATGTATCATTATTGTTATATTCTTAAGAAATACAAGCGATTAAACTTGGATAACATTATAAAATACACTGATTCTGTTCTGCTTTACAAAATTTTTCATGGCCAAGCTCCCCCTCCACTACAAGAATTTGTAAAGAAAAATTCCAGCAGGCTCGAGAGGTAATTGTGTTGTGCCTTTTAGGAAAAGTGCTCTTGGGCAGTCAGTTTTCTCTCTTTGTGCATCACAAACCTGGAATACTATACCAAGTGCCATTCGTGAACAACCACATCTTACCTCATTTACTAAACATCTCAAAGCATGGCTATTGGAAAATCAGATCTGTGATTATAATACTGCGTAAATTTGTTTGCCATTGATTGGGCTCATCCCTGAAGACTCTGTGTAATTTGTTTTAAATGTGTAGACGTGGGCTTCGTACAATATAGTCATGCGTAATAGTGTTTAAGGATTATGAGCGATAGTGATAATGGGATATGTGCAATAGTGTTAGAAGGGACATGTATGTGGTAATTATATAATGTAGATGGGGATATGTGCAATAGTGATTAAGAGAAATATGCAATATTATCATGTGCAATAGTGGCAATGGGAAATGTGCAATACGATTAAATGTAATAGTGTCAGAGGGATATCTGTAGTGGACCCTTATGTTATAGTGACAGAGGGATAAGTGTAGTATGACAATATGCAATAATGATAGAGGGATGTATGCAATAGCAACAAAGAGATATTTGCAATACAATCACGTGTAACTGTTGATTAATTAGTGCTTGGTAGCTGCCTTGGTATCTCAGCTTTTGTCTGTTATGTCCATTTGTTATCTTTTTTTGTTTGTTTGTTTGTTTTTTAATGTCTCTGTTCAGTTATGGTTTAATGTTATTCTCTATCTTTGATCTGCCAATGGGACTTGAGATGGAAATTAGCCATATGGCTACAATCTCTCGTATTTACATGGAAATGTACATTAATACGAACTGTCCCATTTTAAAAATAAATAAATGAAAAGAAAATGCTTTAATGGACTCTATCATCTGATTTTTCTTAATGATGAGAGAACAAGATAAAAATGGTAATGGTTTGGATTATTGGTGTTCATCAGAGTACCAGTCCCTCAGTAACCACAGACGGACACCCAGACAGCAGCTTTATGCTCAGCAGTGATTATATGAGGACAGTGTTGTATATTATGGAACTAAATGATTTTTAAACCACGTTTTCTGAGTTGGTAGCCACCTTGTGTAGAAGGTTGATGACCTCACTTCAATAACACATTTCTCTTTCATTTCAGTGTGCAAGGATCCACCATACAAAGTGGAAGAGTCTGGATACGCAGGCTTCATCTTGCCTATTGAAGTTTACTTCAGAAATAAGGTAGATTTAACAAATTCAGTCACCAGTAATCTGTATATTTTACATCTGAAACATTAGATTTTGTGTCAAGTTTATTTACATTTTCATTTTGCTTGTTCCACCTGTTTTGTTTTGGTGGTCTGAAGGTTAACGTGCTCCATTTTTGTAGTATATGCTAAGATTTTTGGAGCAGTTCTACCTTAGTTTTTGTAATGAGTATGAGAGGTGAGAGGAATGCTGCAACACTGTGGTCAAATCAGTGTTTTAAAACTGTATGTAAGCAGGATGTTTCTAAATGGAGTTTTTGGAAATATTTATGAAATGAGAATATGTGGAATGTTACAACCCAGCTGTCTAGGGTAACCCAGTTGCAACAAAAACAAGCACTGAATTTCCAGAGTTAAGTCTGTTTTATTTTTTTTATAAGGGGTAGATTTCAACACAAAAAGTGAGGGGTCTGGAAGCAAATGGGTGCTGCTGAAATTAAAGAAACAAATACAACAAAAAGTGACCTTCTCTCAGAATTAGAGACTGTGGGAAAAATAAAAATACATCAGACACAAATAAAAGCTCCAAATAGAAATACAAAAAGCAGCAGCACCCCTAACTAAAGCTAACAAAAGGTTTCAGATAACAGTTATTTCAGATATAGCTTTACTTTTAGCAGTTCAACTCCAGACTAACTTCCAGCCTCACATAAGAGTCCACAGAATCAATAAGGGCAGCTCCCTTCCCTAAGAGCTGCCACCGAATGCTGCCATCAACTGGCCCTTTTAACAGCAACTGGAACCTTGATTGAAGTGATAGTCCCTCCCCTGCTTCAATCCAACCTCAGCTCCAGATGTCGCAGGTGTGGTGGGACGGACATGGAGGCAGGGCAACAGAAGCACAGCACACAAAAATACAAATTACCAGACCAGAGGAGGCAGACAGAGGCACAGGGCCGTAACATGGAGCTACATCCACTCACAATTCTTTATGTTTTGGTCCTGTAGACCATCACTCAGCAATTAGTGGCTTAATGATTTCTTTTGTTCTCGTTAAGCGATTTCAACATAAATTAAAGACTTTCTGACCACTTCAGAAACCTTCAGAAACTAATATTATTTTTTGAATTTGAAAGGCAGCCGAGTTACCCATCTATTTAAGATCAGAATAGTTATGTTTTAAATATTATATGTTGTAAAGTCTTTTATATCATTCGCTGACAGTGCAGTGTGGACCTGCCACTGAGTGTCAGTGAATCATTACTATAATATTGTCATTTTGTTGTCTCTGTCATCATTGTTGTGTTCGAAAGTGTATATAGCAGTTTGAGTCCCCCCGCCCCAAACTAAGGTTGATGTTTATGAGTAAAAATCGGAATGATTGCGAGTAGCACCTGGAGCATTCGGCACTGTCGCCAAGCGATGCTAAACATTCTAACCTTTGAGGTTAATGCTGGCTATAGATGTTGCGACTGGTAGTGACAATCTGACCTCCAGTTCTCACTAAACCATAAACAAACCATGTTGATTGCATCTTCCGAACCATTGTCTCACCCAAACTTCTTTAGCCTTCTGCTTTTGTTTTATTCTATTATTATTAGCATTTTAACAAGATGTTGTTCCAATCTCCATTTTATGTGCATTTGCTTCCCCATGTGATTGCGTGTGGTGGTGCACCGCTGTCTGACTGCTCCCTTTGGCATGATATTCTAAAAAATGTGAGATGATATTTATTTGTTTGTCATCAGAGATTTTAAATTACTGTACAACAAAAGCTTTCTCTTAATATTTCCATAAAATTTCAATAAAATTTATATTGCAAAATTTAAATAACTGTGCTAGAGGCGTCATATTACAAACCCAAATGATCACTTTTAATGATTTTTTCCTCAATCCTCAGTAGTCATTATCAGAGATCAATATTCTAGTGGAGTTCATTGAAAAGACAGTGTTGTAGTTGGGATCTAAACAATGTCTTAAACAGTACCGGTGTTTTGGTGTTGACATTGAGAAAATGCTGCCAAACGGAACTTCATTATTTTTCTTTTTTCCTGTCTGTGTGGCTTACCACTTTTTCTCAGGAAGAACCGAAGAAAGTTCGTTTTGATTACGACCTGTTCCTCCATCTAGAGGGTCACCCGCCTGTCAATCATCTCCGCTGTGAGAAGCTCACCTTCAACAACCCAACGGAGGAATTTCGTAGGAAGCTACTGAAAGCCGGAGGGGTAGGAGTGTGATGGAGTGACTGGGAAAACCATTATCATACAGTACTAAAACTTCAGTGCTGATTAAGATTTTGTTAAAGCTAACTGTAAAGGTATGCACTGCACTCTTTAAAATTCTATTTATCCTGTACTTGAGAGTAAATGGGTCAGGGGTTAGAGTCTTACCATAAAGTATTACTGACATGTTTGTTCTTTTAAAAAAAAAAAAAAATTACAGCATAATCAGCACATTATGTTTTTTTTAAATTATTACATTGCTTGTACAAATTCATAGTGTCACACACTTCCATACTGATCAACAGATCTACAACATGCATTTGAGACAAGCCACTTCCACAGTATTTTGTTCTTTTATTAAATGTCAACAGACTACCAAATCCACATTATTTATTTTTCAGTTCTTTGACAAAAATCACGAAACAAAGGCAATTTGTGAAAGCCAGTATAGTTTTTACAAATATAACTTAAACAAGAGGAAAGAAACCTTTGAATGTTGGTGGTCAGGCAACTATCAAGCATGTGAAAACTGTGGTTTTACCATGAGAAACAGCTCATCTACACTTCTTTCTTAAAGTTTATCCATCCATCCATCCATTATCTGTACACCGCTTAATCCTCATTAGGGTCACAGCAGGGGCTTGAGCCTATCCCAGCTGACTTCGGGCAAAAGCAGGGGACACCCTGGACAGCTTGCCAGTCTATCACAGGGCTACACATAAAAATAAACAATCACACTCACACCTGTGAACAATTTAGAATCACCAGTTAACCTCAGCATGTTTTTAGAATGTAAGAGGAAACTGGAGTACCCAGAGAAAACCCACGCTGCACAGGGAGGACATGCAAACTTCATGCAGACAGATCCCAGGCTCAGGCTGGGATGCAAACCGGGGATCTTCTAGCTGCAAGGCGACAGTGCTAACCACCGATCTACTGTTCATCTCTTTCTTGAAGTTTATAAGATTTTATTCTATGAATGTATTGGCTTTTTGGAATTCCAAATATTCTAATGTCTAATGTGGATATGGAAAAGGCACAGTCTTTTTTTTTATGTCAGGAGTGTAAAAAACACTTTTCTTAGGCATACCAGCTGTTGCTCTCAAAAATGTGACTGCATACCAAATGTTGCTCTGTTGCAGTATACCTAACCACTCCTGTTGTCAGTACTCTGAACAAGCTGCCTTGTTGTTGACCAGTACTGTCACACCTTTTTGAACATTTTCTCATCTGAGAACTCTTTTGAAATGCACAGTTTATTGAAACAAATTGATGTCAATGATGGGCTGTACAGTGGCGTAGTGGTTAGCGCTTTCGCCTTGCAGCGAGAAGGTCCCTGGTTCGCGTCCCGGCTTTCCCGGGACCTTTCTGCATGGAGTTTGCATGTTCTCCCTGTGCATGCGTGGGTTTTCTCCG
This sequence comes from Amphiprion clarkii, assembly GCA_027123335.1. Classification (NCBI taxonomy): domain Eukaryota; kingdom Metazoa; phylum Chordata; class Actinopteri; family Pomacentridae; genus Amphiprion; species Amphiprion clarkii. The sequence goes on from CM049589.1 coordinate 18,145,854, forward strand.
GGTACTCCGGCTTCCTCCCACAGTCCAAAAACATGCTGAGGTTAATTGATTATTCTAAATTGCCCGTAGGTGTGAATGTGAGAGTGATTGTGTGTCTTTCTATGCAGCCCTGCGACAGACTGGCGACCTGTCTAGGGTGTCCCCTGCCTTCGCCCGAGTCAGCTGGGATAGGCTCCAGCCCCCCCTGCGACCCTAGTGAGGATTAAGCGGTGTATAGATAATGGATGGATGAATGATGTCAATGATTAGATTTCTTTTTATTAGGTTTCTGCAATGCAAAATGAATAACTATAAATTTAGCAGCACTCAAATCACCTAATGATGTCATTAAAGCTTTCTGTAGTTGTAACAGTTGTGATTAATTGATACCAGTTTACCTTTGCTCAGTTTCGGATGCAATCAGTCAGTTGGGCCCAGTCCAGAGAGCCCCTATGATCTGGAGGTTTTATGACTGGAGCTAAGTGCCCTCTATTTACATTGCCCTGCACCCCATTCTTGGCGTCAGAAAGGGCTCAAGTGCTGACACAGAAATTCACATTTGCTCTTGTGAGAAAGAGAATCTCATCACTGAAAAGTCTATAGTCTGAGTAGATTACAGTGTACAAGTTGCAATTACACTTTTCCTCAGATATAAATAATAATACATTTGAGTTTGCCATGGCTAAGCAAATGTGTAACAGTTTCATACAAATGAGCTATAGATTGTAATTTTCTGTTTCTTTTGTGGTCTTTCACAGCAACGGGATCCTCACAAACGCAGTTCAGAAGACTCAAAAGTAAGATTTGGTTCATGGTTCAATAGGTCTTTTTAAAATGACATAAAATGTGGACACCTCTGTAAAGTGACTTCAGATTGCTTTTCATGTGATATCAGGATTTTTATGCTCGCTGACAGATTTACTGTCATGTACCCTAGTGTTTCATCATAGACACACTGAAATGGCTGTGTTGTCTTAGCTTGCATATTCTAGTCTTTGTTGTAGCCCTGTAGAAGATATTCTAGCAATAAGACAACATTAGGGGTTTGTAGGTGGTCTGGGTGGACTTGTGCTGTTTTTGGCTCTGATGATAGCAGTGTACTAATTCATTACTCTGAAGTCTTCCTTGAATGGAATAAAAGCCTTCTTTTAGTTTGTACTGGACCACTTCAGGCAATCAAGTGTTACATTTTCAACAGCTCTAGATTGATTGCATTTAATTTATGCAGATATTTATGTAGATTTTTTTCAAGATTTTTGACATATACACTGTTTCACTTTCTCTCTAATAGTGAGCTGAGAAGATCGATATTAATTTTGTGTTTGTCTGTGTCAAGATGTGGTTAGCCTAGCTGAGCATTATGAGGAGAGGAGAAAACTGATAACCTAACACCAGGGACATGTTACACAAAGTACCAACATGTCGACAGCTCACTGTTTACTAGGGCTGGACCCAAATATCCGAATATTCGGTTGTGACGGTGGTATCCGAATATTTATTTTGAGATCCGAATATTTGGTTTCCAACCCAAATATTATTATTAAGAACGTAAATTACAGATACATAAAATACAGAGAATACTTTACCATAAAAAGACAATGTTTAGTTAAGGTTAGTTTTTCCCCTCTGCTACCAGTATTCTACCAGCTAGGCTTAACTTCATCCTTCCTGTAGTGCCATTGTGAGCGCAAAGACATGAAATCAGTTAAGAGTTCAGTCAGTCTTATTTTTTCCCTGGACAAATAGTCGTAAAGTTCTAAACCGAATGATAAAACAGCAAACATCTTTCGTGTAGCTATCTGTGGTACACTATGTATGTTTCAGGCAATGAAGATAAAGCTATGAATGTGTCCAAGGTCTTCCGAATACTGACAGAAAATCATTGCACTTCCCTTTAACATGCGGCATTAGACAGGGATTCTCATTATTTTCTTGAATAATGTATTATTTTTGTGAACATTCAGTCCAAATACCACTACCACAAAATTACTCATACAGATGATGTGATGCATTTCATACTTGGGTAATTCCTATATTTGCAATCAGTTAAACATAAAATATTTAACTGTCAGCTCTTGTAAGTGTAATCAAAATTATTATTAAAGTAAATGTTTTGTCAGACAGGACTAGGAATTGCCCTGGCATTATGCCTTCATTTTTTGCAATGCTTGATTCACATTTTTGTCAGTACTCATAAAGTAGTACATTTATATTTTCAGCCTTATCTTGAATTTTACTCTGAGAAACTGAAGAGTCCATTCAGTATATGGAAGAAGGCCTTGATCATTTTGTCTTTTTGGTATTCCTTGGACAGGTAATGGTAATGCAGGAGGGCTCGACCTCCCTGTTTGGCCAGCACCTCAAGCTGCCTACACTTCCCAACAGCTCGCTGACGTCCTCCTTCTCTGACCCAAAGAAGAGCAAAAGCTTCCATGGTTCAAAGGTCAGTCTTATTTTCACATACAGCCTAGGGCTAAAGAGCCTTTTTCTGTTGGCGACACCCAACCTTGAAACTTCTCATCCCTTCAAAGTCTCCAGGTCATAATCCCCCGCATATTTGGCAGGTTGTCCAAATTATCCAATGCAGTGGTCCCTCGTCTATCGCAGGGGTTACATTCCAGACCCTCCCGCGATAGACGAAAGTCCGCGAAGTAGCGACCATATTGTAACCCTTAAATATTGGTCGGCTCACCCGTCTCCAGGGCTGTAGGTCAGGCCGGTTACAATTATTTTGCATTTTTATGCTTATGTCTTTTGCTATCTTCCATGCCCATCCCCAGCATAACAGGAAAGTTTTCTCCAGGTTTTATTCACTGCTCAGCACAACAAACACGGACCACACTATTACAGGCTCTCCCGCTGTACCACAACTAAATCAGCTCTACCAAAAACAATAGGAATGCGGAACCAACATCTGGGACACCGAGCAGGGTGATAAGCAAACACAAAACAATAAAATATCTGACCAAATAGTGAACGAAATAAGATCCAAGGCACAACATAAATGAACACTAAAAAAATAAACAAAATGAAGTAAATGCAAATGAACACAATCGTACAAAAATCCGATGCTACAATATTTATTTTATTGTTACTTTGCCAAGGAACGTGGTGGAGTTATGTGATGGTCAGCTACGTTTATCTGTGAATCTGTTGGTCCTGTGCAACAATACTCACAAACGGACCAACAGATTTGGGTGGAATTTTCAGGGAGGTCAGAAATGACACAAGGACCAAGTGTTTAGATTTTGGCAGTGATGCGGCTTATAGTCTGGATCCACGGAGGATTTCCCATTGCAAGATACACTATATTGCCAAAAATATTCGCTCACCCATCCAAATAATCAGAATCAGGTGTTCCAATCACTTCCACAGGTGTATAAAATCAACCACCTGGGCATGCAGACTGCTTTTACAAACATTTGTGAAAGAATGGGTCACCCTCAGGAGCTCAGTGAATTCCAGCGTGGAACTGTGATAGGATGCCACCTGTGCAACAAATCCAGTCGTGACATTTCCTAGCTCCTAAATATTCCACAGTCAACTGTCAGCTGTATTATAAGAAAGTGGAAGTGTGTGGGAACGACAGCAACTCAGCCACAAAGTGGTAGGCCACATAAACTGACAGAGCGGGGTCAGCGGATGCTGAGGCGCATAGTGCGAAGAGGTCGCCAACTTTCTGCAGAGTCAATCGCTACAGACCTTCAAACTTCATGTGGCCTTCATTTTTTTTTTTTTTTGTCTGCATTTGTTCTCATTGTTTGACTCCACAAAAGAGGAGTCAACATTGTGTGAGATTGATGCATATTTTAGTCTTGCAGCCAAATATTTTAATATTTAGTGCATGTGTGTGACCATCACCGGCCCTCCCTGAAAGCTAAGCAGACATTCTTTATTAGAATTCCCTATTATAATCCAGGGAGGGCAGTGCTACACCTCAGTGATGTGTGGGGGAAACAAAGACTGGACAGGACGAACAGGACGAACAGGGATAGAAATTAACAGGCGGTGCTATTGCAATTAAAGACTGTAAGGTGGTGTGTTATTCCCAACTACTAACTGTCCATCAAAAAAAAAATAAAATAAATAAATAATAATTTGAAAAAAGAAAAGAAAACCAAACCAGCACAAAAGAAAAAGAGATTCACTAAATGAATAATTAAACAAACGGTACTGAGCACCATAATTGTGGATGTCTTGATAGTATAGAATAGAATAGAATAGAATAGGCCAGAAGAGGATACTAGTGCAAGAGAGAATGAGTTTAGGGTAGAGACTCTGGAGAGATTCTCAGCACATTCTGACGGGTCCCATCATTCGCTGAAATGGGACTCGGCAGTAGCTGGCGAGACTTGATCAAACATGCAAGTGTGAAGGACCCCGAAGCCCAGAACAGCAATCACGGCAAGGCAGGGCCAAGCCAACAGGGCACCCCTCACCCCGGGCCGTAGGAGCCACAGGGCGGCGCCCCCAGAGAGCCACCGGGGCCACCGTGAACGACGCGGACCCGGAGAACAAGAGGGAGCAGCTACCGACACCCCCAGCGCGCCAAGACCGACCCAGGTGACCCGGGGCACGAGGACCCACCCGCCACCCAAACCCCAACCCCGCCCACCCCAGTCCCCACCAAGCCCACCACCCCACCACCCGACCCACCCACCCCCACCCCCTCCCCCGAGGGGGCCAATGGCCCCACGCAGCCAGGAAGCCAGACACAGGGGCAGAGCGGCCCACCGAAGGGACGGCAACCAGCCCATCACAAGGCAGCCTGCCACCGGGAGCCGGTCAGAGGAAATCGGAGCCGGGACCCGATGCGAGTCCAGAGGGTAAAAATGGACAGTGTGGTGGGGCCCGGCGACGCCGACAGGGAGACACCGAGCATACCCCCCGCACCAGGCCCCAGGCGAGCGCAGTACACCCAGGGCCCCCACTTCCCCGCAATGCGCCCTGACAACCCACCAGGACAGAGCCACCACATGCCACCAGCCCACAGTACAGCCACAGCGCCCACCAGGACAGCCAATCCAGCCCCCGCAGCCCACCAAGAGCCATCGCACCTGCCTGGACCCGTGGGGCACGCAGGAGAACCCCCCCCGACCACAGCCCCCAGGTCCCGGGGACCCCCCCAGCCACAGTAATATGGATGATGGTCCCCCCCGCTACCCCATAGCCATAAGGGGGCCGGGTCCCACCAGCGAGGCCATATTGGTGAAATCCCCCCCATTACTCCCTATTAATACGTCTCCCGATCCCAGACTGGAGACATTATCCCTGCACCGTGATAGTGTAACCCTGAGTGTCATGTGGTGCATTAAAAGTGGGGAGGCTGGGCGAGGCGTCCAGGGGGCAGGCCAGAGGACTACAGAGGATGGCTACTCTGCAGCCTACCCTGGCCCAAGTTCCCCGAGCCGTCCCAGACCTACCCCCAAGGTGTGAGTGTGTGTGGTGCATTAAAAAGAAATTAGAGAGCAGGGGAGGCAAAAAAAAGAGGGTGATGGGGAAGAGACAAGGCCATAAAGCCCTGCCTCCGCCCCACCACAGAGCCCATCGTTCCCGCCCCCACCTCCTCTCAGGGCCCTAACTGTTGTGTCCCTATATGTGCCTAAGAGTAGCTATATACAGTGAGGTGTGCAGTATGTGAAGTGCACAGTAAGAGGCAGTCTGGTGTGGATCCGGCCCATGAGGACAGAGCAGCAGGGGAGACAGGTAGTAAGACCACTGGTACTGATGCAGAGGGCCCCCAGAGCCCGGAGGCAAGAGGCCGAGGTGGGCCCACCCGAACCCGACCGGCCCAGCCAGCACTAAAACCCCCAGAAGTCGCAGCGCTAGAGCAGCGCCCCGGTAGACGCCGTAGCCCCACCACGGGCCAGCCGCATGCAGCACCCTGCCCCGGAGGGAGGACCAGACCGCATCACCAGGAAGCAAGGGCCATGAGCCCCCACGCCCACCCCGGAGCTGGCACGTCCAGGATGCAGGGCGCCCACCCCGCAGCACCACTGAGACCCCACCCACCCCACCACTCCCCAGGACAGTACCAGGCCCGGACAGAAGCCCCCAGCCAGCAGAAACTAATGTCCAGTGGCGGCACACAGGCAAATACTAAGGTCTGTGCCCAGGTGAGCCAGTGCCACCCCCCCAGAGAAACCACCCGGCCCCCATGCCAGACCCCCAGGCAGCGGAGGGCCCCCAGCCTCCCCAGGGGAGGGAGAGGGACGAGGACGAGCGGCCAGGCAGGAGAGGAGGGAGGAGGAGGGAAGCAGAGCAGGAAGGGACAGGGGAGCGACGGGAGGGCCGACCCACCCCAAACCCCCGGGCCAGCCAGGGCGCCCCAGAAGAGACCAGCCACTGCCACCCCCAAGGCCCCAAGAGAGCGCACAGACCCAGCAGATCCAGGGCTCAAAGGGAGAGACACCGGGGACACCCGCCCCCAGGCAGAGGGGCCCGAGCCACGCTGGCCCTGCAGAGCCAGAGAGCGACCCCAAGAGCAATAGGGAAAGGACACCACCAGTGCATGCACACAGCCTTGAAGTCCATGGTGCCATCCTACTTTAAAAAAAAAAGGTAGAGGGTTAATAAACTGATATAAAGCAGACAGAAGTCAGACCATACACACAGACAGAATAATAATTACAAATTTCATGAGGGAAGTGACATACGCCCACATACAAACGGAGGCTATAGATTAATATTTATTGATTTAATAAATGGAGACCATTTTTCTTTGAAGGAGTCCAATTGGTTTTTTCTGATAGCAGATATTCTCTCTAGTGAAATGTGTTCTGTGAGGAGGTTCAGCCAATGGATGATGTTGAGGGATTTCTTATCTTTCCAGTTAACTAAAATAGTTTTTTTGGCGATGGCGATAGCTGCAAGTGTGGGTTGGATATGAATGTCTGGTAGGGCTGTTTGCGTTAGATCGCCAATGAGGCAAACGTTTGGAGAATGCGGAATCCCGCAGTCCAAAATATTGGAGAGTTTCTGTGTGATTGTTACCCAGAATTGATAGACGGGTGTACAAAGGCACAGAGCGTGAAAGTAAGTGTCCGTCATGTTTTGGGTGCATTGCGTACATGTGTCTGAGCGAGAGAAGCCCATTTTATACAGTTTATATTGCGTTATATGCGTTCTGTGAAGCACCTTAAATTGGATCAATTGTAAGTTGGTGTTTTTAGTCATTTTAAATGTATTTTCACAGGTCTGGGTCCAAAAATCAGAGTCAAAAGATTTGGATAAGTCGTTTTCCCATTTTTGAGTTGGTAGGTGTATAGAGTGTGTCTTTGAGAGTAAACTATAAATTTTTGAGAGATTCTTTTTATTTCTTGGAGACAGTTTCACAATGTATTCGACAAATTCAGGTGGCTGTAAATCCGTTGGCTGTAAAGTAGTCTGAAGGGATGGAATTCTACTTGTAATCGTCTTCTTTACCTGTAGGTACTGAAGAAAATTTCCATTTCTTATTTCAAATGTTTGGAATAAGTTTATATATGTCCTAAATGTGTTGTCATCCAGAAGGTGATGGAGGTGAGTGACTCCTCTCTCTGCCCATGTGCTGAAATGAAGAGCTATTTTGTTGTTTGCAAAATCAGGATTGTGCCAGATTGGGGAGAGTATACTGGGTTTTAATTGGGAGCCTGTGATTTCCAGTGCTTTCCACCAAGCAGACAAGGTGGAAGCGATCATAGGGTTCTTGAAGCAGGAATGATGTTTAAGGGCAGAAGTGATAAAGGGAAGGTCAGAGATTTTGATCTGGTTACAATCTAACTGTTCTAGTTCCAGCCAGGAGTTATATTCTTCATGTGGATGTATCCATTTGGTGAGATATTGTATTTGGTTGGATAAATAATAATACATGAAGTTGGGAGCCTCCAGTCCCCCTTCGGATTTATTCTTCTGGAGGGTAGTCAAACTGATTTTAGCCTTTTTATTCTTTGAGTAGAATTTACCAATAGCGGAGTCTAACGATTGGAACCACTTTGATGTGGGTTTAAATGGAATCATGGAGAAGAGGTAGTTGATTTTAGGTAATATTTTCATTTTGACTGTAGCTATTCGTCCCAAAAGGGAGATGGGGAGGTTGTTCCAACGCCTCAGATCATCACAGACTTTGTCCAAAAGTGGAGTGAAGTTCAGGTGAACTAATTCTGAGAGTTTGGAGGAAATATTTATGCCCAGATATCTGATGTTGCCAGTAGGAAAAGAATAATGCGAGTTTTGGACTGCGGGATTCCACGAGTTTTCTGTTAAAGGTAATGTAATTGATTTTGACCAGTTGATGGAGTAGTCTGAAAGATGCGAGAAGGTTGTGATGAGGTTAAATACTTCCTTTACTGAAGTTTTGGGTTCTTGTAGATAAAGTAAAATGTCATCTGCGTATAGGTTAATTTTATGTTCACACTCCAGAGCGCAGATACCTTTGATATCGGTGTTCTGACGTACAGCTGTTGCTAATGGTTCGATAAAGATCGCAAACAATAAGGGAGAGAGTGGGCATCCCTGTCTCGTACCCCTTTGCAGACTGAAGCTTTGTGAAGTGATCCCATTAGTGGTGACTGTAGCCTTGGGTGAGTTGTACAGAGTTGATACCCACTGGATAAACGATTCTCCGAAGCCAAATTTGTGGAGCACAGCAAAGAGAAAGGACCAATTAACTTTGTCAAAGGCTTTTTCTGCGTCCAGTGACATAACAATAGCTTCTTTGTTGTGGCATTGTGTCAAAGAGATTAGATTTAGAAGTCTTCTGATATTGTTGGTGGAGTGTCGGCCATTTATAAATCCTGTTTGATCGCTGTGAATTATTGACGGGATGATTTTCTCCAGCCAAGAGGCGAGAGCTTTTGAGATAATTTTGATGTCGGTGTTGATTAGTGACAGAGGTCGATAGCTAGAGGGAAGCGTAGGATCTTTGTCTGGTTTCAATAATAATTTAATTGCAGCTGTATTCATGTGCGGACTGATATAACCATTATTTTTAATCTCTGTCACTGTCCTGAAGAAAAGGGGTGCTAACATTGACCAAAAATGTTTAAGAAATTCAGCAGGGAAACCATCAGGACCAGGTGCCTTGCCTGATGGCATACTGTCTAATGCACATTGTAATTCTTTGATAGTCAATGGAGCATCTAATATGTCTCTGTAATTTGACGTTAGTTTGGGCATGTTTAAATTGTTGAGAAAATTATGAATATCTTCTATGTTTGGGTTAACTGCTGCTGAGTATAAACTCTGGTAATAATTATAGAAGGTCTGGTTAATTTCCTGAGGTGACTGAGTATATTTTCCTGAGGGATCCTGAATTGCTGTTATGAAGGATTTTTCTTTATTGCGCTGGAGTTGGTTCGCCAGAAATTTTCCTCATTTATTATTGTGTTCGAAATCATTATATCTTAGTTGTTGTATTAAAAACTCTGTTTTCTTGGATAGGATATTATCGAGGTTTAGTTTTGCATTTTGTAGTTCGGACCATAATTGATCACTTGGGTTTATTGCATAATTCTCTGTAAGTTGTTTAATTTTTTTCTTCAATTTCTTTCTCTGTTTGTAGATCTTTTTTTTTTCTTGTATGAGGAGTACGATATTATTTTACCTCTGATTACGGCCTTTCCAGTTTCCCAAAGCAAAGATGGAGATAAGTCATTAGAGTCATTGTTTTTTAGAAAGTCTGCCCACTCACTCCTTATTACGCGATCAAATTCTGGGTCTTTGAGTAGAGAGATGTTGAGGCGCCAAGTCTGAGGAGGTTTAGGGATGGAATCTGTTTGCAGGCTGAGAGATATTGGTGCGTGGTCGCTGATAATTATTGGGTGGATTTTAGTGGTAACTTTATGTGCGATAGAGTTATTTAAGAGGAAAAAGTCAATTCTTGAAAATGTTTTGTGTACCGCAGAGAAAAACGTATAGTCCCTCTTTGTTGGGTTTTTGAGTCTCCAGACGTCGTCTAGTCCAAAATCTTTCATATAATCATGTATGACTTTAACTGATTGTGATTGTTTTACATATATTGGACTATTAGATCGATCTACTGAAGAGTTTAAAACTATGTTGAAGTCACCACCGATAATAGTTGTTGAGTTAGCAGATAAGTCTGCTAAGTGAGAGAAAACAGTGTGAAAGAAGGCTGGATCGTCATTATTCGGAGCATAGAGGTTTGCAATAGAATATAATTTATTAAAGATTGTTGCCTGGATAATAATATATCTGCCCTCTGAGTCCGTTACTGTACTGTTTAAAGTGAATGGTACTCTCTTATGGACTAGAATGGAGACCCCTCTTTGTCTGCTGTTATAACAAGATGAAAAGATAATACTATAATTCGAGTCTGATAAACATTTTTCTTCCGACTGTAGTAAATGCGTTTCTTGGAGGAGCAAAATATCTGCTTTTAATTTAGAGACATAGTCCATGATTTTAACTCTTTTTGTTTGTGAGCGTATGCCATGAACATTCCAGGCTACGATATTAAACTTGAACATAGAGAGAGAAGATGTTCTGTCACTGAGTATGTAGCAATATAATATAACATCTGTGTGTGTCCTTGTGAGCTGTCTGTTGCTGTCTGTGAGCTGTGAGTGTTGGAGAGAGATGTATACAGCAGGTCAGGATCTATATATACATTATATAATAGCACATCATTGCCTGAAAAGCTATCAACAAACACATTATAAAACATACAAGCACAATAAACATGGGGAGTACATAGAGTGTGAGTGAGAGTGTGGGGGGTGAGAGGGGGAGAGGGGGAGAGGGCTAAAGGGAGACATATAGAGAGGGAGAGAGAGAAAAGAAGAAGGAGGAGGGGGTTCTCCAGTGGGGAGAGTAGATTAGGAGAGTGACACATTTACACCTGTTAGATTTTTTTTTGATAACATTTTCTAACATAAATGACAAAGTGATATATTAAGTGTTTAAGCCATTTTTTTTTTTTTTTTTTTTTTTTTAGAAGAGCCAGGGGGTGATGGAGGGTTCCCGAAATAGCTGCCCATCTATGTATAGTTTGTCCACAACCAGTGCAGTCCGTTTACCTTTCTGTCTGTGTTCTTTCATGATGGGGTATAATACTTTGCGCCTCTCGTTGATTTCCCTGGGAAACTGGTCGTTCATCCCGTACGACGTGCCTTTCAGCTCCCGTCCTTTGCTTCTTACGAGCACTTTCTGCTGGAAGTGCTCGAACTTTGCAATGATAGGACGGTGTCGGTTTCCTCCTCAGGGTCCGAGCCGGTGGACGCGGTGGAAAGTGATGTTTTTGACAGTTTCCGCAGGGATTTTAAGCGCCGACACCATGAAGTTTTTAACAAGAGTCTCTGGGTTGTCCAGTGTGGACTCAGGGATACCAGAAAAGATCAGGTTGTCCCGCATGCTCCTCGACTGGATGTCCAGGACGGTCTCCCTCAGGGTTTTGTTTTCTTTTTGAAGTGTATTCACCTCTGAAGTGACCGCTGTCAGCGTGGACCGGAGTTCGGTGTTGTCCCTCTGCAGATCCTCTATCTGCTGGTGGGTGAACTCCAGGCTTGCTTTCAGGTCTTTTATCTCCTGGTGAAGCAAACTAAGGATATCGAGCTTCTTGTTAATAGATTCGAGCACACTTACCTGGATATCCGTGACCTCCGGGTCTTGTGTGTCTGTCGAAGAGTCTGCCTTCTTCCTCTTGCTCGGGTTGGCGTCTTCCATCGTGCACCGGACGAAGTAGTCGTCAATGAAGTTCTCAAGGTCCTCCACTGTGAGCACTACCGTTTCCGATCTTGAGCAGGCTATTTAGCTAGGTTGTTGTTTTTTTAAATTTATTTATTTTAATACAAATACGTCGAGATAACGGCGATTTGTTTACTTCTCATCTAGCAGCTGGGAGCCGCCATGTTGAATTTCGTCACTCTCGCTGAATCTCGCGATCTCACAGCATCACGCGGTCTCAATGCCTCCCTCCCTCCTTCATGTGGCCTTCAGATTAGCTCAAGACAGTGCGCAGAGAGCTTCATGGAATGGGTTTCCATGGCCGAGCAGCTGCATCCAAGCCATACATCACCAAGTGCAATGCAAAGCGTCGGATGCAGTGGTGTAAAGCATGCCGCCACTGGACTCTAGAGCAGTGGAGAGGCGTTCTGGGGAGTGACGAATCGCGCTTCTCCATCTGGCAATCTGATGGACGAGTCTGGGTTTGCTGGTTGCCAGGAGAATGATACTTGTCGGACTGCATTGTGCCAAGTGTAAAGTTTGGTGGATGGGGGATTATGGTGTGGGGTTGTTTTTCAGGAGCTGGGCTTGGCCCCTTAGTTCCAGTGAAAGGAACTCTGAATGCTTCAGCATACCAAGACATTTTGGACAATTCCATGCTCCCAACTTTGTGGGAACAGTTTGGAGCTGGCCCCTTCCTCTTCCAACATGACTGTGCACCAGTGCACAAAGCAAGGTCCATAAAGACATGGATGACAGAGTCTGTTGTCGATGAACTTGACTGGCCTGTGCAGAGTCCTGACTAGTGTTGTTTTTGGCGGCCTGTTTTGATTGTATTTTTAGTCTAGTCTTTGTGTCAAGCTGACATTTTAGTTTTTATTAGTTTTAGTCACGTTCATTCTCTTTTTCGTCTAGTCAAGTTTTAGTCGACTAAAAGTCTGAGCATTTTAGTCTTATTTTAGTCAGAATAACCTATGACTATTTTTGTCTAGTTTTAGTCGACAAAAACTGATGACATTTTTGTCTAGTTTTAGTCAATGAAAATTATGTTTTACTCTCTTTTTAGTAATGCAATTCTATTTAACCCAATCAATATAGTATAATTTCCTTGTATAGTATAGACAAAACCATTTTTTTCTTTTAGTCAAACCCATTTCACAAATTAAACATGGTTATCTTATTATTATATTGTTAATTTATAAACTCAAGAATATACTCACTCCAGACATAGGAGATGCTCTGGTCAACACATTTATTTTGCCAACCAAACATGTAGGTACACACACATAAATTTAAATAAAAATAAATAAATAAAATAGCATCACATGACTGGCAGAAAAAAAATACATTTGTTTAACATAAAGAGAAATAAAGTGCATGAATGCAATTCACAACAATAACATTAGAGATCGACCGATATGGGTTTTTCAGGACCGATACCGATACCGATTATTAGTAGTTAGAGGAAGCCGATAACCGATATTTGGAGCCGATATTCATTTGCAGTAAAAGTGTAAAAATTAGCGTGAAAAAAATTGAATAATGCAAACACTGAACTTTGTTTAAATACCTAAAACATGTTTATTTAATCAAACAAACAGAAAATAATAGCTCCAGAAGTGCATGGATTTCCTACACTCAGAAGCATCTCTTATAAAGTTGAATAAAAGCTTAAATAAATACCTCCCTGAAATTTTTCCACAGTAAATAAAGTAAAATTTAAATATAACTATAATGACTTATCTTTGCTTTAACCCTTAGGAATCTGGGGGGACAATTTGACTGAGGTCCATTTTTGACCTGTACCTTTATATTTCACCTTAAAAATTGTTGATCTTGCTTTGCTTGGTGTCCTTTTTTCAGCACAACCTCACCTGTATGATTCTACAATTATTTATACATTTTTGATATAATAATGTATGAACACACGACCTAAAATTGCTGAAAAAATACAAAGTCTGAGTAGGAAAAAGTTAGATTTTTTTACTGTGGACACCATAAACGTGTAAAGAATCCTTTTCAGAACGTAGAATGCAAATATAAATTGTTCATATCATAAAATAATGTGCAAATTCAGCAGTCAACACAGTTATATACCACTATTTGCACTAAAATGCAGGAAATTTTTAGGCACTTTGGCACGACTATTTACAAAATCATCAGGAGTCACAATAAAATTTTACATAAATGAATTTGTGCCACTCCAAAAAAACCTTTTCTGTCCACCACGGTCTCTACAATGGCAAAAACAATAGGAAAGGGGCTTTATGGCTCAGTGGGTAGAGTGGCCGTCTTGTAACTGGAGGGTTGCCAGTTTGATCCTGGCCTGGAGAGCTCATGTTGAGGTCTCCCTGAGCAAGACACTAAACCCCTAACTGCTCCTGATGGGTTGTGGTTAGTGCCTTGCATGGCAGCTTCTACCATCAGTGTGTGAATTGGTGAATGTGATGTATAATGTAAAGCGCTTTGGGTATCGTTTCAGGTACAGTAAAGCGCTATATAAATACAGACCATTTACCATTTAGGACCATGTGGAGAATCTGGAGTCCTGGTGTTCTCCATTGCTAGAATAAGTTTATTATTATTATTATTATTATTATTATTATTATTATTATTATTATTATTATTATTATTATTATTATTATTATTATTATTATTTTACATCTGAAGCAAAGCCTTTATTTTCTGTGCATCTTGTGTCTTCTTTGTGTCTGGCAGAGAGAGTGATCTGTGGCCAAAGCCAGTGAAGGATGTGTATTTCTTAAATATTCCACTCTCTTACCAGTAACACAGAGACGCTCTGACTGGGATCATGCCTGTGCAGCCGCTCTCATCCCCCAGCCGCTGCAAGTGTCGCGTCTTTGTCCCAGGTGCTTCCAGCAGGGAGTCTCAGAGCTGTTTGTTCTTCACACGTCACTCCCTAAGAGTTGCAAAACTCTCCCTGATGTTTCTGATTGTTTTTGTGTCGGCTACAGAAGGCTTCAAAGAATCTCCCGTTTAGCCGTTCACCATACAATGACGCACGAAACGCGCTCGTCTAAAGTTCACTCAAAAGTACAGCGTTTATTATTGATCATAACTCTGGTTTTACTTGGTCGATCAACACGATTCAAAAACTGGTAGAAAGTTCAAAATCCGCACTTTTGACACACGTTTAAAGGGAGACTCGTCGACGCTTCATCTTCCTGCTTCGTTCGATTACGCAGAGGATTAAGTAATTCACAGACATGTCGGGAGGTAATACGAGATAGCAGAGCTGCCGCTAATGTTTACTCCGCTCTTACGTTATTCTGCTGCTCACTGTAACGTTAGTAGTAGTTGTGAGATCGAGAGCACTGGGATGTTTATTACAATTTCGGAAGAGTTTTCTGCATTTACCTTCGACACGTGTTTTCTCTCTGGAGATTCTCACATGAGAAAACTTTCCCTCTCTGCTGTGTGTGTGTGAGGACAGCTACTGTTTCAGAGGCTCTGCCACTGAAGCTTCACCAATCAGAGCACGGGGTGGATAGTGCTGGAGACAGAAAGCAGGAGAGAGAGACGCGGCTGCATCTGAGCCGAAATAACTCAGGTTTAAATTGATTTCTTCATATCGGCCCGTCGGATTAAAAAAGGCCGATGCCGATATACGTCAAATGTCCAAATATCGGCACCGATAATCGGCCCGACCGATAATCGGTCGATCTCTAAATAACATAATAAAATGTGTGTGTGTGTCTTGCTTGTAAACTGAAACTGAAAAGAACACAACTGATGGCACTGACTGCATACAACAGCAGCAACTATGTGAACTGTAACCTTGTCTTGTAACATTGTCAGTAATTGTTGTGAGGACCTTCTCTCTGCTGATCCCCCATTCTTCCATTGGCTCCTCCACAAGTGTACTAATCGACTCTGCGGTGTGAGGGTGAACCATCTCCTTTAGATTCAGCAGTTTGTGTTCAGCCTTGTTGTCCTCAGGGTTGAAGTAACAGGCGCTGACTCCCAGGAAGGATGCTGTAAGCCCCTTTTGAGTCCAAATATCCAACCCTGTAGTAATTCTGTGTGCTGTGGCCAGCTTTTGTTTGATCTTTTCTTTCTCTTCTTTGTACATTTTGTCAATCAAGTTTAAATTTTTATGTCTTTTTGGCACTTTGAACTTTTTGTCCATTTTTGCCATCATGGCAATGAACTCCTCCTCTTCAACAATTCGTGCTGGGAGTCCTGTGCAGCCTATCCACTCTGCTATCCCCTCCTCTTTGGTCTGTTGCTCTGGGGAATTGTCACTCTACCTCCTTGTGGCAAAGAAATCCTGAGCACTAGTTGGCTTGTCCATCTTCTTGGGTGGGACTTGCTTCACTGATGCTCTATCTTGAATCTAGCACAGGAATAGATACAATGTCAAGACAGATGCAGCCTCCGGAACTGTTGTAAATATTAGGTAGCATAAATTCTTGCCATGATTTTTATCTTGGTAAATCAACCTTTGAGTGAGTGACTTGACCGTCCGTCAAAGAAAAAAAGTTACATAATCAAAACAGAAGTAGTCATAAACTAAGCAGGGAGGCATGTTAATGCAAATACCATTTGTTTAAATGTATTCAATATGGTATTCAAAATCATGTTGTTGATGCCAAATTCAGTTCAAAGTGATGGCTATGTGAATAACAAAACGCATTGACTAAATTAGCTTCCAGATAAAGCTAATAGATATATGTGTTGTTGTGGATACACAAGAGTATAAAAGAATATAACAGTTCTCACAAACTATATTTAGCAGATATTTTGGAGAAACCCAGTTTACACTCTTATGTACACAAACAAATACACACGCTAATCACACACATGCTAGTCTCTCTCTCTCTCTGTCTCACACACACACACACACATGTTAGTCACACACATGCTAGTCACACACGTTTGTCTCAGTCGTTTTCATCTCCAGTGGCTAACGTCTAACATTAAAGCTAACGTTAAAATGTGACATATTAACCACAGCCTCATGACTTTGCATGAGCTTTCAAAAATAGAAAGTAACGTTAATGTCGTAACTTACCTCGATTTCACCATGGAAGCTCTTGAGATGCCTTTTTAAGTTTGTCATGTTTTTCCCCGTTATTTTTTTGGCCGCATTTCTCCCCGTCTTTTTCCACGACACATTCCGTTTTGTTTTCCACTTGTATGTAAACAAAGTATGTCCATATATCGCTTCTTCGTTTTCTCCCCAGCTGCCAAAAAGCTGGGGAACAGTGCCCAGCCATGATCCCACCGCAGATGCATCTAAATAATGCCGCGAGTGGAGATTGAGGAAGTGACGTCGCCTGCATCAGCGCAGTGCGACGTCACAGCCTAGGGAACAGAAATCCTGCAAAATAATAAACGCGACTAAACATTTAAATGTTATTTTGTCTCGTCTCGTTTTGGTCAACGAAAATGAAGAGACATTTCAGCAGAGTTTTTATTTTGTAAACCGAATTTCGTGTCGTTTTTATTCGTCAACAATATTGTATTATATATTTTATTATAGTTATCGTCACATAACCGCCATTTACGTTTCATCTCGTCTCGTTTTCGTCAAGTGATAAAGGTTCGTTGACAACTTTATTTTGTCATAATTTTCGTTGACGAAAGCAACACTAGTCCTGACCTCAACCCGATAGAACACCTTTGGGATGAATTAGAGCGGAGACTGCGAGCCAGGCCTTCTCGTCCAACATCAGTGTGTGACCTCACAAATGCGCTTCTGGAAGAATGGTCAAAAATTCCCATAAACAAACTCCTAAACCTTGTGGACAGCCTTCCCATAAGAGTTGAAGCTGTTATAGCTGCAAAGGATGGACCGACATCCTATTGAACCCTATGAATTAGGAATGGGATGTCACTTACGTTCATATGCGAGTCAAGGCAGGTGAGCGAATACTTTTGGCAATATAGTGTATAGCGGATGGCACAGCGTCACTGTAACCATGACAACAAGTGAACACTGCGTCACTTCCCTGCCGACGATCAAGTGATCCTACTACAAATCCACCGTTGCTGACTTATCGGAATTGATACAAGGAACAATTGATTGATTGATTGATTAAATTGTGGGGGTGTTTCTGAGTCCCATCAATTCTCACTGCCTGCTACATATTTAGGTCAGGCGATTCACGCACACATGCATAACACACGCCTGTGTTCAGCGCAAGGTCAGAGAATGAAAAGTCTTGGCAAACTATTGCGCTCTCTGAGTGCTTTCCTTGTTGATATATATTTTAAGGCTTTTTAAACCCTCCCCACACACTACACATCACCGCCGAGCAACACTATGCGCAGTGATCAGACGTCTGTCTGTGTCAAACGGTCAAGGCCAGATACTGAATGCCGCTATACTCAGGGGAGACAGAGGAGACTGATGCTACGGTCGCTGAGCCAATCAGAGCCCAGTGATGTACGCTACGCATTTTATTTCTATTAAATATTCTTTTAATATGTTTTAATTTAGTTTTTGTTTACATATTTTTTATAGTGTTTTAAATTTTTTAGGCTAGAAAATGCTTATTCTACCGCAAAAAATATTAAAATAATGTAGCGATGGCAGAGCTGGTCGCTATGACTGAACTGTGGTGCTGCAATACACCATGGGAGTTCGGGGTGTTGGGGGTTTAAATGTCATTATTGTGGTTTATGTTAGTGTTCCAGTGTTTGTAGTATTGTGTTTTATTGTGTTTTTGTGATTTAGTGAGCCTAGTTAGTTTGCTTCAGTGTTATGTTGTCACGACCGTAAGTGTGAAGTGTAGTGTGTTTGATGACTTCCTGCCACATTTATACCACAGTCTGTGACAAAATAAAAGCACTGGCTGTTATATAGTGCGTAAAAAGCAGACGTGTTCTCCAGTGTTACTTTTCAATGCAGCATGCCGATAACAATTACAGAAAAATATCTGTACCGCAAAATTCCACAATATAGCGAAACATCCATGGAACCAAACCCAATTCAAAAATCCGCGATACAGTGACACCGCGAGAAGTGAACCACAATATAGTGAGGGACCACTGTATATTTAAACTCCCAGGATTTCAAAGACATCCAACTTTTTAGACAATTTTATACAATAGCCTTGTATAAAATAAAAAAGGAAGGTAGGAGGAAAAGGTGACAGCAGCTGCCCATGAGGCTTAAAACATCTCTGGAGCCACAAAATGTGAAATATGTATCAATACACTGGCATTTGTTTCTATTAAGCGTTATTTTTAGTCTCTTTAAACGGTGTCATTTAAGAGTCACATTAGGAGAGACACAGTTCACATGGAAACGGTTTCCAGTCTAAAGACAGTGGATGTGATGAATTACTCGTGGAACACACACACACACACACACACACACACGCACACACACACACACACACACACACACACACACACACACACACACACACACACACACACACGCACACACCTCCACTTTCTGTATAGCTTTCTTTCTTCCCAGGTATTAAAACACATTAGATATTTTTGTGTTTTGTTGTCATTATGCTACCATGGCTATAGTATTTAAAATACAAGACAATGCATAGACAAACACTAACATCATTAAAGTACATGAATGAGTATTAATGATGAAAAAATATATGCAGAAATGAATTTTAATGTTAAGCATTGTGATTTATGCATATGATGCAGAGTTTGATGATGCAGGCCTTGGAAGGTATTTTGTTTCATTTGCAAATTAAAGCACTTCTTAATGCTGAACGGTCTTTGAGACAAATAGGGCAAGACACAAAGTGTTCCACAGTATGGTCAAGTATGCCTTGGACTCCATAGCAGAAACTGGTATTTGCAAAATGCGCCAAGGAAGAGGTCGAAAACAAAAGGTAACTGGAGCAGATGTCAAGCACCTCAAGATTTTTAAATTTTTTTTAAGTTATTTTTTTGGCCTTTTTTGCCTTTGTTATAGTGCACAGTGAAGAGAGACAGGAAACACGGGGAGGGGAGAAGATTGGGGGAAAGACATGCAGTAAATAGCCATGAGTTGGACTCGAAGTCTCCAGAATGACAATAAGGAAACGACTTGAAGGAACAAGGCTTAAAGGGAAGAACAGCTGACAAGAAGCCATTACTGAAGTCTGCAAGCATCGAAAAATGACAAAAATTTTCCAAGGAGCACAAACACTGGACTGGAGATGACTGGAAGAAGGTACAGTGGTTGGACAAGTCCAAGTTTCAACTCTTCGGTCAGCATAGTCGCGTTTATGTCCTCAGAAAAGCTGGAAAACATTTTGATGCTAGATGCGTTGCACCCACAGTGAAACACGGTGGAGATTCCATTATGGTGTGGCGATCCATTTGTGGAAGTGGCATGGGCGAATTAGTTCAAATCGATGGTATCATGAACAAGAAGGTCCACCACAACATCTTGGTGCATCAGGGAATCCCCTCGTGATTGAACCTGACTGGTTGTGAACAATGACCTCAAACATACTTCAAAGCTGTACAGAGGCTACTTAACCAAGTAAAAGTAATCTGGAGTACTGGAACTAATGGATTGTCAAAGTCCAGGCTTGAACCCTATTGAACAGATCTGGAATTTATTGAATTCAAAAATAGTTCACACAAAAGTTCCATCCAAAGCAAGTCCTTAGGAACAGCTAGAAACTATTTGGAACTCAATAACAAAAGAGACTGTCGAAAAGTACAAAGAGTAAAAGTAAGAATGCAAGCTGTTATTGGGACCAAAAGGAGGTCATACAAAAAATTAAGATTTTTGGTTAATATATGTGAATAAGGACTATTTAGTTTTTTCAGTGTGTTATTTGCCGAATAAATAACAGTGTAAATTTTAGTTTGAAACAAGTTTTTAACAGATTTCTAAAATATTTGTGTTTTCTCATTTTTATGACAGACGGTCGAATAAATTTGTTAAACTATATATATAACACTCTCAAGACTGGCGTAGCTAAAGATACGTGTCCACAGGATCTGTCAATTTCTCGCATCCTATTCATTGTCTATGTGAAACGCACCCCGTTGCATGCCGGTTGCATTGTGTTGCGTGTCCCTGGAGCTCATTTGCATAAAGTACACTTGAGTTCTACTTTATGGAAATACGGCGCAGGGAGTGGAGGTCTGACACATCGCGAAGCTTTCATTTAACATCTAAACTAGCCATCGTTGAACTGAAGAGGACAGATTCAGCAGCTTATTTCTCGCCTCAAATGCTTTCAGAAATACTTTTTGCTGAACAGTTTTCATAATAAAAGAGAAAACAAGGCCGTTTTTTCTTGTAGCACGTTTCCATGCAAAAAAGCACAGCCCTGTGGACACGTAGCTTTAGCTCTGGTGCTTGCAGCAACATGTTTTACATTGAGGTGATGCCGTTGGCTTGGAGTGCTGCGGTGATAATTGAACTCTTTGTTGCACAATTTGCAGACAACCACGCTTTTGTCCAAGCTGCCATCGGGAAGATTTTTAAAGAAAACTTTCTGCCCAACAAGCCAAGCAGTGCGGTCTCGTCTTCCTTTGCTATTCATCAAACTTTCTTGTGCGCTGATTCATGCGATTTAACAAATTATTTTTTCTGTAATTAATTAATCGAGATTAATACATTAAAGTCCCAGCCCTAATATGTATATATCAGTGGTGGGATGCGAATAAAAAGATTAATTAATTACAGACCTTGTAATTAATTAATCACAATCACATTTCTGTCAAACATCAATATTTGACACAATAAGTTTTTCAATTCAAATAACTTTTGGTTGATAGTTGAATCAATGAATAGACATATATGTGTTTTATAATGTAAAATTTGTAAAGTTAATCCAATTTTAAAATGGGACATATAGAAAAGTAAAGCATAAGTAGTTCAAGGCCCTTCAAAAAATTGAAAATCCATAGATTCATTCTGTTTTCATAGTTTTTGGATCTGATAAATGATGTAACTTTGATGGTTCTTTTTTTTGGAATAGACATTTTTGTTTACAAACAATATATCATGAGCTAAAAATTTATAAATAAGTTCTTAAAAGACAGAGATTTTTGTTGTTTAAGTTATTACTCCACCTCGATGGCGGAGTAATAACTTAAGCAACAAAATGTTTCTGTTTCATTTATATTTACAGATTATCGCCCTTCTTCATCCTTGTATATACACACGTGGACAAAATTGTTGGTACCCCACGGTTAATGAAAGAAAAGCTCACAATGGTCACAGCAATAATTTGAATCTGACAAAAGTAATAATAAATAAAAATTCTATGAAAATTAACCAATGAAAATCAGACATTGCTTTTGAACTGTGGTCCAACAGAATTATTTAAAAAATAAACTCATGAAACAGGACCGGACAAAAATGATGGTACGCCTAGAAAAGACTGAAAATAATGTGACCATAGGGACATGTTCAATCAAGGTTTGTCCTCTAATTAGCGTCACAGGTGTCTACAAACTTGTAATCAGTCAGTCAGCTTTGTTTGTCTATAATTTTCTTTCTAATCTCCATGTTTAGTGTGGTACACACCATGTCACCGAACAGCACAGTGACTACTTGTAACCCTATAAATAGGCCGACTGACTGATTACAAGTTTGTAGACACCTGTGATGCTAATTAGATGTCCTCCTCATCCTTCCAGTAATAGTAATAATGCTGCAGATTCTTCTCCTCTCTTCATAATACAACTTGTCTTGTGACTGTTCAGTATTTACACTTCACTGTTAGCAACACATTATTTATTTCATCCATTTATTTCATGTGTTTACACATCTTTACAGTTCAGAATTGTTCAATAATGTAGTTTTTAAATGTGCAATAAAGGGAATAACGAAGCTCTTGACCTGAATGTGTTGATGTTTTAATGCTGCATATCTGCTATAAATAACATGGACTTTTTATATTGTATTTATGCTACAACAGCAGAGATGAAGTTCAAGGTGATAAATGGAACTTGTGAATACTAAGAACTAGGGCTGGGCCCGAATATTTGGTCCCGACGGTGTTATCCGGATGTTAATTTTGAGATCCGAATATTCTATTTTTTAATAGATTTATATTTTATTGTGGCACTCGTGACTCCATACATCAGTGTTACTGGTGTGTTACTGTGTGTGTGTATATATGTGTACATATGAATATATATACATGTATGTGTGTGTGTGTGTGTATATATATATATATATATATATATATATATATATATATATATATATATATATATATATATATATATATATATATATATATATATATATATATATTAGTGGTGGAACGCGATTAAAAAATGTAATCTAATTAATTACAGGCTTTGTAATTAATGAATCGCAATCAATTTGTCAAATAGCAATATTTGACACAATAAATGAAGTTTTTCAATTCAAATAAAATTGTGGTTGACATTTGAATCAATGAAAAGACATATACATGTTTATAATTAAAATTTAAAAAAAGGAAAATGGGACATATAGAAAAAAGTGATTTTGATGACTTAAAGCCTGAATTTAGTTGTTTTTCCACTGTATGGCACATAAAATCAGCATAAGTAGTTCAAGGAGCTTCAGAAAGTTGAAAATCCACAGATTCATTCTGTTTTCATCTTTTCTGGGTCTGATAAATGGTGTAATTTTGATGGTTCTTTTTATAGGAATATCAATTCTTATTTATGTAATTTTTTATAAACAAAAAGTTTATAATGAAGTTATTAAAAGAGATATTTTTGTTGTTTAGGTTGTTCCTCCTCCAAGGAGGCAGAGCCTCGACGGAGTAAAAATTTAAACCACAAAAATGTTTCTATTTATCTGCATTTTTCATCTGTCTGCTACATTCACAGATTACTGCAAATCTAAGTGCAATTATAGCGATTTTATTCAACATTTTAAGACTTTCTGTAAACTCAAGCACTGTCTAGAAAAGTGGTCTATTATGGGATGGCTACACAGTTAGCCGTTAGCATGACTCGTAGCTAACGTTAGCTCTGGTACTAACGGCAACATGTTTTACACTGAGGTGATACCGTCGGCTTGAAGTGACGCAGTGATCAGAAAACTTTGTTGTACAATTTGCACACAACCAGGCTTTTATCCAAGCTGCCATCATGAAGATTTTTAAAAGAAAACCTTCTGACCAACAAGCTCAATCTCCTCTTCCTTCACTGTTTATCAGTGCCTGACTTCACTCAGTACTTCCTGTGCTTCTTCTTCATGGCTACAAACAGACTTTAGGTTCATTACCGCCACCTACTGGGCTGGAGTGTTCATCAGAGTTACCGGTGTGCCAGAAATGAGGGAACTGAGGAGGGTGCAATTAATTGCGTTATTATTTTTAACGTGTTATTTTCGCTGTAATTAATTAATCGAAATTAACGCATTAAAGTCCCAGCTCTAATATATACACATACATATATATATATACCTTTTTCTTCTTCCATTTGTTTTAAATTTTAATGTCTGCTACAACAAACGGTAGATTTGTTTGGACAAATATAATGACATCAACAATCGCACTCAAGAATTTAATTTAAGAGCTGATATCTAGCCATTTTCTATGGTTTTCTTAAGCTCATATCAATGGCTATGGCATTGTACTACAAAAAACAGTGCTTTTAGGCATTCCATGTTTTCCTTCTGTTTGAGCCAAATGATACACACAGGAGTTAGTACTTGATTGCATAACCATTATTTTTGATGACTGGAGCCATGCATCTTGGCATGCTCGCCACGAGTTTCTTTTCTTGTTCTGCTGTCACAGCAGCCCATTCCCGTTGTACAAATTCAAACAAATTTGCTTTGTTTTTGGGCTTGTGGTTCTCCATTTTACGTCTGATGATTTTCCACAGGTTTTCAGTTGGATTTAGATCTGGTGATTGAGCAAGCCAAGGTGTGGTTCCAATGTTCTGGTTCTCCATCCAGGCTTTAAATGACCTTGCAATGTGGCAAGGGGCATTGTCTTGTTGGAAAATCCAGTCATTGGAGGCAGGAAAGAGTTTTTCAGCTGATGGAAGAACTGTTTTCAAGAGTAGCCCTGTACATGACCTGGTTGATTCGTCCTTCACACAGTTGCATTAGCTCTGTTCCACCCATACTGAAACAACCCCAGATCGTCACTGATCCTCCCCCATGTTTTACTGTAGGAGCAAGGCACTCTGGTTTGTAGGCTTCTCCAGGCTTCCTCCTAACCAGTAATTTGCCTGGAGTGGGCATCAACAGAAAATTGGATTCATCACTGAAGAGAACCTTATCCCAATCATCAACAGTCCAGTCCTTGTGATCCCCAGCAAAGAGTAACCAGGTTTTCTTCTGCCTTTCGTTGATGAAGGCTTCTTCTGTGACCTGTCTGACTTCAGACCAGCTTCAAGAAGTCGGTTTCCAATTGTCCTTGCTAAACAGGTCACATTTCTCCACAGTGCCCAGTCATTTTTAAGGTCCCCAGAGGTCTGGCGTAGATTCCTGACACAGGAACAGATAAATGCACGGTCATCTCATGGGTTATAAATACGTTTCCTGCCACAACCAGCTAGCAATTTGGTACTGCCATGATCGGCTTGTTTGTTTCTTGGTGTAATGAACGGCTGTCTTAGAGATCTTCAATTTTTTCGCTACCAATTTCCAGCAGTGCCAGAATGGCTGTCTTTGTGGCTTCCCATAATTCTTTTGTTTTAGGGATTGTGTGAGACCTGACAATTTCTTAGTTGTGCTATGGCTTGAATGTAAGCAGGAAACCACTCTAGGCCTTTGCATGTGCAGTGCTGCTTATGACATGAAATGGCCTCTTATATACCCTGGGAATACAATTAAGCTTAAGCATGTCAAATAGAACAAAGTATTATGTATTCAGCTGCATTTTTTGTCGTGTTCATTGTATTCTTCAGGTAATATACCTTTAGTGGTACCAGTCATTAAAATGAACAAGAAATGGAAGAAAGCAAGGGTGGTCTAATCATTTTTCCATGACTGTATAGGACAGATTATTGTAACTGGCCCCACAGTGATTTACATGAACTTAGGTCACCTGCTTACCTGCCAGTGTCACAGTGCTGATCAATTTCTTAAAAGTGCCACTGTGGTCATCTCTTCAGTGTTGACGGCCTCGAGGCACTCTGTGTCTCTTACAAGGCAATAAAGCTGTTTTTTATGTTGAGCTGCCCTGGGAGGGAAATGGTTTTACTGCAGTAGAAGAGCATGTTGAAGTTTAGAATGAGCCAGCAGCTTTACATCCTCACTCCCCTGGGGTCATTGGCAGATAGACAAAATGAAAGGTTTAGAGGTGGTTGGGCAGAGTTGTAACACCCCGTCGTCTAGACTTCTTTAATGGGTTTACTGCATTAGTGAAATATTGACAAGTAGGCTGGAGGTGAGACCCAGGGACAAATGGCCCCTGTTGTTAGAACGAATGCATTTCCTCTTTTCTCCACATTGCCCTTTACTTCGCTCTACTTCTAGGATTGTTCATGTGACGCTTTTGAAAAGGACCCTTCATCTCTCTGAACAGCACTGCTCAAAAGAAAACCTGAGGTTGCTCTTTAAGCCCATAGCCCCCTGATTTTTGCTCACTTTGCTGTTAATGATTATGCATTTTAAAAGTTCTACACACAGTCTGAAGTCCAAGCAGCACATTATAGTTACCAGAGACCCTTTTTCTTGTGGCAAAGAAGCATTTGAACACTAGGAAAGATGAAATTCGAATAAAACATTTGCCCGTTTTCATATCATTGAATTACTTTCAGCAGTGAATCAGTTGTATCACAGCAATAGAAATCTATTCAATCATCAGCCAACAATATTGTCCCTGCCTTATTGCTGACCTAAAGTGGGATTTCCCTCTTCCTTGTGACCTAAATCCTTTGAGCAGAAGTATTTTCTTTTTCTTTTTTTATCTTCAGTGATTCACTATGATTTTGCTCTAATTTCTGTGCATTACTTACTGTGCTGTCATAGTCCATACACAATCCTATAAAGTGTTAGTAATAAAAAAAAAATGTAAAAATGAGTTTCAAGTTTCTTGCGTATTGTTCATAGCCGTTGGTTATGTGTGTTCACTGTACAGATTCTTATTTATTTGTTGATTTTAATCCATAGGATGGTTCCAAAGGAAGCGGAACTACCCTCCTCAGCACCCCCACAACCACCAGCACCAACAGCAGCAGCTTCTCCAAACTCCACAAACCCTCCAAGGACCACAAAGACAAGCCTCCAAAAGACTTGAAAGAGCCCAAAAGTGCCTTCAGAGACTCTGGCTGGGAACCCAACAAAAACCCCAAAGAACCTTCCAGGAAACCCAAAGAGAACCAGCCACTTAGAGATATCAATCCTAAAATGGGCTTCAAGGAACCTAAGTCTTTGTCCAAGGAGCACCGGATTGAGGGAATGACTCATGGGTCAGGGCTAAACAAGCGTCTGTCTGCACCTGACAGTGACGATCATATGACCAAAAAACGCAAAAAGGGATTTGTGGATTCATCGGGAAAGCAGACGTCTGGGATAAACACTCATTTGGATAAGAAACTTTTGAAAGATAGATCACAGATGCGGATGAGTAAGGTACGACCAGATGGTGATGAGGCAGAGCGCAGGAAGGTGATGACACTTCCACCATTCCAGGAACAGATGGGCCACAACGACTCTGATATTGAGGATCAGTCAACCAAATCAGATGTAAGTAGACATATTTTGGTACTTCTGGGACATTATACTAACATTGAAGCTGATTTAAGTTATGATACAATTACTTAGGGCTGGGCGATAAATTGATTTTATCGATTAATTCGAGTTTGTCCTTAATGTCAATTTGTTTTTATGAAAATCGATTTTCTCATCAACATCCGCCACCAACGCCTGCTTGCTGGGCTCCCGTAGTTCAGAGTGTGCGCCCCCTTCCCCCCGCACTTGATACACAAACAACGTGGCGCCGAGCGGCGCAGATCTAAAGGCGCGTGTCCACTAGATGCAATTTTCCCACACGGCAACGCACCGCATCTGAAAATCGCACGGACGGCGGTCACAAGCGAACCACAACATGGTCACGTTACAGCGCTGAGCGACAGCAGGCCGCTACGTGGTCACGTGACCGAGCTTTCAGCTGGACAGTCCTGCAGACAAGTCGAATAAACACAGCGGCTCAGCCGCAAACTTTCCCTTTTATTTCAAAAAACACGTCAGCGAAAAATATTTCTGAAAGTATTTGAAGCGAGAAATAATCTGCAGCAGCTGAATCTGTCCTCGTTTTATGTCACCGATGCCTAGTTTAGAAGTTTGATGACAGTTTTACGATGCGTGGAATCTCCTCATGCCGCATGCAATTTGTATAAAGTAGAAGTCAGTCTACTTTATGCAAATGAGCTGCAGCTCTCTCCAGGTAAACACACCGGATCATAGCTGGAAACGCAAAGCAACCGGACCAGCATGCCACATGCGGCGCATTTCCAGCTGCGATCCGGTGTGTTTACCCGGAGAGGGCTGCAGCTCAATTGCATAAAGTAGACTGGACTCCAGCGTGCAGAGATTAGGTAGGGGGCAAAAAAAAATCTGATAAATCGTGAATTGGGATTTTTTGTGAAAAAATCTGAGATTTTTTTTTTAGGCCATATCGCCCAACCCTACAATTACTCCAGGGCAACACATGTCACTTCATCATCCTAGGCTTTTAAAAAGTATCTATTTGAGCTGTTTGCTAATCTAGTTTGTTAGACTCGTTGAGTTGAGCATTACAGAAAATCTACTGGGAAAAAAGTTGATGGCTGGAGGAAAGGTATCCAATTCTTCAGATACTGTTAGGGAGGAGAATTTATTTTGTCGTCAGTCCCTTCTTGACATAAAAGGACTATAAAATCAAAGAACTAGCAGGGAGAGAATCTTCTCTAATAGTGGTCTTGTAGGCTCTGTGGGGGCTGGATAGGGGAACTGGAAGAAGGGTTAGACACCAATAAACCTAGTGGGAGTTCAGCTGCATTCGTCTGGATGGCCAAAGAGTACATAACTGGAGTGAAATGCAGTTTACTTTCTTTAATAACAACAAATCACTGATTATATACACTTCAAATATGTATCTGTGGGAAATAATGGAATGGGAATGTAGAATGTGTTCACTTCTAAACAGAGTATCCCGCCAACTCAAGCAGGATTAGAAATCCTGATCTACAGTGGCTCTTGTCATGAATAGGCTATCATTTGACTGGGTTGCCTGGTCAACACACATTTTGTGAATACCCTCCCCATAAAGAAGGGCTGTTGTAAAACCCAACTAGTATACAAGAAAGATTTATGGTTTTACAACACCTGACGAGAAAGGGGAGAAGCAGCCATGAATAGCGTACACTTCCCCTTTAATCCCTTTAGCTTTTTAAAGAAGAAAAAGGTTGCGAGTTTGTGAAAGAAAGGTCTAAATCCCTGTGCTTTTAGCAGTTTTCTTTTATGCACTGGTGTTTTCAATTTTAGTCTTAAATGCTTGTATAAAGTGTGGGTCTTTTTATGTATCTTTCTCTGTAGGGGCAGCTTGTTTAGGCAAGGAAGTTATTATTTAGCACAAGCAAAACTTGTAATCTTTTCAGGAAATGCCTTTTGAGTTTTCTCATATAGGGACTTGGGGTGGTGGGTGTGGGGGAGTTGGTTGTAAAGGGGATGCGGGGTGACAAATGCCAAATGTTTGATTCTCCCCAGGCTAGCAACCCCGGTGGCCGAGCATTGGGCCGACACAAGTGCCGCTCTCATTTCTCATGTGACCACTTGTTTGATCTCAGTGTTTTCCACTGTGCGCTGGGCCAGAAATGGCAGAGAGGAGGAAATGTGGAGTAGGTGATGACATGAAGAGAAAGCAGGCTGGCGTGTTTGCATGGGAACCTTGTTTTTATCATGTGAGATGTGGGCACAGGCTGAGTGATTTTTCATCTGCATAAGTTTCTTTCAACTTAAGCCCTCATGTAGTGGAGTCATCACAGAGACATATATCGTTGATTGAGTTTCTTCCAATTTTTAATTTTTTTTTTTAAACAGTGTTTTCAACATTATAGCTACAGATCAACCAAACAGAAAAGTGAGTGTTGTAGTATCTGAAACTTAGTTTAGGAAACAATGTAACCCTTTTTTGTTTGTTAGATCTTGGGGCAGTAACAAAAAAAAATGTTTTATTCTTGTAAGAGCACAGGTTCATTAGAACTATTAAACAGTTAACATCTGTCTCCCTTACAATAAAATAAATGATTAGAAAGTGGCATAGTGAGACTTAATAATGGATAAATGCTGTTTGCAACATGCAAACATTTCAGAGTATGGATCATATTAAAATGCTTCTTTCATTGGGAAACAACAATGTATGTGAATTATAAGCCTCTCTGAGTGGTACATTTACTGTAAACATGCACTTCTCACTGTACGTGCAACACTGTCTGTGTTAAAGTGAAATAATAAATGTCAATTTGTATGGATGATCTAATACCTCAGAAATCGTTTGAGCTATAAGTTAACAGGCATATCTAAAGGTACATATATAAAATTGAAAAACAAGTAACAATAAGTTTATTTTGCCACAGATGCATGTGAGCCTCGTTTTGTAACTTATGTGTTTACAATTTGCTCATAAATACATTATAATTAAGTTATAATTACAAGATCTGGATGTGCACTTCCATTCCTGATGCTGACACCAAGATAGTTTTCTCATTACAAAATGGGAAAGGAATTGGAAAGCTCACCTATCAGTCCTGAAGTTTCTACGATTTACTGTCAAACTGCACTGAGTGAAATGGAGTTCATAAGTTTCTAGCATATTCAATCTGCAAACAGCAACATTTCAGTATAAATGAGGAGAGTTTGCTTGAATTAATCTGGAGTGTCAAACTCTCTTTATTGACATTGGAATAATTCTGTTTGAACAGCCCCTGCTGAATTAGACAAGCAAACCAAATAGATTTAGTTTGCTGGCAATTCTTTTCGGCCTTCCAAAACATGCCAAGAGTTGAGACCAGAAGCTAGATTGATGCCAGTAAACTCTGACTAAAGA
The DNA here is from genome assembly GCA_027123335.1 of Amphiprion clarkii. Lineage (NCBI taxonomy): Eukaryota > Metazoa > Chordata > Actinopteri > Pomacentridae > Amphiprion > Amphiprion clarkii. The sequence continues at coordinate 18,176,441 of CM049589.1, forward strand.
CTATTTATTATCTTTGAAAAGAGCTGCTTTGGTGGCTTGGAGTAAAGCAGGACAAAAGCCCTAAAAAGGAATGGTGGTAAGATTTATGGCACTCTGAAGAAGCTGTCCCATAAACCAACAGACCAGCTGTGTGTTGTTTGTTGGCAGGAGGTGACATGCATTGAAGCCTTTTGTCCTCACTCCTCTCTCTTTCTCTCATTCTTCTGGAGGTCACTTCTCACCACTTCGTCTTCTTGGGCAGCTGTGGTTTGCAATGACAAATTGTGTTTGCATACTGAGATTCAAGTCCATTTTAAATTCCCTTTAAAATGGAAGGGCGTACAAAGCATAGCATACAGCGCTGGGCATGGATTGGCTCAGCGACCATAGCAACAGCCTCCTCCGTCTCCCATGTATAATATGTGTTCAGCATCTGACCTTGTCCATTTCACATCGTCTGATCGCTGCGCAGTGTTGCGCTGCAGTGTTGTTTTTGTGAAATTTTTGTTCAAAATTTGAATTTATTTCAAGCCCTATGATGTCGAACAAACATTCTGTGCCTTCTAAGACTTCTAGCACCGAACCCAAGCACCAGAGGAAGATGCTTACCATCACAGAAAAGGTGGAACTCCTTAAAATATATATAAATAGTAAAATAAATATAAGGTGGCTACTTCGCAGATATTTGCCTATCGTAGGGGTTTCTGGAAACGGCAATTGTGTACAACTGTAGCTGTGACTGCAACTGACCAGTGAGCCAGGAACGACTCAAAAATTTTGCCATTTGTAGAGGGCACCGCAGAGATAACACTCAGGTTTTTGCCAGCAGTGTTGTTTACAGTTGCATGGGCTTTTTACCAGAGCAACCACAGCAGCACCAAAAAAAATGGATTCTTGTTCATCTAGTTCTTGCTCCTCGACAATTGACACAGTTTACCAAGAGGAAACTGCCTGATGACTCAGGAGATCAGAGCTTTGTCAGGGGGATTTGATTGGACAGACTGTGTGTGGCCTTTTGTAGTGGCAAGACTTGCAAGATAATGTCCACAGAGTACCTATTTTTGGTCACCTTCATCCTTTCTGTATCCCAAATATTTACATATAACTGAATAGGACTGCATAATTATGGCCAACATGGTGCGTGATTATTTTGATCAATATTGAGATGACTGATTTATTTATCACAATTCTTCACTGAGCCTGGAGACAAAATATTTTGCCATGTTCAGGTTTAAGTAAAGCACTGCTTTCACGTCCATGTTGTGCTTCATTCCTGCTGCTATATTCGATGTAGCATTTTGACAAAAAGAAATATGTACAGATAGACATATACAGTATGTAATGAATTACAGTGGTCCCTCGCCACATCACGCTTCACTTCTCGTGGTCTCACTGTGTCACAGAGTTTTAAATTGCATTTGGTTCCGCAGAGTTTTTGCTATATTGCAGTATTTTGCGGTTCAGATTTTTTTCTGTATCTATTATTACAGTGAGTTGCATTGACAAATGGCACTGAAGAACAGTTATTTGCTTTTTAGACACCATTAGAGCTGCTAGATGCTTTTATTTTGACACAGAGATGATGGCATAAATGTGGCATGAAGTCATCAAACACTACACTTCAAACTCACAGTTCTGACAACATAGTACTTCAGCAAACTAACTAGGCTGACTGAACCACAAAAACACAATAAAACACAAACACTAAGAACACTGGAAAACTAACATAAACTACAATAATGACATTTAAACCCCCAACATCCCGAACTCCCATGGTGCATTGCAGCACCACAGTTCAGTGATAGCGGCCGGCTCTGTGATCACTACATTATTTTAATTATTTGTGCGGTAAAATAAGCATTTTCTAGCATAAAAAATAGAAAACAATATAAAAAATATGTAAAACAATAAAAATTAAAGCTGCAAGCAGGCAGATTGGAACATGTACAGGCTAGTTATATAGCATTTCCTGTCCATCAAACAGGTGGCGCTATCACTCTGATTGTATATTGGTCTATGGATGTCTTCAAATCTGGACTCTGATCACACATGTAAAATTTGAGGCAGATTGGAGCATGCAGAGGATAGTTACACAGCAGTTGATGTTTAATGGTGAAGCATCAAAATTCTGGAGGCTGCCATGGCCACGCCCTCAGACTTAAAATGAAAATTTTGTTAACTTTTGATCACAAATACCTGTTGTACATACTGGTAAAATTTGAGGTCTCCTGGAGTTACCCCCTCGGAGGAGTTCGTTCTTGAAAATGACAAAAATCACCAAAAATCTCACAATTAATCCAAGATGGCGAACTTCCTGTTGGGTTTCAGGCATGACTCCAAGAGGCTTTTTTGTGCATTGTGATGTGCTCTATACGCCTCCCAGATTTCGTGGATGTAGGTTAGACACACTTCGGGGGCTGTTTGTTAAACATGCTGTAGGGGGCGCTGTAGCAGATGCATACATTGTCCTCCGATTCACCGATGGTGATGTGTGTGGTAATTTTGGTGAACGTTGGTGTATTCCTAACATGTCAAAAAGTAGTTTGTTTCTCACGGCGATATTTGGTTGTTACAGCAACAGCATTCCATGAAACGTCACAACCTTCACAGTGTGGCATTGTCAAGAGGTGAAGACTTGGCTGACCAATTTCAAGCATGATATCACAAAGACTGGGGCCATAGTTCCTGAAAATATAATGCCTTAAACTTACTGTTACCAACAGGTGGCGCTATGACTTTTGCAGTATTTATGAGCGTGGATGTCTTCAGACTGGACCTGGTGTCCAGCATGTGAAGTTTAGGCCAGATTTGATCATGTACAGCTGAGATATGAACATTTCAATTTTCATGGCGAAACATCAAAATTTGCCGTGCCGCTACAGACACGCCCTTTGACGACAAGTCAGCATTTTCACTGAGTCATCATCAACATGTTGAGGCTTATGTCACCAGGTTTCAAGTTAATATGATCAACCTGCTAAGAACAGTATAACAGCTAATTCAAAATGTCCGACTTCCTGTTGGGTTTACAGTATGGCCATAATGTACTTTTTTTGTGCGTCCTGATGTCGTGCATATGCCTACAAAATTTTGTAGCTGTAGATGAAACGCCTTGCGAATTGGGTTAGTAGCCACAGTTTGCAATTTTGTAGGGGGCGCTATGGAGCCATTTTGGCAAACACGTGCAAGTTCCATAAAATATCCAAATTTTCACCGGTCCTAATGTGTGTGCAAAATTTCACGCGTTTTCAAGTACGTTAAGGGCATCAAAAATGTGTTTTTCCCGTCCGAAGAAAAAAGTGTAATAATAAACCCTAGGGTTTCAATAGGGTCCTATGCACCATTGGTGCTCGGACCCTAATAATTAAAACATATTAAAAGAATATTTAATCGAAATAAAATGCGTAGTACAACGCTGGGCTCTGATTGGCTCAGCAACCATAGCATCAGTCTCTTCTGTCTCCCCTAAATATAGTTCATATGGTATAGCAGCATTCAGTACCTGGCCTTGTCCGTTCCACACAGAAGTCTGATTGCTGCGCATAATGTTGCTCTGCAGTGATGTGCAGTGTGTGGGGAGGGTTTATAAAGCCTTAAAATATGTATCAACAGGAAAAGCACTCAGAGAGCGCAGTACTCCGCCAAGACTGTTCATTCTCTGGCCTTGAGCTGAACACAGGCGTGTGTTATGCATGTGTGCGTGAATCGCCTGGCCTAAATAAGTAGCGGGTGGTGGGAATTGATGGGACTCAGAAACACCCCCACAATTTAATCAATCAATCAATTTTTCCTTGTATCATTTCCGATAAGTTGGCAATGACGGATTTGTAGTAGGATCATATGATCATCATCAGGGAACTGACCGGCGTTCACCAGTGACGCCGTGCTAGCTATATCTTGCAATGGGAAATCCTTAACAAATCCGTGGATCCAGACTATAAGCCGCATCACTGCCAAAATCTAATCATTTGATCCTTGTGTCATTTCTGACCTTCCCTGAAAATTTCATCCAAATCTGTTGGTCCATTTTTGAGTAATGTTGGACAGGACAGACAGATTCACAAACGTATGCTGATCGTGACATAACTCCACCATGTTCCTTGGCGGAGTAATAATAAAATAAATATTGTAGCATCGGATTTGTGTATGACTGTGTTCATTTGCATTTACTTTATTTTCTTGATTATTTTGGTGTTTATATTATGCTTTGGATCTTATTTTGTTGATTATGTGGTCAGATATTTTATTGTTTTGTGTTTGCTTATTGCCCTGCTCGGTGTCCCAGATGTTGGTTCCGCATTCTTACTGTTTTTGATACAGCTGATGTAATTGTGGTACAATGGGAGAGCCGGTAAGAGCACGGTCCGTGTTTGTTGTGCTGAGCAGTGAATAAAACCTGCAGAAGACTGTCCTGACGTGCTGGGAATATTTGGCATGGAAGACAGCAAAAGATATGAGCATAAAAACGCAAAATAATTGTAACCGGCCTGACCCACAGCCCTGGAGACAGGTGAGCCGACCCATATTTAAGAGTTACAATATGGTCTCCACTTCGCGGCTTTTCGTCTATCGCGGGGTTTGCATTCCAGACCCTCCCGCGATAGACGAGGGACCACTGTACATACGCAGAAAACTCAGACATATACAGAATTGCTGATGTTGATTCGTTGTTGACTACCCAGTAATTTGAGAATTTTTGGACATTCATTGACTGACTATGGCACAAAATTTCCAGCCTTGTTATTTTGAACCACAGTGTTTTTAAAGATAGGAAGGACAAAGAAGTGTATTCTGTCTCAAGGGTCTGAAGAGCTTTGCACAAATCAGCAACCAGATATCAAACTATATGGATATGTCCATTTCATCTGCAGCCAAGTCTGCTGTTATGACTCTTTCTACCTCCAAGCGCTGACTGCATCCTCGTTGCAATTTCCTAGCTGTTCACATATTCAAGAGCTCTGTGTGAAGAGTACGGAGAACAACAGAACAACAACAACCTACGTTGTACCAAAATGATTAAAGCTGGCCCATGCAGAAGAAACGCAGCTGCTCATTTCAAAGCTAATTTTGTCCTCTAAGTTTCTATTTTTACTATAAATTATGGAAGCTTTAATGTTTTTTTAATGTTAACATTGTAATTACATTTTAGTTATAAATATAATTATAGACAAGTAAATTTGAGAAACAAATCCAATTTTTGTAGAATTTTCATATGCATACAGTATACATTTATGTATACATCTGAAGCGCCCCATCAGTGAGTTACAACTGACGATCCATCTCGGATGAGATCAAATGTCATCAAGAACCTGAAAGAGAAGTCCAGATGCTTTTCTCTAAAGCTGCTAGGATTACCATGAACTGGATAACAGAGAATCTACAGTACACAGACATACGCTACTGGTCAAAAGTTTTAGAACACCCCAATTTTTCCAGTATTTTATTGGAATTTATGCAGTTTAATGTCTCACTGTACTCTGAAATGAAAGCATAGAACAAATAAACAAATTAAATTTTTTGTTTTTTGTTTTTCTTTAAAAATAAATAAATAAATCTATTTAGAAACCAAAATGTATTATAAACTTTTGACTCATCAAAGTAGCCACCTTTGGCAGATATAACAGCCGAACTCACTGGTGGCATTCTTTCCACAATGGAAATCAAATCTTCAGAAAGTTCTTCCCAACTGTGTTGCAGAAGTTCCCATATTGTGTAGCACTTGTAGGTTGCTTTGCTTTCACTCTTCTGTCTGGTTCATCCCAAATCAGCTCGATGGGGTTTAAGCCTGGACGCTGTGCTGGCCAATCCATGTTTTCAAGCTTACCATTTTGTTTCGTTTTTTTTCCTAAGGCAGTTCTGGCATAGCTTGTACTTATGTTTTAGGTCATTATCTTGCTGTAGGATGAACCCCTGACCAACTAGGAACATACCAGAGGGTACTGCATGGCACTGCAGAATGCTGTGGTAGCTGTTTTGGTTCAGAGTACCTCTCATTCTGTGCAAGTCACCAATCCTGGATCCAACAAAACAGCCCCAGACCATCACGCTTCCTCCTCCATATTTGACAGTTGTCACATATTGAGGAAACATCCTTTCGCCTACTCGACAGTGTACAAAAGTCCTGCGTGATGAACCAATTTTGATTCATCAGTCCATAATACCTTCTTCCAGTCTTCAGTAATCCATTGCCAGTGTTTCATGGCCCAGGCAAACCTCTTTTTCTCATTCTGACATCTTAGCAATGGCTTTTTTGCTGCAACTCTGTCAAACCTGCAACTTGAAGTCTTCTCTTCACAGTTGAGATTTGCTTATTACAACCACTATTAGGCTGTGCTTGAAGCTGTTGTCCTGTGAGCCGCCTTTCACGCAAGCTGTTGACTCTCAGAAACTTGTCTTCTGATTCTGTTGTGGCTTTGGGTCTTCCAGACCTCTTCTTGTCAGAGTTTCCCCCAGTTTCTGAGTGCCTTTTGATGGTGAAGAAAACTGTACTCACTGACACCTTGACTTTCTTCACAGTTTCTCTGCAGGAAAGACCTACATTTTTTAGTGTTAAGATGGTCTGTCTGTCTTCTATTGTTAATTGCCTTTTCCTAGCCATTTTTATAGCAACACACTACTTTCTGCAGTACAATGCTGTTCAAATAATGCTCTCGAGGGTATGGTGCCATGGTGTGTTGCAACACTACTTTTATGCAGAGGGGGTTGCAAGTGATCAAGAAAAGGACACTGGGACACCTGTAAGATTTGGTAGCACCAACTTTCAAGGCTTAATCAACCTCCATTTCTCCAGAACAGCTTTTAGTTGTTAACCCATTTCTTGTTCCTTGAAAAAGGCCTTTTTGTATAATTCTGAAATGTACATTATTTTTAAATTTTGAATCTGTGAACTGATGTGCCTTGCCAAAAAGTTCCAGTTTTGTCTGGTCTGTCCATAGGACATTCTCCCAGAAGCTTTATGGCTTGTCAACATGCAGTTTAACAAATTCCAGTCCAGCTTTTTTATGATTTGTTTTCAACAATGGTGTCCTCCTTGGTCGTCTCCCGTGAAGTCCACTTTGGCTCAAACAACGACGGATGGTGCGGTGCGATCTGACACTGCCGTACCTTGTCCTTGGAGTTCACCTTTAATGTCTTTAGACGTTGTTCTGGGGTTTTTTGTTACCATTCATATTATCCATCTCTTCCATTTGTCATCAATTTTCGTCCTGCGGCCACATCCAGGGAGGTTGGCTACAGTCCCATGGATCTTAAATTTCTGAATAGTATGTGCAACTGTAGTCACAGGAACATCAAGCTGCTTGGAGATGGTCTTATAGCCTTTACCTTTAACATGCTTGTCTATAATATTCTTTCAAATCTCCTGAGACAACTCTGTCCTTCACTTCCTCTGGTCCATTTATAGAGTGATACACACCATGTCACCAAACAGCAAAGTGACTACTTGTAACCCTATAAATAGGCTGACTGACTGATTACAAGTTTGTAGACACCTGTCATGCTAAATAGTGGACACACCTTAATTGAACATGTCCCTATGGTCACATTATTTTCAGTCTTTTCTAGAGGTACTATCATTTTTGTCCAGGCCTGTTTCATGAGTTTATTTTTTTAAATAATTCTGTTGAACCACAGTTCAAAAG